>CM053772.1:90352362-90371309 GCA_028658325.1 Potorous gilbertii | reverse complement strand
GTGTTATTTTCTTCAGCATTATTTTGGGTCTTCTTTAGCAAGGTGTTGACCCACTTTTCATGATTTTCTTGCATCTCTCTCATTTCTCTTCCCAGTTTTTCCTCCATCTCTCTAATTTGATTTTCAAAATCCTTTTTGAGCTCTTCCATGGCCTAAGACCATTGAATATTTATTTTGGATATTTGGGATACAGAAGCCTTGACGTTTATGTCTTTCCCTGATGGTAAGCATTGTTCTTACTCATCTGAAAGGATGGGAGAAGATACCTGTTCACCAAGAAAGTAACCTTCTATGGTCTTATTTTTTTTTCCCCCTTTCTGGGCATTTTCCCAGCCAGTTACTTGACTTTTGGGTCCTTTGTCAAGAGTAGGGTATACTCTGGGAATATGTGAGATCTCAGTTCCTCCAAGGTGACACAATTAAGCATGTACTAGTCTGAACACAGAGAGGGATTTTTGTGCCCAGAATCTTAGCAGATACTTACTTCTCCACATCCACTTGGCCTCCAGTTCCATAAAGTCAGCACTTGGGGCTGATTTTCAGATAAGGTGGATGGGCAGGGCCTCCATTCAGTTTGAGACAAAGACCAGCTCAGCCAGGGCTGAGGTGAAGCTTTGCTCTTCAATGCCCCAGGGGTTTTACACTCCATCAGTGGAGCTTCTGTAAGGGCTGCTGTGCTGGCTCTGTGGCCGCTGACTGCTGCCAGAGCTATGGGAAGGCCCTTCTCCCTTCCTGGCCCCGATAAAACCCCGTCACTGACATTTGGTGACTGTGGGCTGAGGGATCTCAGGACCCGCTATTGTGACTGGAGATTCCACCTCCAAGGTGTCTTGCTCCCAGAGTCTTGTTGTGCAGTGGCCAAGGCTGGGCTGGGCTGGGCAGCGCTCTCAGCTCCGCATCCGGCACAAACGAAGTTTCTGTGGGCCTTTCAGGTCGCCGTGGGCTGGAAATCTCCTCCACTCTGTTGTTCTCTACTTCTGCTGCTCCAAAATCCCTTTCTACAAGTATTTTATGGGCTGTGGGGGGAACCCAGCGTGTGTCTTTCTAGTCCACCATCTTGGCTCCGCCCCCAGAATCCAAATTCTTGAATGGAAAGTTAAGTGAGTTACTGGAGGAAATAAGACCGTAAAACTCTACTAGGGGTGGGAGTGGAGGGGTAGACTTTCAATCTACTTTTCTTGGATCTAGATAAATCTAACCACAAGATAACAAGAAGGAAGTTAAGATGAATAGCATTTTATTAAAGTTAGGTATGAAAGAGAATAGTGAATAGAAGTAGAAGGCAATGTAGCTAAATCTCAACCATGCATGATACCTTCACAAAGATAGATTAGGGCATAAAAACCTCAAAAACAAATGATGAGTAGCAGAAATATTACATACACCTTTTCTAGATGAAAATGCAATAAAAATTGTATTCAACTTTGAACCACAGATTAAAAATTAATTAGAATTAAATAATCTAATCCCAAAGAATGAGTGGGTCAAAGAACAAATCATAGAAACAGTAATTTCATTAAAGGTAATGGCAGTAATGAGACAGCATTCCAAAATTTGTTAGATATGGACAAAACAATCCTTATGGAAAAAATCTATATCTTTAAACACATGGCAGTAAAAGATCATCAAATTGGGCATGCAGAATAGTAAAATTTTGAATTAGGCAGTTTGTATTTGGCATAATTTGATACTGTGATAGCTTTGTGATCTTATCCATGTGATCTTTTCTCTCCATTGTTGCAAGTTTCAACCTCTCTCTACTTTTTATATTGTGTGGCATATATTCATGTCTTGAATGTTTACCCAGTTTTCCCACATCTTCTCCAACATTTATCATTTTTCTTTTTTCATCTTATTAGACAATCTGATAGGAATGAGGTGGTAACTCAGAGTTGTTTTAATTTGCATTTTTCTGATCAGTAGTGATTTAGAGCATTTTTTCATGTGATTATAGAGAGTTTTAATTTCTTCATCTGAAAACTACCTGTTCATATCCTTTGACAGTTTATCATTTGGAGAATGCCTTGTATTATAAATTTGGCTCAGTTCTTTATATATTTGATAAGTGAGGCCTTAATCCCAAATACTTGCTATAAAAATTGTTTCCCAGCATTCTTCTTTCCTACCGATCTTGTCTGCATTGGTTTTGTTTGTGCAAAACCTTTTTAATATAATGTAATCACAATTATCCATTTTGCACTTCATAATGCTCTCTATCTCTGGTCATAAATTCTTCTCTGTAGATCTGACAGCTAAACTATTCCTTATAGAGCAGGAATTCTTAACTCTGTGTGTTGTGAGTGTGTAATGGCCTTCTGGCAGTCTGGTGGAAATCTAATGACCCCTTTTAAGAATAAAATTTTTACATGCATAAAATGAAACACACAGGGCAAATGAAATCAATGATTGGAATGTAGTTATTGAAATTGTAGATATATATATGTATACATATGCATACACACACACGTTTTTAATAAGCTTTCAGAGCTCAAGTTAAGAACCCTTGATTTAAAGACTATTGGGAGAGGGAAAAGAAGAGGACCCAGGATGGAGCTCTAAGTTATAGTCTTACATACGGGACAAGACATGGATGAGACTGAAGAGAGATCACTCAGCCAGATAGAAAGAGAAATAGGAAGAGCAGTGTCATGGCAAAAAAATACCAAGGAGCTGAGAAGCATCTAGAAGGAGAATGGCCTTTAATAACAGATGCTGCAGAGAATTTAAGTAGAATAAGCACTAAAAGGAGCTATTGAATTTAGCAATAAAAAGATCATTGGTGACCTTGGGAGCAATTCAAGTGAAGTGATGGAGTAGGAAGTTGGAATAGAAGGCCTTGAAAAGTGAGTGGGATGAGAAGTGGAGCCATTGAGTAAAGATAGCAGTTTTCTCGGAATTTGGCCCCAAAAGGGAGGAGGAGGAATATAGTGTGATACCTTAAGGAGTCTAGTGAGAGTTTTTAAGGAATAGGAGAAATCTGATCATCATGTTACTAGGCAGCTGAGAAAGAGCCAGTAAATAATGAGAGATGAATGTGGGGGGCTGTGAAACTAGAAGGCAGCCTGAGAGGGGAAAGGGATGGGATCAAAGGTCTGTATTTCTAGGGTTTGGCCTGGGTCAGGAGAAGGCCTAAATCTTCATCGGAGATTGAAGTAAAGAAAATTAGGAATGATGTGTTGGGGGAGGGGGGAGGGTTTGAGATCTATATAGTTAGTTAGGAGATAAGAATAAATTTCAAATCATATGACTTCTGTTTCTGTGAAGTAAAAGGCAGGTCTCTTCTGAGGGAAAAGGATATGATAAGAGGTTTAAAGAAAGAAGAATAGGTTTAAAAGCTTTGAGGGGAATGAGAGTCTGGGAAAAGTAAAAGGATTGTCTCAAGGGCTTGAGATTAGATAGTATAAATGTGTATGTAGTGTAGTATAAATGGTTAGTCCAGTCAGCAGCATGTAAAGGAATGGAGGAGAAGATAATGTGAGTTATGGATTCGACAGTGAGAAGTGTCTTGTATCCTTTTCTGGTCATACATCTTTGTGATGACAACTTTATGCTGCTGCTCTGCACAGTTCTTTATAGGTTATATTAATAACAGCCTGCTCATGCCTACCATATGTGTGTCTTTCTGTTTTTCCCTTGGGGTAGCCTGCAACTTTAATTCTTTGGAGACTTGTATTCCATGACTCATAAGCTTCGCTGGGGAAATATTGATTGCCTTTTATTTCTGGGCGAAGCTTGGAATCACTAAAATAATCATACAATTTCCCCAAAGCAGTCCTGAATGTTCTCTTTCTCAAACTGTTCATTTCTGGACCCTCTTCGTTGTCCACAGGCAGTTTCCATGATAAAGATCTGTCATAACTATGGGTTATTCATTCACATGTATAACCTAGTCTTGAAATGGACTTATTCATTCACCTGATTTTTCCCTGTGTAGTAACTAATAATGAATCTTAGGAGACTCTGAAGTGTTCTAGTGTTTGATGCAGTTGGTAAATACCTAAACAATAGCATCCAAAGGTTCTTATCAATAGGAATCCCTCTTTCTACTACACATTGAATCGTATGTTTAGAATTCACCTGGTTCATCTCCCTCACTTTACAGATGAGGAAGTTTAGGTCCAGACAAAGGAAATTATTTGGCCACTTAGGAGTAGTGTGTGGCAGAAACAAAACTTAGACCTAGGTTGTCTGGCTTCATATACTGCATAGACACTTGTTGAGTGTGCAGCTTACTGTTTTATTCCATTCTTTATATCAATAATCAGAAGGTCATTGAATATTTGTTAAATGCATGGGAAATCTCTTGAGAAAAGATTTCAAGTTGGTGTTGTTCCCTTTTCTTTCAGTTTACATTGTTGGAGTCATTGTATATTATTTTCCTGATTCTTCTTCATTTTGTATCAGTTGATAACTACTTGTCTTGTCAGTTTTCGTTGCTTTTGATAGTACAGTAATAATCTCTTACATTTATATACCACAAAGGTAGTGTTTTGTTCTACAAAATCAAGTGTATTTTTATAGTCAAGCAATAAGTACAATGGGATCTTGTATTCTCTATGCCTGTCAGTCACTTGTGTAACCATGAAGATGTGGTCCTTGATAGATATATGCATAAATTATTCTCGTACTGATTTTGTAGAGACAGAAATAAGGATATTGGTTGTATGCTTCTGCTCTTTTTTGTTCAGTAAATTTGTGATTTCCTCTCCTACCTCCCATTCCCCTCAATTTGTCAATTCCTATTCCCTTATAATTGTATTGCCTCTAGCATGACTTCCTCCTTGTATATACTTGATATAGTCATCTGTTTTTCCCATCTTTATTCAGTGCCATTATTCATTTTTATATAGTATATTGGGACAGTGATGGTAGATTGTGAGTATTTGGTGGTTCCCTTTTCATTGAATGGAAAAGTTTGTACAAAGATACCTAGTTTTTCTATTTTCTATCCTTTCATTGTTCATTCATAATAAATAACATGTTTTATTCCTCTGTAACTTAGTATAGTCTTTTACAGGTGCTGTGAATAAAAAATTCATCACTTTACTCCCCACCTCAGGATGAGTCTGGGTGGTCCTTAGATAACAGTCATAGACCATTGTGGGCCTTTTTCTTGTTTAGTACAACTGCCAGAGCTTGCTGCTCTGCTGGCACAGCTTTTGAGAACTGCAGGGTTACCTCTTACTATGATGAAACACCAGCATAGTACTTTAGTAGCAGAAGCTTCAGAGTCAAAGGGAGGACTAAAAAAAAAAACAACGTTGAATTTACCCACTTAGGAAGTCATTGACCTTTGAAATAGTATATTCTGTATAATGTTAGGGGCAGAAACCATGTTGAAGGGAATTGAAGAAGGTAAGTTATGAAGAAGTATAGAGTAGGTATTGACAGCGAAATGGGTGTGTGTGTGTGTGTGTGTGTGTGTGTGTGTCCCGTGTCCTTTGTTGCTGAAGACCATGCCATCAGAGAAATGATGATATGATTTGCACTTGACCTTGTTTTGAGGGAGGTCTGTGCAGGTCACCAGCCTCATTTCTCCTCCAGAGCCATCTAAGCGACCAGATATTCATCAGGATGACTGCAGGTGACCCAGGATCCACTGGGGGAATCTTGGCCCCTTGAGGCCAGGGTCTCTGCGGGTACTCAGTCAGGGTGAGGTAATGCCCATTTATCGAATAGGCCTGTTTAGGAAATAGCCAGGGCATGGCCCCTTTAAGGTCTTTAAGGTCAAGAAAAAGAAAGACATCAGGCTGGGAGGGAAACAGTAACAGTTACTGTTGACAATCACTTTTAAACCAGAAGAGAGCCCTTAAGCAGGGGCCTCGTGTTGGCCAGTGTGTGAGCTCCAGAGTGTAGTAAGGCTAGGTGAAGGAAAGGAAGGGGAGGGAAGGGGAAGGAAAGAGACCTAGCCAGTAAAATTCAAGTTAACTGGACATCTTCTGGCCATCCAAATTAACCTTCCTTTGGAAAGGAGGAGGAAGGGGAGGGGGAGACAGACAGGAGAGGAGGAGCTGAGTTACCCTAGCTGGGTTCCCATTTAGGCAGCTGAGTTTAGGTAGATACAAGGTGATTCAGAGGGAAGAAAACTAGTAGTAGGCAGTATGGGCAAAAGGCTTCTTGTAGAGGTGGCCCCTGGGCAAGTAAAGGCTTTTTAAAACCTCAGAAACAGTTTTCTTCCTATGGGAAAGAGAGATTGAAGAACATAGAGCAGAAAGATATTTTAGAAATAATCTTACTCATCACCTTCATTTTACATATAAAGAAATTGAGATTAAGTGACTCATTCAAAGGCGTTATTTAAGTAGTAGAGTAATAAACGGCAGACCTAGAATTCGAATCCCGTTCATTTGACTACAAATCCGTTCCCATGTCTACTACTCCATTCTGTAGCAAATCAGAATGTTTGTGGGGGTGAGATACTATAGAGGGGCGGTGGGCACGGGATCAAAGAAAAAGATAAAAGGCTTTAACCTTAGGAAGGAAGTAGGGTTCCTTCTACCACAGAGGTAAGGAGAAGGAAATATTGCAGTACCCTCCTATTTGGTCTCCCTGCTTCCATTCTCTCCCCTCACCAATTCATACTCCACACAGTTTCCAAATCTTCCTTAATTTGTCTCCCTGCCCTACTCAGAAAGCTTCAATAATAGTGCATTACTGTAGTGTTCTAGGCTCTGAGCATATGTATAAATACCAAGAATTGAAACAATTCCTCCACCCAAGAAGCTTACATTCCAATGGAGGAGAGCAGCAAATAGGTGTGTGTGTGTGTATAGTTGTGTGTACATATATATATATAATATGTATATATATATATATAAACATACATAGCATAAATATAAAAAGAACACATACATGTGCCATGCACATACACATGCACGGAGAAATACAGATAAATACCAGGGAGTTAAAGAGGAAGGACATTAAGAGTTAAGGGGATTAGGAGAGAATTCCTCTTCCAGGTAGACCTTAACTGCATCATTAAAGAAGAGATAGATTCTGTTAGGTGGAATTGAGGAGGGAAGAGTATTCCAAGAAAAAGGGGATAACCCGTGCAAAGCCAGGGAGAATGGATATAAAGTTCGGTTTGTGAGGAACAGAGAGAAGTCTAATTTGATTAGAATCTAGTTTGGAGAAGGGAAGCACAGTGAAGCTGGAAATCTAGGTTGGGGCCAGTTTAAGGAGAGCTTTGAAAGCTAAACAGAAGCGTTTATATTTGATCCTGAAAGTGATAGGTAGTAACTGGTATTGATTTCATTGTTCTAAGCAGTCATTTCCTGTCATTTGAGATATAATTAATTTGATTGTCTTTGTGTTGTTCATTCCTTGTCATGCCTATTTACTTAAGAAAGTATTTATCACACATAAATGCAAAGCTTCTGTATAGTCCTCTTTTCTTTAATAATTCTGAGCTATATTATCCAAGGTATTTTTTTGCCATCCTTTCCTGTGTTCAACTTTGCATTGATGTTACTAGGTATTAAAGTATATATTGATTTTATTTTGGAGGGTATCACTTTTACAGTTTTTTTTATAGTTTTAGTTTCTCTGCTTTCTTATCCAATGAGATAGATATTGGTGCATGATGTAATATTTCCACAGTGGTCAGTTTTCAGCAGCTCATCATGATGACATCAAGTGTGAATGGTCCACAGAATATTTCTTGTTGCTTTTGTACACAAAATAAAAACTATTTTCAAATCCTTTCTGTTGTCAGCTATGGCCAACTTACCATGTCTTTTTTTTTTTTTTTTTTTTTTTGGCAAAGAAATGTTCATCTGCCTTAGAGTGATGACCGTTCTGTTTCCATTAACATTGCCTGGGTTTTTATTGGGATACTTTCCAAATCCATTACAACTCATTTTACAGTTCCAGTAGGATAGATGAACATTTATGCTAGAATTGTGTAGATGTAATTTGCTTTAAACATTTTTTTTACATTCAGCCTTAGTTTTTAGGCTGCCAATAAGTCTTTTAGCAAAATTAAACCATAATATTCTTTTTATATATAGCTTTGTACTTAATGTCTCTTAAAGAAGGAGACTAAGGTATTTGTAGATATTTCCTTCATCTGTTGATTGGATTCAGACTTAAAGATTTGAAACTCAGTCTTTTCTTTGCATATATGAAGAATTTACACTTATTGAGTTCAAGTAGCATTTTGATATCAATGGAGAAAGATTTAATGAGATGAAAGAGGTGCCTAATGTGTTTCTGATGGAACCATATAGCTTGATGTGTATATGTTTTATTGAATTCCTTTTTAATTTGGAATCTAATTTGGTGAGATCTATTTTGGGCTTAAAATATCCTTCCTCTTCCCCCCATTAGTCCTTGGCGTTATTGTCTTGGTAGCTAGTTTTAAATAGCACTGTTTTCTTCACGGTATCAAGTACCCTATTGTTTTACACCGTATTTGGACTCTTGTCTTACATTGTATTTGGGTCTATTTTAATAGAGTAAGCCCTGGGTGCAGAACTGAGTCTTACCTTTATAAACAACAGGCAGAATAAATTTCATGTCATTTTGGGGCAGTTTGTTCAATAAATACCAACTGATAATTTTTTCAAATATCCCTTTATATGTTTATTTTCAAAACTATCTTCTTTTGTCACACCCTTTTTATTCCTCAGCCAATACACTGTTTTCTTTCCATTGTTTATAGATTTTTCTTTAGTAATGTGAACTTTGAATGTTATGTATGAAGCACAAAACAAAATGTAAATTGGCCAAAATGTGGTGTGATTGCTGATGTTCTTAATTTTTGGTAGTAGATATTTTGTATTTTCTGTTGAAAAATGGAATCAGGTCTTGTGTCTGAGAGGAACTTGGCAAAGTGCTTTACTGATAATTCATGAAATTCGTGAAGTATTTGCACTAGTAGTTTATGGATTTTACCTGGCCCCACCACTTTACAGTTTTGCAGAGAAACTTGAATTTAGTTTATCTCCCTTATAAACTGTTGTGTTTGTTATATTACAGTTGGAAAGCTATTTATTTTTTACATGATCTAACTTGTATTTTCATTATATTGGACTGGTGACTGTAAGTGACTAGAAAATCTTTTTTTTTTTTTTTTTTTGGTAATTTGTCCCAGTACCATTTTAATCTAAACTCTCTCTCGAAAAAAAATGAGAGGAATGAAGTATTCACCACAACACCCTTCAATGACTGAGAACTCAATGTCACCTTTGACAGTACACTATGTGGGATGTCCCAAAAGTTTTAGTGCAGATTAAGCTGTTGAAATTTTAAACTGCACTAAAATTTTTGGAACATCCAATCTTTTTTAAAAATTTTAATTTGTTTGTTTTCAGTTTTCAACAGTCACTTCCATAAGTTTTAAATTAGAAAATGTCTTTATCCTCCTCTGGGTGAAAGGAAGGGGAGAGGTCTCTTTCATCTCTGATTTATTAATCTTTTTTTTATTTATTCTTAAGCCTCTAGTAAAGTGCTTGATTGACATTAAGTTGTATATTTGGTTCTTTGGGGTTCTTTGACTTCTAATTTTGCTTCAATCATTTGACTTTTGCTTTCTGTTGCAGATTACGGGAATCTGGAATTTTAAAATACTTTTTTTCCTAGATATCTTTCCACATGTTTTGTTTTGTTTTTTCCCCCCTTGTGTAGTTACCTTTATTGGGCAATATGATGTTGAAATTTTCTTTTTTGTATGAAGATGTAATCCTCCAGTTCATTTCTGCCAGTCTTCCAAACCTGTCTCAGGTATCTTCTACTATGGCACTACTGTTTGTTACCTAGCTTAGGAGTTTTCTTGTTCCACCTTTTCTTCTGTGCTTTTTACTGTTGCAGCTTCTGTGTGTAATTACTAAATAGTAACTGTTTCTCTTTTACCCAGGAACCTTGAGGGTCTTCCCCTCCCAGTTTGATTTTGTTGTTTTTTCATTTTTTTATATATTAATTTTATTTATTTTCAGTGTTCTACAATCACTACCATATAACTTAGATTTTTTTTTCTTCCTACCTTCCTCCTACCTCCCCCCACCCTCCCCAAGATGGCATACAGTTTTTTATAGGTTCTCTATATACATTCCTATTAAATACATTTTCACTATAGTCATGCTGTGTAGAAGAATTATAATGAATGGGAGAAATCTTATATATAACAAATCTTATAACAAATACTCACAAAAAAATGATCTGCTATTTTCTGCAATTGAATTCCATAGTTCTTTTTCTGGATATTGAAGGCATTTTGCCTTAAAAGACCATTGAGAATTTTTTTAAGTCCTTGCATTGCTGCGAAGATCCGAGTCTACTAAAAAAAGCTCTCACACACCGTGGTTGTTGCTGTGCACATGGTTCTCCTGGTTCTGCTCCTTTTGCTCAGCATCAGATCATCTAAGTCTTTCCAGGCCTCTCTGTAGTCTTTCTGTTCATCATTTCTTATAGTGTAATTACATTCATATACCATAATTTATTCAGCCATTCCCCAATTGATGGGCATCCCTTTGATTTCCAGTTTTTGGCCACCACAAAGAGTGCTGCTATAAATATTTTTGTACATGTGGGACCCTTTCCTATTTGATCTCTTGGGGATACAGTCCTAGGAAGGCTATTGCTGGGTTAAAGGGTATGCACATTTTTGTAGCCCTTTGAGCATAGTTCCAAATTGCTTTCCAGAATGGTTGGATCAGCTCACAGTTCCACCAACAATGTATTAGTGTTCCAACTCTCCCACATGTTTTTTTTTTTATTTAAAGGGGCTATGCCTTTAGTAACTACTTAGCCTAGTCTGATAAGACCTTAGCCTAAAATGGCCAAGGTCTCTCTCCCATTGCATCCTGGGCCATCTCCAGTCCTGATGAGTATCGGGCCACTGGACCCAGATGGCTCAGGAGAAGAAAGTGAGGTTGGTGACTTTGCACAGCCCTCCCTCACTCAAATCAAAGTCTACTGCAAATCATGTCATCATCTTGATGTCATGGTCCTCTTGGAGAATGAAGGACAAACACATCCACAGCTGTTTTTAAGACCAGACCAAGAAAAAAAAGACCACCTTTCTATTCTGTGTAGTGCACTGTCTCTCAAAAAAATTACACTATATTAAGTAATCATTCTACTGCATTCATTATCATCTGGATCAAATTTACCATATTAATGTCACTTTTGTTGATTTTGATGTGAATTTTGTTTTTGTTGGAAAAACGTGTATGTTTTTATGTGGGAGCTGTTCATAAAATTATTCAATAATTTTGTTCATTGACAGGAAGACAAGCTCTACTCCCCTCCACCCAAATTTAGAAAACTAACCTTAGCTGAGTCCTATACCAAGTTCTCTGCAAGCCTGCTTTCCCTATAGCTGCTTTTCACTATTTTGTTAAGTGTGATAGTCAATTCAGTCTGAATTGAGCTGATCCAACCATTCTGGAAAGCAATTTGGAACTATGCTCAAAGGGCTACAAAAATGTGCATACCCTTTAACCCAGCAATAGCCTTCCTAGGACTGTATCCCCAAGAGATCATACAAATAGGAAAGGGTCCCACATGTACAAAAATATTTATAGCAGCACTCTTTGTGGTGGCCGAAAACTGGAAATCAAAGGGATGCCCATCAATTGGGGAATAGCTGAAGCACTCCCATATGCTAAAGGAGCCCAGTAGAGGTTAAGTAGCAAGATGTAGATCCAGTTAACACAATTTCAAGTCTAATAGCTGAGCTCAAAATTCTGAAGTAGAAGGGGGTCAAAAATGTGCACAATTGGGGGCTGGTGCTGGAATACAGGATTAGAAAAATTTAAGAGAACAAGGATTCATAGGGTCAAGGATAATGCCTTGTTAAAATGGATTGGGTTCCAGGCTGTGCTGGAGCCAATGCTAATCTGAATGATTTTAAAATTTTCAGTGCGACCAGTTGCACCTCCACTGCAGATGCTACAATCAGAACTTGATTTATTGTTTTAGTTTTTTTGACTAAAGAAAGTAAAGGGAAAATGTTAATAATGTAGATTAAACTTAAAAGTGTTTCAATTCCCACCCCGTCACCACCACCCCCCTCCCCCGCCCCCTTTTAATGGTTAAACATTTATCAGCACACACCTGGATAAAGGTCAAATGAAAGGAAGGCAGTAAAGTCAGAACAGGGATTTCGTTGAAGTATATGGTGAGGGTAATGAGAAACCCACTTATTAAATTACCACGAGGCAAAAAATAGAATCAGAATGAGTAAGCAAGGGAAGCACAGGCACATGTAATCAGAAAGGGACGTTTCTGATTTCAGGGTTTAGAGAATGGAGAACATTTTGGGGTATTTGTGAGGTATAAGGAATGACTATTCTTTTTTGGTGACTGAAAGAAAGAGTGGGTAGTTGGGAGAGTTGAGAAAGTTGGGGGAGGGTTGATGAAGCTGTTAGGAGCGTCAGAAATATTTAAATTAGTGAGGATGGTAGGAGTTGTCAATGAAAGAAACTAAGGCAGTAGCTAAAATCACCAAGGAAGGTGGGAGAGTGCCATACGAGGAAGATGGAAACAGGATGATATGATTGGAAGGAAGAAAAGGGTTATTGAATATAATGGCACAGGTCTGGAGATGAGAATAGGGAGCATGTCCTTGACCTTGTCAGTTGGGGGAGAAAAGGACTGAAAGAAGGAATGGTTAGTATTGAAATGAAAAGAGAGATACATATGCTAGCTTTAGAAGAAAGCCAGGTTTAAGTATTAGATGGTAAAAGGAGAAGAGATTCTGAATGTTTATTAAATTGAATGAAGCCAAGTTGTTGACCGCAGAGGTAACACTCAGCAAGAATTCTGCAGAGGAGGACAGAACCTGGAGGAGGAGTAGGGGTTGATTTGGATATGGATAAAGGGAAGAGGTAACAAGAAAAAAGGGTTTTTGTGCAGGCAGACTGTGCTCCTTAACTTCAGAGATTAGGGATGTAGGAAATTGGGATTTGCTAGCCCCTTGCTAAAGAGTGTAGCCAGATAGGCAGAAACTTGTATCTGTAAACCTGTTATTGTTCAGTGGTATCTGACTGTGACCCCATTTGGGGTTTTCTAGGCAAAGATAATAGTGTAGTTTGCCATTTCCTACACCAGTTCATTTTACAGATGAAGAAACTGAAGCAAACAGGGTTAAGTGACTTGCCCAGGGTCATACATGTCTGAGGTCATATTTTGTACTAATGAAGATGAGTCTTATCTGGCCCTAGTCTCAGTGCTCTTATCCACTAGCTACCTCGCAGGAGGTTTTTGTGTTTTTTCTAATGTTTGTTAAGTTTGCTGAACCTTTTATTTCTGTGCTAGCTTTCTTTTTTGTTCTTTATTGTAAGACTTTCTAGGAGAGAAGAATGAGAGAAATATGGTGGGAACAATAAGTAATGCAAATGAACTATATCAATAAAATTAAAAAAAATAAAACAATTCATTGCAATAGCAACTTTTGAAAGAAGTCTAAATGCCATGTCAGTGTAAATAAATTTACTGGGATCTAGGATAAAATAAACAATAAGCATCCCCCCTCCCCAAAAAAACCCCACACCTCATAGTAGCTCATTTGTAAGCCTACAAACATTTATTTAGTTCCTTCTTTGTACTAGATACTTTGCCAGACAAAAATGAACAAGTCCTTGCCCTCAGGATAGAGAAAGAACAAACTTTTGTTAAATAAGGATGGGCAGGCACAATTTACCTGGACTTGGAGTTGGGAAGATTTGAGTTCAAAATGTACTCAGAGATGGAAAAGGAAATTTTCCAGTATCTTTGCCAAGAAAACCCCAAAAGGGGTTATGAAGAGTAGACATGATTGAAAAACGATTATAACAACACTGATATAAAGCAGAGGAGACTGTTCTTGAACTTAAGGAGTTTGTAAAAATCTCTTGGGAGAAGACTTCATGTAAAAAAGTGCTGGAAAGGGGGAGAAAGGGAGAGAAAGATGGTCTAAAAGTGAAATGAGGACAAAATCAATTGAAAAGCCCACCTATCAAAGAGTTTACATTCCCAGGGATGTAGCAAGCCCTGTATAAGTGTTAAAAAAATATAGACAAGATAATTTCACTTGAGAGATACTAGCAGTGGAGGAAAAAGTCCTGTGTAAGTATTTACAAAATACAGACAAAATACAAATATTTCATTTATGAGATACTAGAAGAAAAGGGGAGGGAAAAGTGTCAGTATGGAAATCAGGTGTGTTAAGACACTAAAGGAAGGATGGAGTATATTCCAAGCCTATGCAGTAAATCCTTCTCAGAGTTCTAACTGGAATATTTGGAGTGATTATGACAGGAAAGGGCTAATAGTAAGTAGAAGTAGAGAAATTATATGGCAGGGAAAGAATAGGAAAGATAGTATTTTAGAGTGAGAAGAATAGGGATCTGGATAAATACACTTGTCTTGCTGTGTTATTTAAAATTTCAGCTGTAGAACTCACTGCCTATAGCATAGATATTATAAAAACATCCTTTTGGTCATAATTTTATGTAATATGATTTGCAAATTATTCATAAATGCAAAATGGAATCCACATGATACTACTTTATACTATTTAGGAAGCAATATTTAATTATATTCCAGCATCTTTTGAAAGTGAAATAATATCAGATCTGTGTCATAAAAGGCAGAAATAAACTTTGATACAAAAAATTGGAGGTAGACTAAAATTTACTACAGTTAGATACCAAGATTTCCTTGGCAAAAAAAGCTTGGAACCAATAGTATAGAAACTCAAAATTGGTTTATTAATTTTTGGAAGGGAGAAGATTTGAACATACTCTGTATGAATTGTATTTGGAGAAAGGTCTTTTTTTTTTTCTAAATAACTCATTCTAGAATTTATGTGTAACTTTGAAGAGTTGAAATTACAGTTCCTTTCAGGTATGTAAGGTGGTAAATTTAACATAAGTTAAAACCAGATTCTTAGTTTTGAAAATGCATTATTCAGATTATCTTGTCAGAGTTGAATATTTTAAAGTTTGTGTTATTCATGGCTTTTACAATTAAAAGCCTCATTTAAATACAAGTTTAAATAATGTAACTTTGAAATTTGGATAAGGATGGACAGTTGATCTGTGGTACTTATGTTTTATAAATTCACCTCAGATATTGAATAAGCAAACACTAAACTGTTGCTCCTTGGGGAAATACAGGGTTAGCTTTCCTGCAGGCCTCTGGTCACAACATTTACTTTCCGTGGTGGCTTCATGTACAGATTCAGGAATATCCTCTACCTTTTTCTGGATGAACCTTACTGATTCGTTAATAGTGAATTCATGGCCAAAAGTAATATCTAAACAAAGCTCATCTAACACGTATTTTCTTTGTAAGGCACATCATAATCTTCTTGTGCTTAGGAACACTAGACAGCACTTCACTGTACTTGGTGGCCATTTTAAACAGCGAAATCACTAATAAAAAAACAGAAAAATGTAAAAAAAAAAAAAAGATGGGACTAAATAGACTGTGAAAGAGACACATTTGTAATACAAGAGCTGAAACAGGAAGGCGGAGTGTGGCCTTCAACTTCAGTAGGACAATTTACATTTTTCGCTATTCTGTGCATGTCCACAAATAACCAGGAAAGCTCTGCAAAAGTTGATCTTAGGGTTAAAAATACAGCTATAAATTTTATTAGTGGATATGTAAACCACAGATACTGAGTGGATTGTACCATTGTTCAAAGCCTAGCATTCTCCTAGGAAAGAAGAGTTTAGGAGGGGGAACAAGTATTTATTAAGCGCTTCTTATGTGCCAGGCAGTATGCTAAGTGCTTTACAGATATCACTTCATTTGTTCTTCTCAAGCACTGTGAGATGGGTGCTATTATTGGCCTCAGTTTACATTTAAGGAAACTAGGAAAACAGAAGTGTCTGACACTACGTTTGAACTTAGGTCTTCCTAAGCCCAGTGCTTTATCCACTGCATTACCTAGTATGGCCAGTATTGATAGAAATTAAAGTGTAAAGTTACTTAATCTTTAGAATGTGGCTTTATGGGATTCAAGAGGATTTTACAAAATATATTTTCAATAGAATAGCTTGAGTAAGTAGTTGCAAGATGTGAAGCAATTCAACTATAAGATAGTTCAAATGCTTCAAAAATTAAATCTCTTTAGAATCCCATTTCTGTCCTTGGCTCCTGAAAAGTTAAATTGTTCCTTTTGCTAGTTATGTTTCATCTCTTCCTTATGTTGAAGCTTCTATCTTCTTTCATCTTTGTCACTTTGATGGTTGTGAGGTGAAATCTCAGATATTTTAATTTATAAAAATTTTATTACTAGTGATTTGGAGAAATTTTTCTCAATAGTGTGCAATGATTCTTTTGAGAACTCTTTCTTGATATCCATTAGGGAATGGTTTTGGATCTTATTTATTTATATTAGTTTCTGTTTATCTTGATATCAGACCCTTAAAGTGATTCAATAAAAATCACTTTCATTGATTACAGACTACTTTTTGTAATATAGTAAAGTTCAAAGGAAATTAACACCTTGACCAAAAGCGGACTCCAACCCCCTTTTCAGGAGTAGGGAGTATTGGATACAGAAGTGAGATTGACTTTATATTGTTGATTCAGGACAGATCCTCCTATCAGTAAACAGATTGGTCCGTTCTCCATTAGGTCACCACCTTCTCTACATGCCCACTATGTAGCCACCTTTGGTGTGATCCCCCTCCCAACATGCTTCAACCAACATAGGACCCATCATCAGAAAATGGAGGGATAATTTTATGTGGGGTGTGTCTTATATGCATGAGGTTCATTTAGCAAGCACAATGAAGAAAAGTTTTCTCCAGGTTATTCTAGGTCGTTTTCCCTGACTAGTTTAAGCTAGTTTTAGATTTGGTCCCCTTTATCAAAAATTTTGTGACTTTCTAAAGGCTACTGTCTGTCTCCTGATTGGTTGAGTCCACTTGCAGTCTGCTAGCTTTCTTATTATCTGACTTATTCACAGTGGTCATTCAGCTCTGTAGGCCTCCATTTCAGGCAGAGGCCAAGGAGGGGCATCTACTGTAAATGCCCTTAAGGTCTTCTTTACTGTAGGCCTAGGAACCTGTAGATGATCACATTCAGGTCCCTCAAGTTCCCTTGTCCTCATGTTCGCCCCCTACCCCCCCCCCCAGTTACAGCAGGGGGTCTGGCCCTAAAGCTATCGAATGCCTTGATATTTTTCATCCTAGGAGCTTGGGAGTGATCTCACACTTGTCTATCCAGCTCTCTAGGACTCAGTTTACTTTATAGGTACGTGAAGTGCTTGGACTCAGAGGCTTCTGAAAGACTTGTCATTTTTAGACCATGGACAAATCTGGCTGATCTTGCAATGGTCATTTGGCTCACTAGTCTCAGTTTCAGGGAGAGAAACTGGGAGGGGCTAGTAGTATAATTGGTCTTAAGGTCTTCATACCTCTAGGTATAGGAACTTGTGGGTGATCACATACAGATCCTTGAAGCTTCATAGGCCTCTGTTTCTCCTATGGTCACAGCAGGAGTCTGCCTCAAACATTCTTGAAATCCTTGCCATTTTGGATCCTTGGATCTTAGTAGTGATCTTACACTGAGCTATCTAGCTTTCTAGGACTCAGCTTCCTTTTGAATCACATAAAGGGTTTGCACTCTAAGGCCTCTGAAAGACTTGTCACTTTTTGTCCCTGGACACTTGGGTGCACATACAATGTTCATTAGACACTATAGGCCTCAGTTTCAGGCGGAATCCTTGGAGGGGCCTCTGGTGAAAATGTATTTCATTTTCAATGCCCAAGTTCCACATAATGGCTGGCTTAGAGTGATTATCAATAGTAACAATTTCTCTTTCCCTCCCAGCTTCATTTAGTTATTTTTTCTTTTGCTCATTAAAGGATCATTCCCTGACTACTTTTTTTTAATGGTTATTTATTTATTTTTAGTTTTCAACATTCATTTCCACAGAATTTTGAGTTCCAAGTTTTATTCCCATCTCTCCCCTACCCCCACCCCATAATGTCTTGCATTCTGATTACCCCTTCTATCCAACCCTTCCTTTCCTTTATCCCCTTCTCTCTTTTGTTGTAGGGCAAGCTAGATTTCTATACCCCATTACCTGTATTTCTTATTTCCTAGTTGTATGCAAAAACAGTTCTCAACATTCATTCCTAATACTTTGAATTCCAGCTTTTCTCCCTTCCTCCCTCCCCACCCATCCCCACTGAGAAGGCAAGCAATTCAATATAGGCTGTATATGTGTAGTTATGCAAAAGACTTCCATAATAGTCATGTTGTGTAAGACTAACTATATCTCCCTCCATCCTATCCTGCCCCCCATTTCTTCTCTTCTCTCTTTTGATCCTGTCCCTCCCCAAAAGTGTTTACTTCTGATTACTCCTTTCTTCCATATTCCTTCCCTTCTATCATCCCCCTCACCCTACTTGTCCCCTTCTGCCCTACCCTTCTGTAGTGCAAGATATAATTTCATACTCTGAGTGGGCCTGTCATTCCCTCCTTAAGCCAAATGTGAAGAGAGTATGCTTCCCTTTTTCCCTCTCTCACCTCCTCCCTTTTCTCCTCCACTGAAAAAACTTTTTCTTGCCTCTTTTATGTGTGATAATTTGCCCCATTCCATTTCTCCCTTTCTCCCTTCTCAATTTTATTTATTTTTTTTAGATATCATCCCTTCTTATTCAACTCACCCTGTGTTCTCCGTCTATATCTATATTTATTTTTTTTAGATATCATCCCTTCTTATTCAACTCACCCTGTGTTCTCCGTCTATATCTATAAGTATGTGCGTGCGTGTGTGTGTGTATAATCCCTCCAACTACCCCAATACTGAGAAAAGTCTCAAGAGTTACAAATATTATCTTTCCATGTAGGAATGTAAACAGTTCAACTTTAGTAAGTCCCCCACCTCACGATTTCTCTTTCCTATTTACATTTTCATGCTTCTCTTGACTCTTGTGTTTGAAAGTCACATTTTCTATTCAGTTCTGGTCTTTTCATCAAGAATGCTTGAAAGTCCTTTA
>CM053772.1:90335462-90351862 GCA_028658325.1 Potorous gilbertii | reverse complement strand
AAATCTCCTTCACTGTGTTGCTGCGCAGCTTCCACTGTTCCAGACTTTGTCAGGAGTTCTTTTTACAGGAAATCTATGGGCTGTGGGTTCGGACCTAGCATAGGTGAGTCTTTCTACTCCGCCATCTTGGCTCCGCCCCAAGTGATTGTTTTTTAGGTAATCAGGGTTAGGTGACTTGCCCAGTGTTACACAGCTAGTAAGTATCTGAGGCCGGATTTCAACTCGAAACTGTCTGTTTTTAAGAAAGTCAGTTTAGCTAAGAGTGGAAAAGTCCATCACAGATTGGCTAGGATGCTGTTGTCAATCACAGGAACCCTCAGAAATTACGTCCTTAGCTTAAAAACATGAACTATGTTGTAGAGGTAAGGCTCACTTAAGAAAATTAGAGTTCACCTTCATGCACAAAAGCAATGGTAATGTAATATATTTCATTACATTAATGTCCTTGGTTTTCTTAGTTTTCACCCAGTCGTCAGTCACTAAAAGTTGGAGTTTGGCTATTATTAGATGTACATCTATAAACATCTTTGCACGAATGAAGCTTTTTTCTTTTGAATTATTTCCTTGGGAAATATTCCCAGTGGTGGGATCATTAGGTCATCGTTATGTATTGCCAAGAACAGCTGATAATGTTTTAGTACTATTGGTTAAATGCCAGCAGTGTTTGCTCCAGTTTCAGTAAAGAACTATAAGAGAAACCACACTTGGGAGTTGGGGACTGTTCTGTGGGAATTAGAGTCGATGTCAGACGATGCGCATTTATTAGTAAGTGCTTTACTATGTGCCATGCACTGAGCTAGACACTAGGGATGTAAAGAAAAGCAAGACCTGTTCCTGCCCTCTCGGAGCTCACATTTTAATGAGGGTAACAACATTTAAATAACTAGGTACAAGATACATGTGTGTTTATGTATGTATATGTGTGTATATGTTTGTGTATATAATATGTGTATGTATATGTGAGTGAGAGATGGCAGCTGAGGGGATGAGGCAAGAGTTCCTTTACAAAAGGTAGCATTTGAACTGAAGCAATGTAGAGGCAGAGGTAATGAGGAAGTATAATCCATAGACTTAGATTGGGAAGGCAAGACCAGAGTGTTATGTTTGAGGAATAATCAAGTGGATGTTAAAGCTGGGTAGTGGAATTCATGAGAAGAATGAAGGCGGAAGGGGACAGGTTGGGAAGAGATGTTTAAAAAGAGAGTGGGGGAGGGATTAACTTCAATAATTTTTTAAAGGAATATAAGGCTTAAAATCAGGCGGACGACTTTCCTTGAAGTCCTGTGATTTCAGTATCAGATTGTTGTAGGCCTCAGCAGTTGTGTTGCTGGTGTAGCAGTGTTGTTTTTGTTTTTAGCATGATGATAATTTGAAAAGTGGTTAACTTGGTGCAGGGAACAAGGGGAAAATTCCTAAGGGTTTTTGTCATAGTCCCTTCTTGAACTTGAGAGATATGCTTCATAGGGGGCACAAGAAATATTTTGGAGCCTCTTTGGAGCCTGGTTACCTTAATTTGGTTTTGAAATTGGAACCCAGTACTCTTAGAGTCTTCTCTTTTTCTTTCCTTAAAGACTAGAAAAAATGTCTCTTAAATTTTGGAACTGGTTCCCATTTACATGTTCACTTTAATACGTATTCAGTGTAGCATTTTACTAGGGAAAATGGAGTGGTAAAGGTGGTAGGGGTGGGGAGAAGAATGGGATGCTTTTGTGGCAATTAAAAAAATTTCAAGAGACAAAGTTTTGGGGTAAATTATAAATCATTTTATTAATCAAGGCCATCAGATGATTGACCAAAAAAAAAAAAAGACTCCTTACTCTCCCATTCTTTCAAAGACACTCCTAGCTACTTATGTTAAGTCTGGACAAGAAGCATTCTGTCAAACAGCTTAAAGAGTTAACTGTTTAATCAGAGGTGGACTTTACATTAACAAGTGGGTTTACTCTTATGAGAGTCTGAAAGAGATAGCAAATCACTCTTGGAAAGAGAGACTATCCCCCAGGGGTGGGGAACCTGTGACCTTGAAACCACATGTGGCCCTCTAGATCTTCAAGTGCAGCCCTTTGACTCCAAACTTCACAGAACAAATCCCCTTAATAAAAGGATTTGTTCTGTAAAATTTGAACTCAGTCAAAAGGCTCAAGGACCTAGAAGGCCATATGTGGCCTCAAGACCACAGGTTCCCCATCCCTACTCCAGCTTTTGGGCTGTCTAGACCAAAGGATCTGTCATCATCTAAGCTTAGTTTAATGGAATTCATCTAAGACTTGAGATTCCTTTTAAGGTTGGTTGGGCTCTGGTTGAACATAACTTTAGCTGGACCTTCAGAAATTGAGGTCTTGAAGTCATCAGGATAGAGAAAAAGAGTAACTGTGAATCTTCCTCAATCATTAGTTACTAACAATCATTTCTCTGACTTCCAGCTTCTCATTTTTATAGCTGATACTGTTCATTAAAACATTTTGAGAATCATTAATGCTTGAAATTACTAGAGCTAAGTCAAAATTGAAAACACTTAAGTGCCTTTTCTCCTTTTGCCTTATTTTCCAGATCATTCTGAGTACTTCATTGCTATACTTAGCTACTAGCTGGTACATATATGTGCAAAGCTGTGTTTTAAAATGGCAGAGGGAGGTGGCAATGAAGAGGTGATTCACCTGAACAGCTTTCATGGGCACAGGGGGAAAGGTAAGTTCTTTGACTTCGTCTTTCCATTCTCTCTTCCTTTAGCCTGACATTCTGTTATAAGAGATTTGTTGTTACACATTTGGTAATATTTAGAACTTATAGAATTGATAAACAGAGCATTAATACAGTTTTTTAAAAGCAAAAGCCCTTATCTTTAAATTTCAGACTAGATTGTTAATGGCATATGGCAGTGAATCATTTGATCTGTGTCATAAACAAAGACGAAGAAAGGAATTGTGAATGTGTGAAGCAGTAGACTGCAGATGAAGAATTAAGGGCAAAGGAATAGAATTAAAAGGAATAATAATAGCAATAATTTTTTATGGGAATTTATAGTTTATAAATAAGTTTCATAATAAAAATACCAGGTAGGTGGTGTGTCTTATAATTCCTTTTGTAAAGCTTAAACCACAAGAAGTTGGGTAATTTGTCCAAGGTTAGATAGCTAGTAAGTGTGGGAAGCTGGTGAGAAGACACCACCAGTGCAAGAGCAATCTAATCTGTAAGTAAGCTCTAGAAAGTGCTGGTATAAAACATACCTTTGACCTTTTCATTGTATTAATTGTTTACTTAACAAACAGTATCAGTTTAGGAATCTTTCTTTGGGGAAAAAATTTGGTTTGGGATGTATAATGAAATAATTATTTGCTTTGTAGAAATCTGTAACCAACTTTTCTAGAAAGTATATAATTCTATAAATTGATCAATATGTGCATTTCTTTTAAAACTACTACTAATAATTTGTATAAATACGCATGAACTTTTACTGTTTATGTTAGACTTGAGGAAATAATCTGTGCCTGTGAATAGGAAAGAATGCTGAATATACTCATTTTGCTGTCCATGTAAACATTCTGTGAGAAAAGGTAATGGTTTTTTCCAGGTACACTTTGTGCATGAACACAAAGTGTCTCTTTTATTGGTTTTTCTTTGTAGATTTTACAAACATTTGAAATTTTGAAAGGTATGAAAATGGTCAGTTCGGAAAAAAATAGATTTTAGTTTTTCATTAAGATTCTAAAGTGGTTGCCAAACATTTTTTAAAAGTTTTAATATACTCAATTTTTGTTGTGACTTGTACTTAGTTTCCAAGTTTTTGGAACATGTCATCACTCAAATTCACAGTAGTGTTTGGGGTCAAGATTTTAAGATTGTGACTCCCAGTCTTACTGACATTTTAAGAAATTTTTTTCTTAAAATCATGAAATATCTAAACCAAGTGTTAGAATAGAATCATAGGATATCTGTCTAGTTTTTAAAATTTTTACCATAGCCTGGCTCATGCCTTTTTTTCCAGCCTTATTTCATATTATTGCCCTAAATTCCAGGTAAAATGCACTCCGTTGGTTCCTCACCCTCTCAGCATTTCTGTATGCTGTCTCTCTGTCCTGTACCCTTCTCTCCCTCATATGTATGTGCAATGTTTCCCATCCTAAGCTTGAAAGGCACTTTCTCCTCCCTACCGTCTAGAGATTTCTTCCATGCTCCTATAGGGCAGTAGAGCATTTTCTCTCCCATACACACCTATTAAATCTTTCTTTCCTTAAATTAACATTTTTTTTAATCTTGTTACTCTATAGAATGCAAGCTTCTTTAAGGCAAGAATTACTTCATTTTTATCTTTGTATTACTAGAGCTTAACACCCTATACTAGTCTGAACTTGTTTGTTTATCTGCCTAGATAGAGCATTGAACTTCAGTAGTCTTAAGAAAGTGGTAGACTCAATGTGGAGAAAGATGTCAATTTTTGGACATGACTACTATGTGAATTCTTTTTACTTGAATAAACATATTTGTTACAAGGGTGTGTTTTTTTCCTTCTCTTAAATTTCCAGAGAAGGGAATGCCTAGACAGGTGCAAGATCTACTACTATAGTATGCCAGGCAATGTGCTACTTACTTTTACAAATATCTTATTTTAGGAGATAGATACTATTATTTTCTCCATTTTACAGTTGAGTAATTTGAGTCAGAAGTTAAATGATTTGCCCAAGGTCACACAGCTAGGAAGTATCTGAGGGCAGATTTGAACTTGTCTTCCTGACTCTAGGTCCAGTGGTGTCTCTGATGTCCTTCCTACCAGCTGCCTCACAATATTCACATGGGAGAAATAGGATGTGAGAAATAATTAACATTTTGTCCAACAATAAAAAATGTTCATTGAAGTTGAATACCTGTATATTTAGAACAGATAAAAGACAGTCACCACATTTATTCATCACAGTTGTGGAATTGCCTTTTGCTTTAACCCTACATGTAGAAGAAACCTTTCTGAAGTTGTATTTAAAAGGAAAATGGATAATTTTAATTGCTTTTAATTTAGTAATGACATATTTTGAAAAAGCGGTTACCTGAAGACAAGTAACTAAAGTAACACTTAAGTTGGCTATAGTTTAAATTTGATTTTTATATTGTAAAAATTGAGTAATTTAAAGTATTAAATAGACATTTAATTTTGTTATTAAATGATAAAACTAATGGATATTTTCAAGAATGTATAAATCATTTTTTCTTCCTAAGGAGATATTTTTAATTTGATTGAAATGTTTCACTTTCTAAGTTAACTTTCTATTTCTCTTATATTGCCCTAAACATTAAAATAATAGCTTGTGTTTACATAGCATTTTTGCACTTCCAAATCCATTTATCCATTATCTCATTTAATTTCATAACAACTCTGTGTATTTGCTAGGGCAGATATTAATTTCTTATTGTATAAATGATGACAGTGAAGTTTAAAGGGATGGTATACAAGGCTCTGCAGATAGCTTGTTAAGTGGTAGCTTGGTCCAGCGAAGATGACTTCCTAAACAAAGGCAAGCTCCTCAATATCCCCACAACTACCCTACTAATAGCAAAAAATACCAAATTGAATAATGATGAAAAAAGAATCCAGTGATGACCCTATAGCAAATGACTTCTTGTATCCAAGTAATCCACAAAAAGTTAGCTGTAGGAAAGGGAATCATCAGTAAAAACCAATACTGGTATGTATATAAACAAGCCCAGAACTTCCCAGAAGGACCAGGGAAGTCCATAAACATGAGTAGCCGCCTATCAGAATCTCTGACCAGCTTAAATGAGAAAGTGATAAAACTAACCTAAGAAGTGAGCTCTTTGAAAACTTGTGGACCAAACAGAAATAAATAACTCTATGAGACAATTTAAAATATTAGAACAGTAGCAAATAATTGAAAAAAAAAATAGCACAAAACATAATATCCAATATCATAAGCTATGACTTGAGAAACAGGTCAAGGACACATACTTTAAGAATCATTGAACTCTCTGAAAACCTGTGGTTTAAAAAAAGACCTGGACATTATTTTGAAAAATCATAAATGAAAATTGCTTTTTCTGATCATCTGAAAGGATCTTCAGATTGAAAACTCAGGAATGGCATAGCCAGAATCCAGAGAGCCCTCATCACACACAATTTGGTATAGAAATAAATCAAACTTAACAGGAAAACAAGTGGGGACAGGGAAGGTGGGATATTAAGAAGAAAATAATGCTGGAAAGGTAATAGTCCCAAGCAAGACAAACTTTTTGTTCCTGAAAAAGGGAATTAAAGGGAAAAAATAAAAGTAAAGCACCAGCATCTAATGATATACTCATTGATTGAGGAATAGTTGAACATGAATGTAATGAAATATTGTTGTTCTGTTAAGACAAAGTTCTGAAAGACAATTACAGAGAATCCTGGGTAGTATAAAATGGGAGTAAAGTAAAGGAAGCATCATTAAGAAAAAGAACGTCAATAGACTTCAGAAGGTGGTAGGCTCAAAGTGGAGAAAGATATCAAGTTTCGGACATGACTACTGTGTGGATTCTTTTTACTTGATGAAGCATATTTGTTACAAAGGGTATGTTTTTTTCTTAAATTCCCAGAGAAGAGCAGAAGTAAGCAATGCAAACAGAGCCATTTTGAAAGTAATTGTGCAAATTATGATACTTAAGAAAATGAAATGGAGCATAATGATTTTATACACTTAGCGAATATTTTGAATTCTGTTCTGTATGTGGAAATATTCTTTTGGTGTTTAAATTAAAAACAAATTAATAAAAATATTTTAGGTAGTAGAGCAAAGTACTTTTTCCTACATCCAAATCCATTCCACATTCCCCAAAACCATGCTGTCTCTTGAAGCTGCAGACTTTGAGTGCTCAGTCAAACCTGTGCCATAATTCTAAAAAGTCTCAGTAAAACTTGGAAGGGGGGAGCATCTCTCCTAAAATTTTTATTTAGTTGTTGAAGTATTCATGCTGAGTAATTCAGTAATATCAGTACACTGAAATTTGAAGGCTAGTTTCAGTTCTTTTCAGGCAGCTCAAGGTGTTGATGAGCTGCTGTAAATCCTTTCTGTTGTTCAGTTGTTCCAGTCCTCTCTGACTCGTGTCCAGTTCTTCATGATCCCATTTGGGGTTCTCTTGGCCAAGAATCTGGAGTAGTTTGTCATTTCCTTCTCTACCTCATTTTACAGATGAGGAGCAAATGGGGTGAAGAAACTTGCCCAGGGTTACACAGTGTGACTGTGTGTGAGACTGGATTTAAACTCTGGGAGATGAGTCTTCCTGACTCATCTGGCTGGCCCAGCCACCTAGCTGTATGATAAGCCTTCAGCCTCTAAATAACATTTTCTGCTTTTCTGTAGACAGGATCAGCCACAGGGACGAAGGACTCATCACCATCTCAGACTCCTCGGATGAAGAACTTGCTCTTCTGCCAATCACATCAACTTCTCGACAGCATGAAGAAGAAGAGGATGACTACGGCTACGATGACGATGATGACGACGATGACAACGATGACGATGATGATGATGTCGTCATCTTGGCAGAAGTGAGTTTTCCTGAGAATACAGTGGGGAGGCACTAATGCAGAGCAAGTGGAGAGTATATTGTATAAGATGGGATAGATACTGCAGAGGAGAGGTCTGTGCTTTGAAACTGCTGAAAAAACCACCCAGTCTCTCAGCTAGTATTGTAATAACCAAAGTAGAAATGATTGTGACTTGGTTTAATTTTTAGAGTGGACTCTAGGAACACAAGTATTCCTAGCCATTTTTTGTCATTCTGTTTTCCATGCATGATCTAGATTCATTTTAGCTCTGAAGAGTGCCAGATATAGAATCATAGAAGTAGGTTATAATTAAATATATATTGAGAAAGTCTGTAACTGATAACCTGTCAACTTTCTACCTAACAGCATCTGCGTATGATGAGCCTAATAATTCTGTATGTTAGTATTAAAACCCTGCAGGACACTGATGGCTCACACCAGAGGGTAGTTATTGAGTCACTGACTTTATCCTTTCCACTTTTCCTAGGGAGAATAGTAGTACAGGTAAATGTGCAGTCTTCAGTGTAGAATGTTTTGGTTAGTGAGAAGGTGTACATTGACTATTTGTCTGCTCTCATCCCTTTTTGTGTTATGTTTGTGATGAGAATCAGGTAAGATGTCTGTTTTGATTAGAACTGTGTAAAGCTTCATCATGGTTCTCTGAAACTCATAATTTTTCCCCTCTACTTATACATTGTTTAGCTTTCATGTGTACACACTCTCTCTTTTTTTCTCTTTCTCCCCCTCCCTCCTCCCAAGGCATGTAATTATAAGGCTGTTACCCAGTCTGTTTTATCACCATCTTTTCCCAGTATGCTCCTTTCCCTTCCTGCCAGAGTGACTGACTTCTCTGCTTAAGTATTTCTTCCTTTTATAAAGAAGAAATGCATTGTTCCTCATGGCTATATGTTATGAACCTTCCTCTGAGATTTCTCGAGGACTGGGACTGGTTTTGCTTTTTTTCTTTGTATCCCTGGCATATTTAGCTCAGTACCTAGTTACCTAATAAGCACTTAAGTGATTTCTCAGTCTTCTTAATAAGCTAAGCCTTACCACATGAGTAATTATCTAATGATAATTTAGAAAAGTTTTTAAAGCTATATTTAAGTTTTTGAAATAAACTGATTTACAATGTGGTTCTGGAAATCAAAATGAAAATACGTTAAATTTCAATTCTATAAGGAACTTTGGGAAGATACTCTGAGAGAAGTTTCAAAATTCTCTGCTTTGAATGAGGGGAGCAAAAATTCCCTCTTGCTCAGTGATTTGGAGAGTACTTAGGAACTGAAAGTTTATTTGTGATTTCATCTTAGTAGAAAGGGAAACATGGTCTTCAAAGAGGGTACAGTTTTTCGTAGGTCTGTAGGATTGTAGCTTTCTATCTGGAGGCATAGCAGAGTGATTATAATGACTCTCATTTTATAGATGAGGTAACTGGCCTAGTTTGGGGATATGGAAATGGATGTTAGGGTAACACTGAGGTTCTTTGAACTGCACTGTTATTTAGAGACTGTCTCCAGGATGTTGCTGGATAGAAGTAATCTGCAACACCAATACTTGGGCACCATAATCTGGATCTTTTTCCTTATAACATTTGATTACCTCTTTTTGGAGGAATGAATCTTGTATGTTTAATATTAATCAGTTTTATTTCAGAGGCTAAATTGTTTTAAAACATTCTAAGGTATTTTGTTACCAGAGAATCACAAATGGGCAGTTATTTATTTGGTTGCCTTCTAAAAACAGTAGCAAGGAATTCTTTGGTCACTTCAGAAGACTAATTTTTAAACCTACCCCAATTACATGTACTAATCATTTTTTTAATTAATTGATTTTATTTATTTTCAGTGTTCTACAATCACTACTATATAACTTACATTATTATTTTCCCCTTCCCTCCCCTTTACATCCCCCCTCCCTCCCCGATACAGCATACAGTTTTTGATAGGTTCCTATACATTCCTACTAAATACATTTTCACTATAGTCATGCTGTGTAGAAAAATTAAATTGAATAGGAGAAATCATATAACAAACCAAAATGTAGTACACACAAAAAAATGATATGCTACATTCTGCGATTCAATTCCATAGGTCTTTCTTTGGATGTGGAAGGCATTTTGCCTTAGTCTTCTAAGGGAAAAAAAAATTCCATTGGGAATTTTTTTTAAGTCCTTGCATTGCTACGAAGTTCCAAGTCTATCAGCAAAAACTTGCATACTGTGGTCGTTGCTGTGCACAGAGTTCTCCTGGTTCTGCTCCTTTCGCTCAGCATCAGATCATATAAGTCCTTCCTGGCCTCCCTGAGGTCTTCTTGTTCATCGTTTCTTATGGTGCAATAGTACTCCTTTATATTCATATACCATAATTTATTCAGCCATTCCCCATTTGATGGGCATCCCCTTAATTTCCAGTTTTGGGCCACCACAAAGAGAGCTGCTGTAAATATTTTTGTATATGTGGGACCCTTTCCCATTTTTATGATCTCTTGGGGAGATAGTCCCAGAAGCGATACTGCTGGGTCAAAGGGTATGCACATATTTGTAGCCCTTTGGGCATAGTTCTGTCATGTTAGCCAATCTTGATAGGTGTGATGTGCTACCTCAGAGTTGTTTTGATTTGCATCTCTCTAATCAGTAGTGATTCAGAGCACTTTTTCATATAATTGTAGATATCTTTAATTTCTTCCTCTGAAAACTGCCTTTTCATATCCTTTGACCATTTATCAATTGGGGAATGTAATAATCAATTTTTAACATTCTTTATTTTATTCTTTATTTTAAATTTTCTATTCTTTTTCTGTTCTGTTCCTTCTTTCCTCCCCTCTGTATTAATCATTTTGTGGAAGAGTACACGAAACAAAAAAGAAAGTGAAAAATAGTGTGCTGCAATTGGTATTTAGACTTTTGTCAGTACTTTCTCTGGATGTAGATAGCATTTTTCATCATGAGTCCTTTGGATCATTGTATTGCTGCTGAGAATAGCTAAGTCACTCATAGTTGTTGATCATACAGTGTTGCTGTTATCGTGTACAATGTTCCCCTAGTTTTGCTCACTTTTATTTCATATCAGTTCATGTCAGTCTCTCCAGGTTTTTCTGAAATCATCCTGCTCGTCATTTTTTGTAGCACAGTAGTATTTCATTATGATCATCTACCACAACGTATTTAGTCATTGTATAGTTGGTGGGCATCCTCTCAATTTCGAGTTCTTAGCCACCACAAAAGAGGTTGCTCTAAATATCCTTGTGCAGACAGGTCTTTTTCAAAGACTGCTTTAATCACAGAGCAAAAGAAACAAATGGAAGATCTGGTAATGTCATCACAAGCTTTGGATTTTATTGATTAATTCCAGTTGTATAAAACAGCTACCTGTATAGTAGTTACATGTCAGTCTTTTCCATTTTTATTTTAGTGGTCTTCAGAAAGACTAAAATTAAACTAGACTTCTTGAAACTATGGTATAAATCACTATAATTCATTATGGGAATAAAGTCTGATTTCAAATTATATCGAAAACAATTTCCATTTTTCTTATTTCACACTTTTAACCAAGTTTATAAGAGTATGTAAAAGTTAGCTTTATTAAATATATTAAACATTTCTTTTTTTTTCCCTCCACTGTAGACACACAAACAGCAGCTATTGCGGCCTATTGTCAAACCCGCTGCCCAGTGGCAGGATCTGAACAGACTGGGAGAAGGAGGTTCTAAAAAGAGTGTGACTACATTTCTGCAAGAAAAGGATGGTCTTTTTTCAACAACAAACAAAGAAACAAGTTTCAGTGAAAATGACAAAGATCAGGATCCCCAGTTGCCTGGCCCCTCTGACCACAGTAAGCATAAGACCAAAAAAGACCAGAATCCCAAGCCTGGACCAAGTAATATCCAAGCTATTAAAGTAATTTTGAAATCCAATGTGAAAAAGGAAATAATTAATGTAGAAGAAGCTAGCTTTCAGAGCAAACATGCAAATGTGCAAAACCAGTCAACTGAAGACTCTGAACCAGAGCTTATACCAAACCACCAAGAATCAGCTGCTATAGTAGATGACCGGGACATTACAGAAAATAGTTGGTTAGATCATCCTTATTTCCAACCCATAGACCAAGAACCGAATGAATTAGCAAATCAAGTTGTTCCACAGCAGGGGCAACCTGAAGCAGACCTCTCATATCGAGATGAGATTCCAGGACCAGCTTTTCCAAGACCAGAACCACAGCAAGATGGGATCCCAGGACCTTCCTCTCCTCAGCCTGCCCATCCTCCTGGAGAATTCAAAGACCATCAGCTAGCAATAGATGATGAACAGCCTGGTCCAGCTTTCCCATTTCCTGAATCTCATCAACCTGACTTGGGAAATGTTCCAGAACAAGGAGACACTAGTGCAGATCAAGAATTTATTACACTGCTAGTGAAAGAAACAGTAAGTCTTATTTCTTCCCTTTAGATTTTGTCAGGCAAGAGGGGGAAAAATTCTTTCGTTACTAAAATCTAGTTTATATATTTATTACTTACATGGATGGGAATACTTTCCATCAAGATTTTCCTAAGAACAATATCCAGATAGATGCCTTAGGGTAGTGGGCATATTGGCATGGTAATTTTACATAAGAAAATTGAGTCAGAAGTTTTTTCTGTATTCCTGCATGCCTTGAAGGCACTAGAATTGGAGTAGCAGGAATTCAGGCTCCCTGAGATAGCACTGGGCTGTTTGATTGACAGGAGCCTTAGCTTTTTGTTCAGTTTGTCTTTATTCCAAATTAAACCCCAAACACAATGAGTTTTCTGTTATTTGTCAACACAATTAAAATGTTTTTTCACTATTTCTAATGAAAACACTAATGAGTGGTTTAAAGAAAACAACAGTGCATCAAAGCTCAAAGATTTTGGATTCCAAAGTATTTGGAATTAAGGAGCCCCAGATTCTGGTTTTAGCTCTGCTAGTAATTTCATGTGTGACCTTGGTTTCACCTCTCTGGACTCAAGAAAAATGTAGGAATTGGACCTAGGAAGTGTCTTTCTGTTCTAATACTCTAGAATACCTTTCAAACAAATGAGTCTGAACCCCAATTATTGGCCTGCTTTAGAACTACCTTAAAGCTTCTTCCAGTGTTTGATGTAATGGAATAGAGACCATAATATTCAGAAAGACAATTAAAACAGCTGTAGGTTCTTACTCAGTGTTCTCAGGTTTTATAGCTAATGAAATGGAACTAATATGCTTATTCTTCTCTAGGAGGCAAGATTTCCAGATGTAGCAAATGGGTATATTGAAGAAATAATACATTTGAAGAATTTTTATGATTTAAATGTGTAAGTATAGAATTTAAAACATATTTTTGTCATAGTAGGTGAACTTATATGTTTGTCACAGTAGCTGACTTAGTCATAGTAGGTACTTTTTATGTTTGTGATCTAGAAAACATACTGTTAACAGCAAAATGATTTTGTTTTTTCCTAGTGTGTTTCCATCTGGTAGTTTGGGAAGCACACATCCGTATAGTGACTGTTTCATATTGGTAGCATCTATTGGCATTTTCAGTTAACGTATTCTAGGGTTTCCCTTTTTCAGATGATGCTTTTGCTAAATTTGGTTATACTTGTAATTTCAGTTTCATTATAATTTATGGCATTTTATGGGATGTTTCTTTTTTTAAGTATCATTTTTCAAGAGATTAGATTTCAACTATTAAAGTTCTTGTATAGCATTCAGATGTTCTTTCTGTTGGAGTGAGTAGGACTTTAATACCTACCTTTGTTTTGGACTGTCTAGATAAAATATATTTTTTCTTATTATATTTTCCTGTCAGGCTGTAATCTCATTTGTTTCGAGAAGACACTGGAAACATTCACAAAGAGATATGCTTAAATATTAATTTGGCATTTGATTGAATATTACAGCATTTTGTTGAGTTATATCTATTTGTGAGTATAAACTCATGTAGAATAACAGGCAAACAAAATTGAACAGGCACAAAATCTTTGGGATTTATCATAAAGAGATACTCATTCCATCTTTGTCTTTACTCCTAGAATTAACGCTGTCCAACCTAAAGGGTCATGTCCATAAAATACTGTAAATAGCTTTTTTTTTAAATTAGAATTTTAAAAACTTTTTTATTTGAATGTTAAAAATGTGAACTAAAGTAAGCACTTACATATACATAGTAAAATATGAAAGGAAGATTTTACATGAAACTATGAATCTTTCTTTTCTTTTTAAATGTAGAATGTTCCAGAAGACTTAGTGCAGTTTTAAGCTACTAAAATTGCTCTAGAGTTTTTGGGACAACTTGTATGTATAAATTCAGCATAAAGCTCTCAAAGTTGTTTTGTTTTTCTCTGTTTCCTTCTGACTTGTTTTTAATAAATGCTTCAGTGACATTCTTTTTTTCTTTTTTGACTACCCTGTTTTTAGCTTTCCCTCTCATTTTCAATTCCTCTCAGCCCCACTGGAAAAAAAAATCTAAACCTTTTTAATAAATACACATACTCAAGAAAAACCAATTCCCATAATGCCAAATTCCCGTGTTTGAAATGTATTCCTTATTCTGTATCTTGAGTCCAGTTTATATATCTAAAATAACTAGAAGAGGAAACGTCAAGTTGCATTTTAAGTTAAAATTGAATATAAACTTTTCTTACCTTATAAATAAAAAAAAATAATGAAAAATCTTTAGCATCAACTATTTACATCTAACAGTAGATTAGAAGCCTCCCTTAATTAATTGTACTCATAGTGGTGAAGCATGTGATTAAGTTAGGTAGATTTTTCTAGAATTCTTTGTTTCCTATTGAGTTATGTACAGTACACTTATCCAGTATTACCTTTCACTCATACTAAATGTCTGCATTTCCTTATCATGAGACAGAATCCAAGCTTCTGTTACAAGCAAATAGACTGTTGTTCTACAAATAGAGATCTTATAGGCCCACAGCCAGCTTTGGTTTCCTTTTGATTTTAGCCCTAGATTCTTGGGACAAGATGGAGGAAGGAGAAGAAGGAAAAGATGGTGGGGTCTGACTAGAGTGAGAAAATGAACTTTCTGACCTGTCCTTTCATTGTCATTTGATCCCTTCACCAAAGATCTTGTCACTGAGTATTGACATTGAGATAATTTGGGAATAGTTGGGTGGGCTGTTCAGGGAAGGAACAGGATGTGAGTCATTTGGAGTTGTCTAGGTCTATAGTGGAGATAATGATGTGTGGCAAGAGCTGCCATTCATATAAAGAAACCATATTAAGTTGGATATTAATAAATTCAGCCAGTCTGCTTATATTAATGTACTTGTCACATTTGGGAGAAATCCTATAGTTGGTCTGATTTATTAGATCTTGCTGTAGAGTGAAGAAATTCGGTTAATGGATTTGATGTTTTCGTATAAGAAGATTCTGCGTTGAAATAAATTAGATCAACCTTGTGGATAGTACTATAGAAAAGGATATAACTTAAAGTAACTAAATCATTGTCCTTTATTCCTGATACATTTGCAAATAACTGAATAAAAATATAAAAATTTTTATTTATTCCAGTATAATGTAAGCTCCTTCAGAGCAGGGATTATTTTTTCAATTTGTCTTTATGTCTCCAGCATGGAGCACAAGTTCCTTGCATGAAGTGTTTTGTAAATGCTTTAATATCTGTGTGTAATAGATATGTGTGCATATGCAAAAGCACACAAAATTCTTATTTTATATAGTTGGCAAATAATGACAGCATATAGTACAATTACTTGCCTCCTGCATTTTTTTTTGGTATTTAAATTTATTTAAGTTTTCAACATTCATTTCCACAAAATTTTGGGTTCCAAATTTTCTCCCTATTTCTCCCCTCCTCCCACCCCAAAACTCCAAGTATTCTGATTACCCCTATCACCAATCTGTCCTTCCTTCTAATATCCCTCCCTTCCCTTATTCCCATCTTCTCTTTTGTCCTGTAGGGCCAGATAACTTTCTGAACGCCATTACCTGTATTTCTTATTTCCTAGTAGTAAGAACAATACTTGACAATTGTTCCTACATCTTTGATTTCCAACTTCTCTTCATCCCTCCTTCCCCACCCATTCCCTTTGGGAAGCAAGCAATTCAATATAGGCCATATCTGTGTAGGTTTGCAAATGACTTCCATAATAGTCATGTTGTATAGGACTAACTATATTTCCCTCCATCCTGTCCTGCCCCCCATTGCTTCTGTTCTCTCTTTGGATCCTGACCCTCCCCAAGAGTGTTGACTTCATATTGCTTCCTCCTCCCACTGCCCTCCCTTCCATCATCCCCCACACCTTGCTTATCCCCTTCTCCCCGACTTTCCTGTATTGTAAGATAGGTTTTCATACCAAAATGAGTGTGCATTTTATTCCTTCCTTTAGTTGAATGTGAGGAGAGTAAGCTTCATGTTTTTTCTCTCACTTCCCCCCTTTTTCCCTCCACTGAAGTCTTTTACTTGCCTCTTTTATGAGAGATAATTTGCCCCATTCCATTTCTCCCTTTCTCCTCCCAATATATTTCTCTCTTACTGTTTAATTTCATTTTTTTAAAGATATCATCCCGTCCTATTCAATTCACTTTGTGCTCTGTGTGTGTGTGTGTGTGTGTGTGTGTGTAAAATCCCACCACCTACCCAGATACTGAAAAGTTTCAAGAGTTGCAAATATTGTCTTTCCTGTAGGAATGTAAACAGTTCAACTTTAGTAATTCCCTTATGACTTCTCTTTGCTGTTTACCTTTTCATGCTTCTCTTGATTCTTGTATTTGAAAGTCAGATTTTCTTTTCAGCTCTGGTCTTTTCATCAAGAATGCTTGAAAGTCCTCTAAAATTTCATTGAAAGACCAGTTTTTCCCCTGAAGTATTATACTCAGTTTTGTTGG
>CM053772.1:90299678-90334962 GCA_028658325.1 Potorous gilbertii | reverse complement strand
GCTGCTGGAGCTATGGGAAGGCCCTTCTCCCTTCCTGGCCAGCTGACCTTTGGTGCCTGTGGGTTGAGGGAATCTGGGAACCTGCTGCTGCTGCAACTGGAGATTCTGCCCCCGAGGTGTCCTCCTCCCAGAGCCATGTAGGGCTGCAGCCAAGACTGGGCTGGGCTGGGCTTGGCTCTGTGTCCTGTGCAACAGACGTTTCTCGTGGCCCTTTCAGGTCACCCTGGGCTGGAAATCTCCTCCACTCTTGTTCTGCACTTCTGCTGCTCCAGAATTTGTTGAGAGTCCCTCTCTACAGGTGTTTTATGAGATGTGGGGGAGAGCCTGCATTTGTGTGTCTTTCTACTCTGCCATCTTGGCTCCATCCCCAATAAGCCACTTCTTAGGCTTCTCTTGTGTTCAAGCTCCTCTCTCTCTACTTCACAGGGATGTAATCATGGTAAGTGAAACAATGGGTGTGTGAATAATCTTTGGAAGCAAGGTGTTACAGAAATCCAAGGAAGTAACAGTGCTTTCCTCCTGTAACAAATACTGAGTTAAACAGCAAACTTGGTAATCCATGCATGGATTACATTTCTCTCTTTCTACAAAATATAGTAAAGAAAAAATAACAAGAGCAACAACTGCAAACCCAAAACAACAAAGTCCAGGTTCTCCCTTCAAAGTCTGCCCTCCCATCAAGAGAATGCCAAAGTAGGCCAAGAGTTGACTCTAACTCAAGAACAATTAAGTCAAATTAATCTGAGGATAAGAGTTTTAAATATTCAAAGCTCTATTAATCCTGATGCCTCCTAATGAAATATGCATGTGAGACAGCTTAAACAAAGGTAGGAACATTTCTCAGATATGAATTCTTGACATTGGTAGTATTTCTAGAGTGTCTAAGACACTAACCATGTAAGGCATTTGAAAACCATGTAAACATTTGAGAGATGAATGAAGAGGAAAAATATGATTAAGAGAGGGAAGACAGACTCAATTTTTAATTTAGGTTCATTTTAAAAGAACTATATAAAAGAACTATTCCTAGAGAAACATGTTTACTTCAAAGCTCCATATCATTAAACAAATTCTAATCTCCACTTAGTTCCAATGATCTCCACTCTATTACTTTCTTCTTGGAATGCATTCTTCACACAAATCCTAGGACAGTTCTCTATTTCTTAAGTATCAGGGATCCTCCTTTTTCTTTTTCAAATTTTCTCAAAAGTTTTTAATACTGACCTCACCAGTAACACCTAAACATAAATGAAACTGGCTAAGGTTCGAATGATTTCATTCCCCTAGAGAAAGGCTTCTATTTATCTTTCTGTAAAATGCACTGTTTTTCAAAAAAAAATTGTTTTTTCTAATTTTCTCCACATAATACATAACACACACACACACACACACACACACACACACACACACACTCTCTCTCTCTCTCTCTCTCTCCCTGTTTTAAGGAGGAGAATCGCAGAGGCAGAGAAGCATCTTGCCTAACAACACCCAGTTACTAATAGAGTCTGGGCTTCCAACTCCTAGGCTACTCAGGGTTCTTTTCAAGTTGATACTATTTGGAAACACTGAAGGGCATTTTTTGAACTACTTAAATTGTAGCAGAGTACCAAACTGATTCTAGTTTGAATAATTTTCAAATCTTGTCTCAAAATGCATTCAAAGGACTAAATGAAATAAGGTCACATGGCTAGTACGTGTCTGAGGTGAGATTTGAACTTAGGAAGATGAATCTTCTTGTTTATGGTTATGAAAAGCTGTGACAGTGAATTATTATATGCAGAATTTCTATGCTGCAAGTTCTACTGCCTATAAATGCAAAATTTAGAAATATGACTTTGGACCTCCCTAAATGCATTAGAGTTTTTTTTGGGGTACAAATGAATGAAATGGGATGTTTCACTTAGAGGAAATCCAAAGTGGATGAAGGTCAGCTAATATACTAATGGAATGTTCCTTATATCTGAAGTTCCTTTATCTGGTCATCAAGCTTATTAGTTATTTTGCTTCTTTAAGATTATAGCTATGTTAGAGTCAAAACTAAGTAGCGTTTTTTACACTGAAACTCTTTTCTAATGCTTACATACTGACAGTCACTGAGAAAGGAAGTCAAACTGCCACTCTCACAAACATACAAAAGGTGTTAATGGGAAGAAGGAAAAGGTTGCTAGAATTTTAGTAACAGAGGCACTGTCAAAGGGCATAAGCATATCTCTAGCCTATGTGCAAGCTATAGTCATCAGCTGGAAGTTTTAAAAATGGTTTTCTGGACAATTTTCAATTTTCCTGATTAATTTAAAAATATAGATTTTAAAAGAAATATTATTTGTACTATAACAAAATAGGGAGCTTGCTCTAACAAAGGAGGTTATTTATAAATATCATTACCACCATGGTCATAAAAGGTGTCCATCCAATGAGATAAGGAAAAAGACAAAACAGAAATAAAAAGACAACTCAAATATTGAATGGATAAGGGAGGAAGAAGAAAAGAAAAAATCTGAAGAAACTGGACAGAAGGAAGAATACTTTTTTCCTAAATGATTGTGAAGAGTATGAGGTGTCTCCCCATCACTCATACCTTCCAAGAGACTCTGACAGAAGCTATGAATCCCTCTTCTGCCTCTGTAACTGCCCACCCCATCCCCCAGGTCCAGTAGTTTGCATCCTCTACTACACACCCCCTTCAACACTACCTGCTCCCACCCCTCACTCATCTGGAAAAACTATTAGGTAATCAAGGCTCAGCCCCCTTGAACTTTGCCCCACAATACCAACAACATGGAGACTAGAATGAGCTTATTCTTTGGGTTAAGATGGCACCTGGAAGGGATGTGGAGGAGGACCAACTCTTCCTCTCCCGCCTCCAACAAATCTAAAGAGAATCCCCAAAACTGAACAATAATAATGAAAAAATTAAAGATAAATACTCCACTGCATTTAGAACTTCACAAAAAAAGCCCCAAAACTTGACAAGTCAGTACTTGCTACAAAGGGAGAGGTCTGATGAGATTCATGTAGAGTTGCAAAAATCTCTAAAGAATTTAAAAGACTCAGGTCGACTCCAAGCCAGCTGGAAAGATTTTTTATAGTTTTGAGGTTTCATGCTCTGGGGCAAGTGGCTAAGTTCTTTAGAGGAATTTAGCCCCTTCAGTAAGGCAAGACACACAATTTTACAGAGAATATGATGCTGATTACACCATTAAAATTTACATAGAATATAGGAATATGATTAATATTAAAAAGGCAAGAAGAGTATGTTAAGGGATTAGTAATGGAGAAGGGGCCCAAGTCTCAGAGGAACTGCGCATGTGGTTACCCATAATGTATACAGTTAGGGGGGTATGTATATATAGTAATGATATTATAATAAGCCTATCTACATCATAAATTCATTCTAGGTCAGTTTTTTACTATTACTGTGCAGGTGCTATTGTAGGATGGGCCTTTTTAATGGTTTGGTGGTCAAGTATCCTGCTCTACCTCCTGGTGGTGCTGTCTTCTGACAAGCTAGCTATTGTGGTATGGTCTGGTCAAGATGGATAGTTAGGTACTGAGGTACTGTTTTGCGCTAACTCAATGATATGATTGTGGTTGAGTACAAGAACACATCTGTTTCTGTAGGAATGGATCTGGAGTCACAGAGGCAGTGGCCGGGTTCTCACACCTGTTGTTTCTGTGAGAACTATGGGTTCAGGGTCACATCTGTTGTTCTAGTGAGCAGTTGAGGCATATATGAAGAAGTTAAGACACTGAGGGGGGAGGTGCCTAGGTAGATATAGTGAGCCTTGAGTCTATAATGAAGTTAGAATAGGGAGGCTGGGGGCAGACTCCATCAACACCAAGGAAAATATGAGTAAACAAGAAAACAACAAACAAAATAAAAAATACTATGGGTTGAAAAATTTAAGAGCAAACCAAAAAACGAGTAACTCCACAAAAAAGTAAAAGGTTTGGCCACAAGGACTGTGAGAACAGCTGGAAAAAATGAAGTAAAGGATAAAAAAATGAAATTAAGAGTTCTTGAGGAAAAAGCCTGGAAGAATAAATGTCTTAGAACACAAGGGATCCTTACTCAATTTCCTCACAGACACCTGGCAGACTTTAAGCCTGACTGAATGCAAGTGGACAATCTATTCCTGCCTGAAATTGACATGAAGTTGGGGAGATACTGTATCCCTGCAATGTCCTTACTATTGGTGGCAATTTCCTATAGTCAAAAGGTTTGTAAGCTTAATACCAGATCTATTCAATTATAGATTATGAGTAGGGGAACATCCGAGGTTCTCTAAAATGAAGCTATTAGGCATAGGACTTTAGACCAACAACAATAAGTTAGGGTCCTTTAATTCTTAGTAATACTGTGGAGACAATTAGGTCAAGAGCTTGAGAAGTTAGCAACATAAATATTATCTGTGTCTCAGTTGGCTAACGTTTAAAAAAAAATTCTTTTGTGGTCCATATTGTAAATGCTTTAAAAAGATGTATCACCTGACCAAAAATTTGAATTGCTTTATCTGTTATAAACTGTGTTAAAAACTAATTAATTAATTTTAAAAAAAAGAACACAAAGGAGTAAATCTCACCAAATAGTCCCTAAAAAATAGACTAGGGTAGTCAAATCTTACTAAATCCATGAGATAAAAAATTTAATAGAAAATTTTAAAAAATAGAAAAAAAAACCCTTTATAAAGTTATCTACTGTCAAAAACACTAAATTACATCAAAGAGGGAGAATTTAATAATGACCAGAATTTCTGAAAACTATTTCGAAACAAGTAAACCAGAAAGCCTGGATATCATGTTCAAGAAATTGCACAAGTAAAAATGCAAAACTAAAAATATCAAGGAATGGTTCCTGAAAAAAGTGCAGACTTCTCCGGACAGGGGAGTAGAACAGTTCCCAGTACCAATTCTTTAGGAGACTCCCTAGACACTTGTAAAAGTCACTGGAGACCTCAGAGAAAGTGACCCGTGTCTCTCTGCTCACTCACCTATTAGGCTACATCTTTGCCTCTGCCTCCTAGATAGCCATCGTTGGGCTACGGGCAGAGTAGACTCAGCTGGTAACAAAACTACCTGAGGGCTGGAACCTACCTTCCTACCTCATGATCATCATCCAGCTAGCCAACGTGAGGCCCCTCTTCATTCCCCTGCTCCACTGATTCCAGCCTGGCTGCCTCTCTGAGGTCCTAGTCATCTATGTTGTGCTGGCCCTGGGCACCATGGCCTGTGTCCTCTTTGCTTTCCTATGGGAGAAGGTATCAGTGGTGACTGGTGCTCCCCATAGCATAGATCTCATGGTCCTCACCTTCGTCTTGGCCCTGGTGGATTGCACCTCCTCTGGCCCGCCTACCAGTCAAATACACGAACAATCCTTTTTGTTTGGAAAGCACTGAGTAGTCACCTCCTTGCTCTGGGGGTTCTGATCCAGAGCTCAGGGCCCAAAACTTGTGCCAGTGTCACCAATGGCTCTATACCTACTGTGCCACCTAAAATCACTAATGTATACTTCATCTGAGTCACACTTATACTGAGTGTGACTCTAAGTCCTGGACTCAGTACCAGAACACCTCAGCCAGAGAACTGGCACATCTCAGCCAATTTCTCCCCCTTTGTCTACTTTCTTGTGTTGTCTATCATGATGGCCAGCTGCCTGGCTGCCTTTTGGCTGCCTTTTTTGGCCTGACATGGATCTCTAAGTGACGGAAACACTCTACTGAAGATTATTTGACCAACCAAGTGACTCTGAGATACTTCAATATCCAAGAAACCTCACCTGGCAGTAGCAATACAGATTGCTGCTCAGCACTGATTCTGCCTGAGGAGAAGAGGGCCCCTCTCTGGTCATGGACCCAGTTAGCCTTAATCTACATTTTGGTGGCTTTTGTGAACTCCCTCACCAATGGAGTCCTCCCTTCTGTTCATACCTACTCCTGCCTTCCCTATAGTTCTAAGACTTACTTCTTGTCTTCAGTGATTGGTTCTATAATCCACCCCCTGATTTGCCTCCTGACTGTATTCCTACTTGAGGCATCTCTCTTGTGCTTGGGGGGTCACCAGTGGTGGCCACTGGTTTTGGAGCCTACAACATGGCCATAATTGTTCCGAGTCCCTGTCCTCTGCTGAAGGGCTCCCAATGCGAAGAAGCCATCATTGTTATCTCTTGGGTGCTTTGCAGTGGGATCCTGACCTGTGTCAAGGTGATGACTGGGGTGTACCTGTGCAAGGTAAGGAAGAGTGCCCTCCTCTGGTGTGGTGCAGCAGTACAGCTGGGCTCTGCATTTGGGGTGATACTTATGCTTCCTCTTGTCAACGAGTTGCACCTTTTTAAGTCCTCCAATGGAATCAGCTAAATGTTCTAGCTGAGCATATCTCAGGACAACTTCTCTGGGTTGAAGAGCCAAAGAACCAAAGCTATGAGGAGTCAATCACATCCCCATCCAAGTTTCCCTCAGATGCCCACACAGATATTCCCAAATCTGCTTTCCCTACCCTGTCCTCCCCCCAGCAGCGTTAAAGCTTCCACAATTTCAGCCATCAGGGAAAACTCCATTCCCATCTCCAAGAGTCACAGCCACAGATTCGACCATTTGATAGTCAGGACCTTGTTCAGTGTTTTTAGAAATCACTGCTGGCATTTGGGTACATGCTCTACCTCTGGGGGAAGGCAGGCTAGTACACAGTCTTAAGTTGCTTGTGGGCTGGCCTACTATTAATGAGTTAAGTGATTTGCCTCAGGGCATTCAGCCAGTATGTGACAACACTTAAACCCATGACTTCCCAAATCCAGACTTCTATTTATTACCTCATTCTTTTGTATTTCAAATCAGCCAATGTAGCCATTGTCAAAATCAATAAAATATACTTCATCTTAAAAAAAAAAAAAGATCAAGGAATGTCATAGCCAAAATCCAGAGGTTCCAAGTCAAAGAAAATAAAAATACTGCAAGGATTTGGAAGGACAGAACTCAACTACCAAGGAACAGAAGTCCAGATCACACAGGATTATGCTGCAATTACAGTAAAGGAAAGAAAATTTTGGAATAAAACAGTCCAAAAGGCAAAAGCAAATGTAAAGAAGAATAGACCTTTAACAAGAATCATTTTAATGAAAATACAGATAAGCAAAAGCTCTGAAATGCAAATACAGAAGACAAGAGAACCTATAAAAGTAAGTACACAGGAATACCTGGAGAGTCTAAGTGATGATAAAGTGCTTATATTTTAATAAGACAAGAGTCCTTTCAGAATTTAGGACAAAGAGAAAGTAAAGTATAAACATGAAGACTGGGTATGGTTATTTTATTACTTTGGTTTTAAGAGAGGAAAAAGAAAAAGGAATATACTAGGGAAGAAATGAGGAAGGGGGAGAACTTACCTGTGACATTAACTGGTGTACATCAAAAGAACAGTACCGAATAAGGAGGAAGGAGTAAGGGTAAGGATATAACATGAACTAGATAAAAGAGAGCTGAATACATCCATAATTTGGTATAGAAATATATTAAACAAGGAAACATGAAGAAAAAGGAAGAGGGAAGCTTAAGAGGAAGAGGCAGAAATGAGGAGGAAATAGTTAAAGCAAAATAAAAGTCAACTTCAGACTGTAAATCATAAGGAGGAGATTAAAATGGTGGAAGAAAGCAAGAATCAGAGATTAGAGTCTGGGCCTGAAGAAGAGATGAAGGGCAGAAGACTGGGGGCAGATCATTTTGATTACAGATTAGCTGATAGGTTCCTTATTCTTTAACTCCTCTGCCAAGTGGGTAGTATGGGAGAAGAGGGAGAAAAACCAGGAAAGAGGACATGGAGGGAACTATATAATTAACAATCCTAACCATGTAAGTGAATAGAATGAACTTGCCTGTAAAAATGAGGAAGGTAGCAGAATGGATTAGAAAAGAGATAACAACAATACCCTTTATAAAAAATATATTAGAAACAAAGATTCACAAAAAGCTCAAATGAGGTCAGGAGCTGAATTTATTATGCAAAAGGCAAATTTTTAACAAGTAGGCAGCAATTATGATTTCAACCCAGGCAAGAGTAAAAATTAATATGATTTTTTTAAAAAAATCCCAGAAATTATATTACACTAATGGGCACCACGGTTAAAGAACTGATATCACTACTTAGTACATATTTCTAAGCTGTATGGTAGCTTTAAAAAACTAAGCAAGTGCTAGAGCAAAAAAAAGTTATACACAAATGAAGAAAAGTAGAAATATTAAAATTCATCCTTCCTTGAATTCTTGACAAAGAAATGATAATAAAGGGTAGATTCCAACATTGAAAGCCTTCAGTACCCTGAACAATGCAATGACCAAGACTCTAGAAAACCAATTATTCCTAACTCTTAACAGAGAACTGATAGACTAAAAGGTGCAAAGTAACATATAAACTTTCAGACAGTGACAATGTGTAGATTTGTTTTGACTACATTCATTTGTTGCTAGGGAGGGCTTTTATTTTGGACGATCGGGAGAGTTATAAGGGTACAAAGTAAAACCCATCTGAAACACTTAAAAATACAAAGAAGAGAGCAAAAGTTGAGATACAAACAAGAAGGACAGTTTTGGAACTGCCATGTTAACATTTAATGTTATATATGGGTGTATATGATATATATACACATACATACAAGGTATATGTAACAGATCCATGGTTGCTTATAAAAAAACCCAAGCTTTACTTTAAGAGTAATTGTTTCATATATATATATATATATATATATATATATATATATATAATCCTTTGTTCCTTTTTATATATGAAAATGACATGTTGCTATTAGTCGAGCTCATAATATTTTTTAAAACTTTTTCAAGTGTAAAAGGGTATATTGCTTGAGATTACCTTTATCAGGTTGATACTATTAAGCAAACTAGGAGAACAAGGAATAGTTGACCTGTCAGATCTATGGAGATAGGAAGAATTTATGACCAAACAAGAGATAGAAAATGTTATGAAATGCAAAATGGATGATTTTGATTATCTTAAACTGAAAAGTTTTTCCACAAACAATGAAACCAAGATTAGGAAGCAGAAAGCTGGGGAAACAATTTTTATAGCCAATGTCTCCTATAAAGGTGTGTCTCTTTATTTATAAAACATATAGAGAATTGGGATGAATTTATAAGAATACAAGTCATTCCCCAATTGATAAAATGGTCAAAGGATATGAGCAGGCAGTTTTCAGATGAAGAAATTAAGGCTATCTAAAGTCATATAAAAAAATGCTCTAAATCACTACTGACAAGAAAAATGCAAATCAAAACAACTTACCTATCAGATTGGCTAGCATGACAAGACAGAAAAATGATAATTTCTAGAGATGTGGCAAAACTGGGACACTAACACATTGTTGGTGGAGTTGTGAATTGATCTAACCATTCTGAAGAGCAATTTGGAACTATGGCCATTAGTTCCAACCCAACCAAAACATTTCTAGGTCTGTATCTCAAAGAGATCATAAAAATGGGAAAAGGACCCACACATACAAAAATATTTATAGCATCCCTTTGTGACAGCAAGGAATTGGAAATTGGGGGGATGTCCACCAATTTGGGAATGGTTAAACAAGTTGTTGTACATGAATGTAATGGACTACTATTGTGCTATAAGAAATGTTGAGCAAGCAGACTTAAGAAAAACTTGGAAAGCCTCATATGAACTGATGCTGAGTGAAATGGCCAGAACCAGAAGAACACAGTATACAGTACCAACCACACTGTGCCATGACTTATCTCTTCTTATGAAGGCAAGGATCTAAGACAATTCCAAAGGACTCAGGATGGAAAATGCTGTCCACGTCCAGAGAAAGAACTTTGGAGTCTGAATGCAGATGGAAGCATATGTTTTGTTTTGTTTCTTCTTTCTCATGATTCGTCCTATTGGTTCTATTCTTCTTTACATTATGACTAATGTGAAAAATGTCTAATATGAATGTATATGTAGAGCATGCCCTCTTGGGCAGGGGGGAGAATGAGGGGAGAAGATTTAAAATCTTATGGGAGTGAATGTTGAAAACTAAAAATAAATAATTTTTTTTAAAAAGGGAGAGTTTGCTTTTATTAAAGTACATCTAATGTTTTCAAAATTGAAAACATATAAATAGAACCACTTTTGTCAAACTTGTAAAGTCATAAAACAACAGAACTGATAGGAACCTCTAAAGATCACTAGGCCCAGTCCCATGTCTTTTAGGGACAGGTAAACAATATTTAAGATGTTACATGTAGAGTTAGAAAGGATCTTAGAGACCCATCTGAGTTATAGCAGAGTCTACAACCTTCTGCAGTAGCTCATTCCAACATTTTTATGGATCTGTGAGAGATACAGGAAGGTGGCTGGATCATTTTTAGCTCTAACAGCCATGACTCACAGCCCAGCTCTGCCTCACAGCCATATGGGTAGTAGAGAAGAAGGGGAAAAGGCAGAACAATCCAAATCAGGAAGTAAGGTACAAGGGAAACCACAGCCTTTCAGTTCTGCTATCCTATAAACAATTTCTTACTTAGATTTTTCTTGAAAAGAAAAACCACACATATAATCTAGGTCCTTAAAAATTGTTTTTCCTGATATTCAACAATTTAAACAATATATTTCTCCCAAATGTCTTCATCTTTATTTTCTATTGCTCCTCATGAGAGGTAGGTATGCAAAGGTATGCAAAGAAGTCTGAAGTCCAGGCAGAAGCTGGACATTCCATAAACCAATCTGGACATATGAGTCACAAGGAAAGGGAATGAATAGTGTTACCAGAAAGGAAAAGGCAATTCACATTAAGAAGTGATTTGCATTGCAATAGCAATTTCTGAAAGTCATGGCTACTATTTCAATTTTGATAGCTCTGTTCTGCTAAAGTTCTGAGCTCATCAGAACTTGAGTAAAATAGTTCACTTAAATATTTTTTGCTGTATATCATCCAGTTAACATTTCCCAAGTGACATTATGAGATTGGATTTAATTTAAAAAACCAAAAATTATATATCTCCTACAAAGAACTCACAGTTTCATGTTCTAAGATAGTATCAACTATTCTAATGGAATTAATATCAAGTATGTTAACATATTAACATGTTAACAATATAACATGTTTTTTTTAACATGTTTTCATTTGTTATCTCACCTGAGTCTTCTCAGGTTGGGCAAGGTATTATCATCCCCATTTTAAGGATGAGGAAACTGAGCCTCTGAGAGGGGGGTGTGTCTGTTAAAGTGTTATGAAGATTGTAAACAAAGCCTGGTCTAAAACTCAGATGCCAAACTATTCCTTTTGTATTTTTATAACTCTGTAAGCTTGAAGAAATTCATGATATTAAATCTATCTCCTCTACTTGTAAGGATAATCTAAAAATGTAAACATGAAAACCGAATTATAAAACTTTAGAGCTAAAATCACACCTTTAAGACTGCCTATTTAAATATAACTACAGACTTGGGAGAGGATGAATTTTTTTTAAAGGTTCAAGACTCAATTAACAAGCAAACATACTTTTTATATATTGAATAAATCATATCATGCACATATAGAAACTGACTAATAGTACAACACGGATATACTACTGAATGTTCTAATATTAAAATAGCCTTTCGATTCTAAAAGGTTTAAAAATTACTGGTCTACTTCAAACCCCTCAGCTAACCCATGAGGAAACTGAGGCACAGAGATTCAATAGATTGTTCAGTCATCTAGTGTGTGAGTTGCAGAACCAGAAAGAGAATTAGTTTTCCTTACTCCGAGGCCAGGGTTATTTCTACTACGCTATGGAACATTTATTATTGCAAACAATTTTGCTATATTCCTATCACTGGCTGGTATCACCAGTGTGAACATCTCCATTCCAAAAAAGTCGCTGTTCAGCCAGCACAAGAATGCTGTACTGTTTTTAAGCTGAGAAAGAAATTACTGCTTGGTTTCTTCAACCATGTGTACAGACAGTAAGCCTAAGGGGATTAATGTTAAGTGTACCATACTGCCAAAACGGCTCTTAGGTTTGTCTACATGTAATAAAGGGGAGAGAACCTTACCTCCACTTTGAATAAACACACACAGAGACCAAGTGATTCTGCCAGACAGCAGTATTTTATTGTTATGACAATGCCTTGTGACCCAGTTTATTTCTTGTTCCTCACTCCTCTGTTACAAGTAGTAATTAGTAATGTCAGCGTTCTGGCTGAAATGCTCCAATCCCATTAATAATGCAACAGCAGTAACAGGATGAATGCATAAGACTTACAACAAGAGGTTTCAAGGTTAAAAGCAGTAATGGAGAAAGTCGGTGGGGGTGGGGGTGGGGGTTAGGGCTGGGGGTGGTGAGGAAAGGGGGAGGAGAGAAGATGAAAAGAGAAACAGGAACCAAGACTCACTACATATTTTAAATCCATTTCTCAAAATCTGTAGCTTCTTTTTAGCAGTAGGTGAATCATAAACATTTTCATATATAGATGGCCAAAACAACAAACTAGTGTCCTTTACTGCATGAAGTATAACTTCATTTTGTAGTGGACATATGTCTCCTGCTTCTTGTCTAGGGAATTTTAACTACTGACTGTTCTGCATTTGAAAGTTACCAGTGTATGAAATTGGGGTCAGAGGGACCTATACCAATACCTTTCAAACACATTTTCAATGCATTAAATGACTGCTTTTATGAAAGGCAATACGTGCTGTTTCAGCAGGATCTTCACCTTGTCACTTTAACTCTTTAATATCCAGAGTCAAGCCAAATAATATTGTACTGGCATCAACCTTGGAAACTAAAGGTTTAGTCTTGAGATCAGCAGCTAAAAGCTTGTTACACTGACTTTTCAAGGCCTTTTGCCATTCTAATCTCTGCAAAGTCTACTACATTTTCAAGAGAGGTAGTTCAAAGATATAATTTCCCCATAAACAGTCATAGCCTTATGAAAAGCTAAAGGCTAGCAAATAAAGTTGCAAATGATTATGTTTTTCATATGTCTAGGAAATGTTTTGGTTGGCTTGAAAACTTTTGCTTGTAAGTACTACTGTATGTAAGATAAATAGCCTAAGAAGTGAGCTCCAAGGCTGTTGGTTTTACATTGATTCTTTAGTTATTTATTTCCACATTTTCTTCTAAGCAAAGAATGATTGGCTATTACACATTTTATTGTTCTATCATACACAAAACCTGAGCACTTTTATATATGAGAAAAATAACAACTTACATCCTGAATTTTATAACCAAAATGAACTATTTTTGCAATTCAATAGTTATTTGGCAATACTACCACATCAGAAATTATCCTCAATTAAAAGCTAGAAAGGTTGTAATTTGTCTTTCAGAAGGAAGGAAACATTCTCAAATCAGTGCCGTAGATATCTTCATCATCATGTGGACTTATATTACAACATTCTCTTCCACACACAGATATAGATATATCTTATATATTTTCTAATAGGTTTTACTCTTAAAGTGGGTTTGTTCTCAACTATTTTGAATGTAATTAAGTATTATATAAGTGAACTGCCAACAAGTTACAGTTCTTGCAGGCTGATCACAAGACATTACAATTAAGTGAAAGGAAAACGATTATTTGATGAGGTAAGGAAGCTCCCACAAAAAAGTAGAACTAATTTTTTTCTTAGTTTCTTTTTAAAAAAAATACAAACTATTATATTTCTTAAGATAAATTCTTTTAAAAAGATCCTGCTTTCAAGGGTTGAGACACCTGGAATTTATGAACAATTTCTTAAGAGGAGGAATATAATTTCTTAAATGGCAAAAGAATATAAGAAATAGTAAGGAATGAAGGAGGGAGAATCAGTAACACAGAAGAAACCAAACTTAAAAAGAAAAAGTTTGAGCTAAAACCTCCTGAAGTGTCACTTCCTCTAAGAAGAGGAAGTGAGAAGCCAAGCGAGGTTCTTTTGATAAGAACAATTTCCCCTTTTCTATTCTACCAAAGCTATCTCCATGTGCTTTTTAAAGTTAAGCAAAGCAGCCCTAAGCACTATGAACAAATTAAGAAATTTTAAACAACAAATCAAGTTTAATGTCTGAAACACTCATTATAAAGACAGTTTAGTACTGTTCTCAGACGTCTGGACTTGAGCTAGGAATGTGGTTATCTAATAATCAGGTTGTATCAATATGGAGAAGGAAATATTTGAAGAATCTACATTACAAAAAGAAGCTATACTTTTTAAATGTTCTGAAAAGCAAAATCTGCTGCTGCTAATGAAAACAAAGAATTATAAGATTATTATAAACAAAACCTTCCCTTAAAATTGAAGTGAGGGTAATTATATGGGCAGCTTCATGCTCCTTCCAAAGGGATCTAAGATCTTGAGGTGAGTTATTTTAACAACTGTTAATTTGTTTGTACCTGGATTTAAACATCATCAAGAAAAACGTCAATTTTTCATTTTAGCACTCTGACTAGTCAATTTCCCTTTTGCTAGAGGAGTATGTTTGAAACTAGTCCTAGTTTCACCATATGACACAAACAGTATGCTTGGAAGATGGTTTAATATTTTCTACGGTGCTCATCTAAGCAACTTTTACTTAATGATGAACCTCGAAGAAATGACCTTTTATTTTAACTTCTGAGTCTTTTGGCCAATATTCACAGAATTTATTCTGGCTGACAGTATTCTTAGACTAATTAAACTTAGCCTTGGTTTTCTTGCCAATTTACAGATTATAGAACTGCAGAATTTGAGAGCTGGAAGAAGCTGAAGAGATCAGAAAGAATCTTAACAGTTTTCATCCTCTCAGGGGCATGTGCTTCATTCCATCATAATATCCACAGCTGAATGAAACTGGAAATTTCAACTGTTTTATGGGTCTCTTAAATAATGAAGCAAAGCGCTTTTTTCCAAGAAGAATTTCATGGAAGTCAGGACAACAGATGTCACCTCTCTGATCTAGAAATAATTCTGCTCTAATCACTCAGAAGCAGCAATAGGGATCTGGACCCAGATATATTGCTTAATTTCAGTTTTATAAAATAACCCTGAAGAGAGGTTTCATAGAAAATGCAAACTAATACATCCACCATCATTCTGTAACCGTCAGATCAGTGGGGCAATCAGCAAGCAACCTATTCTGTGATGACCAACCACTGTTGAGAGATCCTGAGCTTGATGTATCTAATTCTACATTGAAGAGTTTAATAAAAGAAAAAAGAAACAGACTCTAGCTGACTATAAACCCCTTCCCCCAAAAAGAAAAAAATCCTTAAAATCACCATTTAAGAACTGAATTTTTTTTCAGCTATAAAGGTAATCACTGTATGGAAAAGCATCAAGAAAGCATGTACAGGACAGGGTATGTATGTGTGTTTGTGTATATGTCACAATTAAAATCTCTGTATAACAAAAGACTTAGAATAAGCTTAGTGTCATAGTACTCTTCTTTCGAGTAAAAACCTGAAGTGACGGAACCAAATTGTGGCTCCATAAAATAATTTGATTAGTGTCTCAAAATTTCCTTGTCACACACACACACACCCCTCTCATTTGACTACATCACATAAAATCATTCAGAGAGCTATTTCTACACCAATTTCCCAATTCAATGGTACAGAAAAACTTGTGATTTTCTTCTAGTATCCCTGTGTTCCTTGTATAACATTTATCACAATCTAACAAGATCCCTTCTCCTCCAACCTCTACAGCCATTCAGTTACCCCCAACCCTTGGGTGAAATTAAAATGGCTTCTACTGCAGCCCTTGTACAGCTGCTGTCGAGACCATCTCCTCTTTCCTTGCTTCCTCCCTGCAGTGCAGAAAGCACCAAGGCTACAGACAAGTTTCATTGCCCTTTTATGGTAGAAAAATGAATTGCCTGCCCAGCAGCAGAGTGCCTGGGAGCTGAGCAAGATGACAGGACGGAAACTTGCTATTTGTTGTGGTTTTGGCAGTAATATAATGGAGTGTTCTACCCTCAACATCATTGAGATGGACGGGTGCACTCCAGGCATTTACTAAGGGAGAGGTAAAAACCCTGAACTGTTCCCAGATGTATTCCTCCCTCCTCCCACCTGCCTCCCACCTTTTACAAATTCTTGCATTTTTCAGAAAAATGAAGCTTTGCCCTGATGGAAAAGAATCTTTACAAAACAAGGGGTAAAAAGGGAGGCAGAAGGGACATAAAGTGTGTAAGGGCACATCCTAAAAGCAGATTTTGTCATACTGCGCAAAAGAAGTTAAAAATGAAGCAGGGATGAAAGTTCAATAATCTCATTAGGGTGGAATTGGGACTTTTGTTGTAGCCAATGGCTATCTTCAGGTCCTTCCTCCTGTGAGGCAATGGAGCAAAGAAAGAGTCCATTACATCTGAATAAATAAAATTTCTGAAAACAATACAAATAGGAGCTATGGAGTAATGTACAGCAGCAAAGGGACCTTCAGATTGTTTGCATTTTCGTCAGGAGGCAGAAAGACAAAACAGGCCCCTCAACAGCTGGGAAAACATGTTGCAAAAGAAACAAGCAATTCTCCGTATGCACATCAGACTTGGAGAAATTATGCTTATTTGAGAGAGAGAAATTAAGCTTATCTGCGAGAAAGAAATTAAACATGTCGAACATGTCTTTGACAAGAAAACAAGCTTTTCTAGTTTGGTGAAAATCCTGTAATATTTGCAAGGTTTCTTAAGATACTCTTAATTCCTAAGGGACTTAAGGCTTTTATTTCACCTTTGAGAAAAAAAAATCTATGAAATTTAAGCTAAATATTATTCACCAGTTATCCCAGGCTTGAACCTGACAACTGTCCTGCCTCTCTGTGGCTTCCAGTGAAGTTATCACTGAGAAACATGTATATATATTTTTTAAAATTATGCTTTTCAACAATGTACTTTATAGCTAGAAGAGAAAATATAAGAGTCAAAGAGGCATCTCTTTGACTTGCCAGATCCTGCTTGCCCCAGAGAGCATGTACCTACTATGGTTTGTTTCTTTTTCTTCCTGCCTTTCTCTCTTGTCACCCAACTAATTGGACATGTCTCCTTTCCCTTAAGCACTAATTTAACACTAAGATTTCTCCCTCTATTTTGAGCCCTCATACCACCTGACCTCCAGAAGCTAAAGTTGTTCAAACAAACAAAACAACTCCCAATTTTTCCCCCCATTTTATTTCAGTAACTTTTTTGTATCAGGAGTGGTTCATGAAGAGCTACGTTCCTGGATGCTGAAAATTACCAAGCTACTACAATTGAATTTATAATACTCACTATCTCTCAACAGAATGTGTTTTTTACATCCTACTTTCTACAAGAAGTCTTTCCTCATCTCTCTTAATGCTAGCGCTTTCCCACTTTGATCATCACTGATTTAGGAGGGGAAAGAGGACTGCAAAAGCATTTATATAGCGTCTCTTATGTGCTAAGTGCTTTAAAATTATCATTTCATTTGACCTGTACAACAACCCTGTTAGAGGTTGATGCTGTTATCCCCATTTTACAGTTGAGGAAACCAAGGTGGAAGTTAAGTGACTTGCTCAGAGTCCTTGTGCTAGTTAAGTATACGAGGCTGAATTTTAACTTCATTACTCCGGATTAGAGATTAATCCACTATACCACCTAGCTGCCACAATTTATCATATATATATTTGTACACAGTGGTTTGCATGTTGACTGTGACTCCATTAAAGTGTGGAGCTCCTTGAAAGCAAGAACTATTTTTTTTGCCTTTCTTTGTATTCCTGCACTTGGCAGTATCTGGTATTTAATAAATGCTTGCTGATTGGCCTGGATTTTGTGCCTCCAAGTCTCTTCCTATTCTAAACCATCCTGTATACTGCTGAGAAGACTTCCTAAAATGAACACAAAAGTAAAAGATGTGAAGTCCAAACTACTTAACCTGACATTCAAAACTTTCAACCACTGTTTTTTAAAAATTCATTTTTCTAAGTTTCATCTTCTACATCTCCTCTTTATGAACACTCTATTTTGGCAGAGTCCCAACAGTACTGAATTGAAGTTGTTTACTTAGAATTCCCAGAACACAATTTGTCTCTATGATTTTGTTCATGCTGTTCCTTTGGCCTAGGATGTTCCTTTCACTACCTCTAAGAGATCCTTCCCAACATTTAATCCTGGCACTCTTCTGTGAAGCCTTCCCAGATCATCCTGATCAGAAGTGAATTCTCCATACTCTAAACTCCTCCAGTATTTACTTCTAATGTCAGGAACTGTTTCATTGTAAAAATTTGTGTATCCTCATTAACTAGAAAAGAGTAGATTAATGATGATTAAACTACACTGGTTGTATATGACATCATTTGCTGTACTAGGTTTTGCGCACCTTCTCTAACCTCCCAGATACTAAGTTTCTGTGGGATAGAGACAGTATCAGATATACGTCTGAGCTTCCTGCAGTACCTACTACACAATATGTAGTCAAGTGCATATTTATTCAATTACTGAATGACCAACATGAATACCTTACATAAATGGCTTTGGACATACAGGCCAAGAAAGGACCCCAGAGCTATTAAGAAACTAATTTTATTGGCCTGAGATGGCTGCAGATGTCATTGAGAAATAGGAAAATTGTTCCAGATGTGCAAAGAAAAATGTTACCAACTCACTCTGCATATATGGAATATATAAGTATCAGAAAGCCTTTGGAATTTGTCTATAGACTTTCTATTCATGAGAGGAGATAGTCAAAATATGAGTCATATCTTGATTATGACTGACCATAGAATATACAAGCAAAACCCAACCAGAAAGCAAAAAACACTAACTGTTGCTAAAGTGTTATGGGAAAGTATTTTTCAGTAAACGGATTCCCTACTAAGATGCACTCTGATCAAAGTAGAGACTCTAAGAGCAAGCTACTCAAGGAATTGCTGGTCCTAGAAGATAGCAAAAAATCTAGGATTTCTATTACCTCAAACAGATCCACAGAAGGTAGCAAAAAATCTAGGATTTCTATTACCTCAAACAGATCCACAACCTGGATATTTTTTATATTCAGACTGGCATGCTGGGAGCTTTGAGATCAGAATAAAAGGGTCAGTGGAGCTGACACGTCTTATTTCTAATCTATGCATACAATTCCACCAGGAATGATGGTACAGCTTTTACACCATACTTACTGATGTTTGAGTGAGACTCAGGCCTGTCTATTGACTTGTGTTTGGGGACCTCAAATATAGGAGGTGATACTCACACAGTACATCTCTCAGTTGAAAGAGAAGTTGAGAGATGACTACAAACTAGCCATAGCTTCAGTTCAGATCTGTGATAGAAACAAAAGATGTTATGATGCTAGGGTATAATGTCAAAACCTTCAAACAAGAGACTGAGTTCTACTGAGAAATCTTGCCATTCAAGGTACTCAAGTTAGCTGACCAATATCAGTTTTACAGACTTTCTGATCCAGAGATGGGTACTAAAAAGAATTCATCCAAAGTAGGAGACTGTATTTACTACAAAGCAAGGGAACTGAACCTAGAGGCAACTACTGTCCAGCTCCAAACGGTTACAGAGATTAAACCCGTAGAGCTAAAACATACTAGTAGCCAACCTGGCATGGCTGCTAATCCAGGTACAGAAATACAAACTTATGATCCGGATAGTTGGCTCGTACCAGCTAATAGCTCTGATATAAGAACTGAGAGATCGGTCAATGACAAGAGAAGGAGACCTATGAGATCAGTCACTAGGCTGTTAGGACTTTATTAGTGAAGGCAAATATACATGCATACTAGAGATGACCACAAGAAATGTGTCTTGAATGTAACTCATGCTTACTGCTTTATGTGTTTACCACATTTGAGTATGCTTGTTTTCTATTTTGTTGTTATGTTCATTTGACTGTGTGTGTATGTATATTGTATACACATTTTGTGTTACATTCATGCTATAGTGATATCTGACGGTTAACTATTCAGCATATATTCCACTTCTTATAAATTATATTTTATATAGAGGCCCACTGATAGTGTTATTGTTGCAGCTAGCTAGCTTGCTTTGCTTTATTAATCTGCCATGCTGCTTCTGACTGATTGCTGCGTAGGCATGTAGAAATGCAACCTGAGCCCCAAGACTCAGCTGTATGGGACTCTCTCCTCATTGTTGGAGCTCACTGCACGGATGCTGCGTCAGGAGTAGGAAGAGTTGGCCAAGTCTTTTCAGTTCTCTTTGGGCTCCTATACAGTGCTGAACCTGGAGTTAGGAAGACTTGAGTTCCAATATGACCTCAGACATTTACTAGCTGCACAACTCTAAGAAAATTATTTAACCTACTAGCTTCAGTTTCCTTTAAGTATAAAACAGGGATAGTAACAGCACCTACCTCACGGAATTGTTGTGAGGATCAAATGAGATAATATTTTTAAAACATTTAACACGTGCCTCATACATAATAGGTGTTAGGTAAATGTTTATTATTGCCTTTGCCCCCACCCCAGGATGGCTATAGGATATATTCCCTTACCTTTATTTTATATAGGTTTCAAACTAGAAGATGGGGAACAGGGAAAGAGACAGAAAGAGGGATTGAGTGAGAGGGAGGGTGTGTGTGAGGGTGTGTGTGTGTGTGTGTGTGTGTGTGTGTGTGTAAGTAATAACTGATAATGTAAATTACAGAGTATATTATTAGTTTCCTTTATACCTAAGGGTACAAATGAAGAAATACTTTCAGGAAAGTTGGAGTCTGAAAGGATGATACATAAAGGAAAGGGATGAAGTAGGGGGTGTAATTTGTCACAACCAAAGAAACTAAAAGTTTTATTAGTCTTAAGTAAAAGGGAATAAGGAAAAAAAGTCAGATGAGAAGTCCCTGAAGGTCATGACCTTTAGGGCAACGTTCAGATTTGTTCTGAAGGGTACCATGGCTACAATCACAGAGCAGCAAGTTGTTTTAACACCAGAATGCTGACTGGAGAGGTACAAGACAAACAAAGGAAAAATGCATAGTCAAAGAGATGGGAAGGGTAAATTCTGTTATATTTCCCTATGGATTAGAATTCTGGATTTGATTTTTAGAAGCAAGAAGCTTTTGAAACTTAAAAATGCTCCTAGTATAAGGTCTTGAAAGCAAACGAAAGTGATAAATGCTTTCATGAGGCCAGAGGGATTTGTCCACAGACAGTATCTCTGACTTTCTTTTATGAAAATCAAATCTGAACACCAGCTTCAACACATAACAGTCATACCTTAAAAATACATAAGTATGTATGTGTATATATACATATACACACATACACACTAAAAAGAAACCTTAGGCTAGAAAGATCTTTGAGGGATTATCTACTATTATCAACTAGTCTACTATTATGGCCTTTAGACTGGGACACACATGATTTCAGAAAGATGAGAATATATTCTATTTTTAAAGACCTCCAGAGAAAGATTCCACAATCTTTCTCAATAACCTACATCACTACGAAATGTGATGGCAGTCATTTCTCAGTTGATAAATGGTCCAAAGGATATGAACAAGCAATTTTTCAAATAAATCAAGGTATCAACAACCATATGAAAAAAGATACCAAATGACTAAAAATTAGAGAAATGCAAATTAAGGCAATTCCAAGGTTCCATTCATGCCCATCAGACTGAAAAGAAGACACAAATGGAAAATAACAAATATCAGAGGGGCTAGAGGAAAAAGGGTACATTAATTTACTGTTGGTGAAGCTGTGAATCGGTTCAGGTTCAACCATTATTAAAGGCAGTCTGGAATTATGTATCAAAAGTAACTAAACTGTGTCTATCCTCTGACCTGGCAATATTACTACTACGCCTTTACCCCAAAGGGATCAAAAGAAAGAGGAAAAGGATTCACATGTACAAATATTTATAGCAACTGTTTTTGTAGTAGCAAAGAAATAGTAGCTAAGATAGAGCCCAGCAATTAAAGAATTGTTGAACAAATTATGGCCTATGAATTTCATTACTGGAATACTACGAAGCTATTAAAAAAGGATGAAAGGGATAGTTTCAGAGAGACCTGGGAATACTTGCATGAACTGAAGCAAAGTATAGTGAATAGAACCAGGAAGACAGTTTATATAATAAAAACAGCATTGTAAGATAAAAAAACTTTCAGTCTTAGCCATTCTGATCAATAAAATGACCAATGACATTGATGACAAGGCATCTCCTGACAGAGAGGTGATAGACTCAAGATGAAGCAAGAGACACTATTTCTGGACATGTCAATGTACATTTCCTTTTGCTCCATTATATGTAAATTACAAGGGTTTTGTTACTCTGTCTCCCACATGGGAGGAGGAAATAGAAAAAAAAACCAAATGTCAATTGAAAAAAAAGTAAAATTTTTCATAATAATAACGTGAAGAATGGTATATTTAGAGTCAGAACACTTCTAATCCTGCCTTGTCTCAGAGTACCTGTTAAAGGTGTTGCCCACTGATTATGTTTTTGACCTTTGTTCAATGTGTTGATCAACTGTGTTGATTTTTCCTCTACTTTTTCTATTTTTGTCCTTAAAAAATCCTGTTTGTTCTATAGGAAAAGCTCTCAAGGAGGAGGAGTGGGAGGGATACTGGGGAAAGCTATGATAATATAGAAAACAAAACATTAAAAAAATTCTATGCAACCTTGAGCAATTCACTAAACTTCTCTGGTCCTCAGTTTCCTGGTCTGTAAAATGAGGTTGGACTAGGTAATCTCTGAAGTCCCTTCCAGCTCTAAATATATGATCCTATAATCATAGCTTACTATTTGGAAATTTTTCTTTAGCTCTTCCATAAGCAGGATATTTCTGCTTTCTCTTGCCTTTCTCTAATGCAGATAGAAACTGGTGATTGGGCTTTGTGTAAGAATCCTTTAAAGACAAAGAATGACTTTTTAAGTTACCCTTCAGAGAAAGAAAATAGGATAGTGGATAGGGCACTAGTGCCTGAGTCAGAAGATCTGACACATACTATATTTGCTTTGTGACCCTGAGTAGTCAAATGATTTCTCAGGAGTCCCAGGCAACTCTCATGGAAGACTATAAATCACAGATCTACATTGGTAGACAGAATTTCCTTATCACAAATGTTCTATCAATAAAATCATAGATGTGGAGCGCACACACACATACACACACACTTTCTTTCTCTCTCTTAATACCTCCATTTCTCTTCACAATGTATAATCCTGGTTTATTCTTAACTTTTCCATATAGCTCTTACTTTTCAACTTTTTCAGGCTCTACTGAAACCTCATGAGATTTTCTACATTTCTCTTAATGGGTGATGGGTCTAACCAATACCATAAGCTACACATTTTCTAAATCCATATTCCTTTAGGAAAAAAACCACAATGCTAGGATACTGATTCAGCCTACTGCTACAACACTCTGGCTCCATCTTCAATTGGGCTGGCATACTGTTAAGACCTTCCATCTTGAACAATCTGCATGTTCTGCTTTCCCCCGAGATGTATTACCCTCATACTTTACCTTAGTGAACCGGATTCTTCTTGTTTTCAACCATTGTGCTAATTTGCCATAGTGAGTTTAGCTCTAACTGTACCACTCACATGACAGGGCCTTGAAGCTCAGCCAGGGGGCATACACATATAATTCAGTTTCAAGAGATAGCAGAAATCAGTTCCTTAGATCTCAAGGTTTTACAGGTCCTAAGGGGCAGGTTGATTCCTAACGGTGGCACTGACCATAGAATATTGATGTATATTCTTCATGTTCTAACTATGAAATTAACACAAATGACTTCAGGGATTAAAAATCAGGCAGAGGTCCTTTTTATTCTCTCAAACCCACTTCTCTGCCTAGGAGGCCGCCTTCTTAAAAGTAAAAAGCTAGTCATTTCTTTGGAGATCCTTGAAACCTTGACTTCTCAGCTACTAAGCACTATTTTGAAAGTATCTTTGTATTCAAACGAGAAATGCAAAAATCACCAAACCCTCAACTTAATACCATGTTAGTTCAGGCTGTGAAATAACCATACCTCATGTGGTGAGCCGCCCTGTAGAATGCTACAGCTCTTTCCTCTTTTCACATTCCTTCTTTCTTACACAGACACCCAAAGGGATACAAGTTGCTTCATGCATGTATTATTACCATAGCGACAGTTTCTATTTCAGATTCCCATCTTTCTACTGCCTGGAAATTCCGCAGTGTTTTGTGCTGAGACTGCAAAAATGGAGGTAACACTATCTTCCACTCAGAACACATACAGATTCTGAGAGACCACTAAAAGAATCATTTAAAATATATACACATAGGGGATAATTCTGCTGGCACACAAAAATGCAATTTACCTGTGAGGGAAACATTTATTTTGTGTATGTGGAAAGAACACAATTAGAGGCTTCATATTTTTTTTTTTAAAATCAGGGGAATGAATTTAACACTTATTAATGCATCCTATCAATGGGAAAACTGACACATAGCAATACTCAAGGACAACATTAAATTACTTTAATGATATACAACACAGTGGGAAAAAATGGAAACTAAACAAAGGATATGTGGTTTTGAGAACGACTGGTATTCTCAAAATACCCTGGCCACAGCTACAAGGCTTCATTAATGACCTACCCAGCTGTTTCACAGAAATACTGCCTGTATGCAGTGTCAATTTGGGATGGGTCTGACAGAGGCTAAGCAATGGCCAGAAAATTCAGACTGCTGGGGGTGGGAGTTTCTATTTTAATAAAGTGCTCACACAAGCCTCTTTTAAAACCCACAAAGATAGTTCTTCCTCTAAGTACTCTATGTGGGTTCTAAAAGCAGATAGAATAGGTAGTGTGGGAAGGTATGATCACTAATAAGGCATCAGCTCTCAGAGTTCTTATTGACAACAAAAGGCAGCAGGCAAAGTGTGAACCTGAACTCTGGAGGGAGAAAGGATGGCATTCATGCCCAGAGATAGCTGAGACTGTTCTCAAGCATCATCCATATTGCCCCTCAAATCACAGATGAGTCAGAGCAATAAATCTGGAATTTTCCCATTATGTTATGATTCATGCTGAATTTCCTGTAAGATTTACCCCACACTCTACTGGATCCCAATTTTGAATACTACTTTCTAGGTCCCTTAACCCTACACGGCTGATAATATGAGGAGGGTATGACGAAGCAAAGCAGGAATGGAGAATGAGGATCACCAGCATGTTTCATTAGTTCACCTCTCGAAGGGACAAGCAGTAAGGAACAGGAGCTGAGGGATGGGAAAGTAACAACAAGAAGATAAATTACTTACTTGTCACTTCACCAAGGTCTACCAGAACAGTTCTGTGTTTGGAAAAGTTAGGAACCATTCCAGTTAAAGCTGTTATGTTGCCTACAGTTAAATGCCCATACTCTATTATTCTCTAAGGGCAAATGAGTTGTCACTTCTCATAAAAAAAAAAATCTTTCTTCTACTTAAAATAAAAAATCTACTCCCTCCTAAAGCACAGAAGGTTGGATGGTCAATGCTGACTGCTCTAGGTTAGTCATCAGTAACTTTTATCCTTCCTGAAGGGCTCTCTTGGGTAGATTAATACTTTAAGGTAATGATGTAGCTCCTCTGGTAAAAAAACTTCAAAAATATCAGTTTTTTTCTGTCCTGAAATTCTTTTAGAATTTTAGTTTGTACCATACAACTGAACATTTACTTACTTATGAGCTGTCTCAAAGGACAGTAGTGGGACTGGAGCTGTGATTTTCTTAGTTCGGAGAGCAGGAGAAATTCTACCAATTTAAGCTAGCACCTTCTCTACAAGGTTTAGTCTTAGAGGTTTACCTGGAACAGAGATTAAGATTTCCTGATTTCCAAGAACCAGTGTGGCATGTGAACACAGGGATTCACTATTTTAAGGTCAGCATTATTCTTCAAAAAGGGGTAGAATGGGGTCTCTGTTCACTGCCTCCCAGGTAGGACTGGGGAATCACCATTCATACTGAAATAGTGGGAGCTGGATTGGGGGAGAGAAAGAGCTCTATGAAGAGACTGCACCTATTGAGTCTTCTGGTTCCCATTCAGATCTGGGCAGGGCAAAGTAAATAGGAGTACAGCATTATGATAGGTGCTATGAAACACAAAGGTGAATAAGACATGGTGCCTGCACTTGAGAGTTTAAGAAGGAAGGTAACATGTTCAAAAAAGCTGCAATACAATGTAACAACTCAAACCCAACTATATCAATTGCAGCATTTCATTTTCCCAAAAGATATGTATATTTTAAAAGACACAAAAACAAAAGTTTACCAGCATCTCTCCTGCTATTGTTCTAAAATAGAAGATTTTTCAACCCCCTAAATTATACCCACAACATTTAACATGGTATATTTTTATCAGGGGGATAATAAACCAAAATCTTCCAATGGGATAAGAGCCCCTGTGAAGACACATAGATTAGCTGTACTTCTTAATATGAGAATGAAAAAAGCTGGAAATTGATAAAGGGATGCAATAAGAGACTGAAAAACAGTGACATATTCCACTGGGTACAGTCCTTAAAGCTTTTGGGGTAAAATTCTATAATTCCTCTTGGTGAGAATTTGAAAGAGAAACCTGGGAGAAACAAGTTATGGCATACATAGCTTAGGATTCAATGGGAAGATATCTGTAATGTGAGTGGCTTTAACCTTAATAGCTGAGCTCCATGATACTCACTTAAGAGGTGGCAATCTCTTCTATCTTATACACATCAAATTTCATTATGACTCCAAAAGACTGCCTTAACCCTTCTGTTGCTTGCTGAAGGTTTTTAACACTTGAAATTTTCCTGTATAAGTGTGCCATCATCTGATTAAAAGAGACAACAGTCTTTTCCTATACAAAGGTAGGGCTCAGAAGGCCATGATGCAGATGGATACAATAGTCTGACCTGTATAATGGCCCTAAAATAGTGGTAAACAAAAGGATCACAATCCTAATGCATTTTTGTAAATGTAAAGATATGTGCTTTTTATGGCAGCCAGTTGATTGGCTAGGCCTCAAATTAGTTCCAAACTTCAGTTAACACAGCTGGAGCCAAACTGGCACTGGCAGCTGGTGCAGATTCATTTAAATGCTCTTCACGTGTCCATTCAGTTACTGTGGCTGCTGGAGATGCCTTTCTTTCAACACAGATCTGCCTACTGCAGATGTTAATATCAGTTACATTTCAACTGTTGTTGGGGAAAATACATCAATGTATCTTAGAAAGGATAGAGTGGGGAAATAAGGAGTAAAGAGTAGAAAGAGAAAATAAACAAATATAAATATAAATGGTAACAGGATAGAGTACGTGATTATATCAAAACATCTACATCTCAAATGCAACTTCAAAATTGCACTGCTTAAAATGTCCATTCTTGAATGTTCTTTCTTATCCACTTGTTTTACTGGTCTTTAAACCTTTACCCCAGCTCACCTCTCCCCAAAATTGTACCAATATCATCTCAGAGTTTACATATGAAAGCCACAGTCCCTTTAAGAAGAAAGACTCAACAGGAATAATTTCTAACCTGAGAATATTTTCTCAGTTGTCAGAGGCATCACCTTCAAACCTCCTAACAACCAGCAGTCACATCTCACCCCATTCAATCCCTCCCAAAAAGCTAAGGCTTAGTAAAAAAGGAACGAATGAATTCTTTATCTCAAAGCATTACAAGGGATCCCAGGAACCTGACAAAAGTATTCCACCCTAGGTAGGAAACAAAGACTCTCATCCTATCTCATCAAGCTTTTCTTCTGGGATTTCAGAGGAAGGTTTCTAATCGTTCAGACCCTCTTCTAGATAATGCATTAATAGAAGCTCCTCATCATGCACTGACAAGTTCCTAGAAATCTAGCAAAAGAGACTTCAAGAAAAACAAAATGATAGCCAAGCTCATATAGGCAAAATCAGTTTGGGGCTCATTTCTGAAACATTCTGAATCCTCAAGGATTAAGAGTTGGCCTAAACATCTTGCTGAAGACTACGGTGAGCAAAATTTATGCCACGTCAAAAGAAGGTAAAAACATGCCATGAGAAGGCTGACATCTTTGATGTAAAATTCTAAATGCACATAGCTACTTGTTTCAGTGTTATGCCCAAAAGGATTTTGTCAGTTCTGCTTACGTGCCAGTGTTCTGAAGATACAAATACTTTAAAATGCCCAATAACTAAACAAAACAGAAAATATTCGCCTTTAGACATGGAGTGCTGCTGCCACCTAGTGGTACTCTTGCTCCCACTATGCTCCCAAGTAAGGATGAATTAAGTCAAATGTTTTCTTTCCTTCTACATAGTTCCTCCCATCAGTTTATCTCCTCGAACTAAACAATTACAAATGGTAGACTTTCAGGGAAGGTAGAATATTATATCTACCTTTGAACATGTTATTTTAGAATACTTCAAATAAAATAATGAATGTCACAGTATTCACAATGTCAGTAGCTACATAATTTAAACCATCCAATAATCCAGCTAATTAAAAAAATTAGATATAGAAGTAATGAGTCAGAAAAGGAGGAAAGGAACATAATATATTATCAATATTGGATATTAAACTCTATATAAATGTGTACATTCCCATTTCAAATCCTTATGACGTATTCTCCTTGATCAACACTATACTTCCCAGTTCAGATGAGAATATATCTGGGCATACAACTAAAATGGAATAGATAAGTTTAATTTTTCTACCTCACTGACTTACAATTTCTCTGGCTATAGCTCTCCCAACTAGACCAAAAACCTATACATATAAATATAACCTATACAGTCATATGAAGCAAATCCTAACAAAACTTCAAATGATTTTCTTGAGAATTCTTAGGATATCTTTAATTAACATGGCAAGCTGGAGAGTAAGGCAGAGAAAAGGATTATGAGAAATGAATAGCTTGTTCACTTCTCATCCAGTAATTTAATCTTACTCAAATTTTTCAAAAGCTGTGGCTAGACTTTCAAGCTAACCATCTATAGCAAGCAATAAAAATTTCATGACATTCATCACCAGCTTCTTGATGCTAAGACTGAATAAATTTTCCCAAGACTCTGTGAAAACTAGAGCTATCATCCGGGCTTTGAAATAGGAAGGGGGTAAAGGCTATTACCATGTCAGAATGCCTTTCTTGAAACAGAGAAACAAAAAATTTGACACTGTAGTGTCAGTATTTACAACAGAAGCAAACTCTTAGTGCTCTGTGGATGAAATGTTCCTCATGGCCCCACCCTCAGCTGAATTTTACAAAATACAATTCTTAGTGTAAGAAATGGTAACGAAAAGTAATGCAATGCCTTTTGTGTCTGCCCACCAGATAACCAATGACAAGTATCTCTTGGCTTTAAAGGGTTAATATGGTTAGATTTCTAGAAAAGATTACAGTTCCCTTACCTTTCTGCAACGAGGATTGGGACAACTGAACCACTTCACTTCATTGTCCAAAAGAGCTGGGAAGTTACAGAAGGGACACCTGAAGTTCAAAAGATCATAATGCTCTGAATTTACATTTATTTGGTAATACAGACTGAATTTGATTCAGCTTCCTAAATGTTCATCAAGTTAAGATTGCTATAACTGAAGGACCACAGCCATGTACCTAGTGCACATGCTCTATCACTTGTTATCCTTTGTTTCTTAGGCTAGTCCAGTGTGACAGAATATATAATTAAACTTCATGGCACTATGCTAAGTGCTGGAGGTTGAAAGACAAAATGAAAGTCTTTGACCTCCAGAGTTCACGTATCACTGGAGAATTCAACAAATAAACAGGCTATTATATGAATATAACTAAATAGATTCATAAAACATAAAAAATATAAAACAATAAAAATATAAAAAACATAAAACATAAAAAGATAAAAATCTATCTATATCCATATATACCTACATGTTTATCTCTGTATTTGCATATACACATATTTAAATATGTATGTGGACAGAGAGAGGAAAAAAGAGGAGAGATTATGTGTGTAGAAGGGATCATTGCAGGGGTATAGAGAGCAAGCATTAATTTCAAAGAAAGCTTTCTTAAGGAGATGAAAAAATAAGCTGAACCTTAAATGAAGAGGCAGAGGGGTGGAGGGCATGTACTCTGAGCCCAGGTACCCAGACTGCATAAAGGCTGGAGGGTCAGGCATGCAGGTTAGTTCCTGATGTCTCTGCTCCTCAGCTATGAGGTAGAGAAATGTTGGGGAAGCAAAATAAAAAGCAACTAATGGCTAGTCAGGTATCATGATGTCAAAACAGTGGCCAACTTGGTAGCCAGACTAAACCCAATGGCTTCTGTACGAACTCACCTAACCAGTTCATCTGCACAGGCGGCGGCTACCTCTTCTTCAGCTTTTCGCTCATAGTACTTTCGCAGGATGGTTTCTGGCAATACCTTCTCCAGTTCGCTGGTTGGGAATGAACATGTGCAGCTGGCTTCCATACAGCTGAGCTCTGACTATAATGGTGATATAAGGAAAAATTAAGGAACTGGTTCAGAATACTAAGCATCAATCATCCAGTTGTATCTTCAAACAGGATATCCATCTCAAAACAACAGCTGACTTTTGTACTTCATTTTGCAGTTTACCAAATATGCCATACATATTTATTTATTTAATCTCTACCACCCAGTGAGGCAACATTATCAGCTGCTCCATGAGGCTCTGAGAGACTAAGAGGCTTGAGCAAAGTCCCACAAACAGGAAGAGGCAGAACTGAGTTACAAACCCAAGTTTTCTGATTCCAAATCCAATGCTCTACCCACTTTACCACAGTTGCCAACACAAATGTCATCCCTAGAGACAACTAGCAAGTATCTGATGAGGGACAAGATGACGACAACAGTTCAATAAGTAGCAAGAATCAACTTGAGTCTCCAGGAGGTCATTGATCAAACTCAGAGAGGAGCAGTACTATCATATCAGCAACCATGAACACAGGGAGGAAATCAAGAGTAGACAAAACAGCAGGGAGGCCTTTCAATGAGACAAAGGAATATTTTCATGCCAAAGAGGGTCTTAGTCTCTCAAGTTACATTTAAAATTTACAAAACAGATACAACATGTGGGTTCGTATTAAACAATGAATATGTAGTTAGTTTTAACAAGGAAAGAATTAATGAAATTCATAGACATTTCTGAAACACATTCATTTGGTGTTTCAACCTCCTCCTTCACTAAAGTCTTATAAAATTTTATTGGTCTACATCTCATCTTCTTCTGCTTTTCCTACCTGATCTCTAGCAAAAGTATATAAAAAAATTTATTTATTTATTATTATTTATTTTTTAAAAAAAGAGTAAAATAGCCAATCATGAAGCAGCAGTAGAAGGAAAAAGCAAAAGGTCTAAATAATCCACAACATTGATTGTTCTTGTATAAATAAGGTTGAACTCAAATGTAACTGATATTAAATAACTGTTACTTCGCTCTGGTTCTTAATACAGTCTTGTTATGATATGACTTTTAAAAAACCTGCAACAAAAAACTCAACACCCTTTCCCATATTATGCTCAAGCACATGAAACAGAGTTGTACACAAAATGAGACACTGCATGAAACAGTCATGCATCTTAATCCAACCAAAAACATTTGGAAAACACCTACAGAATAAATACCAATGAGTTTTGGCACTCAACAGTTTATAAAGTTTTCTTGGGAGCTCTATTCTAAATGACAAGAAGGCTCGAACAAAAAAGGACAAGGTGGGTATCCTGTGCAGCGAGTTTCAGAGGAATGGTCCTGTGCAGAAGGATCCTGTTGCTTGAAAATAAAATTTCACTTTCTCTAAGGACCAAAAGCCCCGCAGATAAGATCAAAGGCAAGTTTAGGAGCACTACTGTTTACTGCTGTTTCTAAGAATGACATTTTGTACTAGAAAGAGCACAGGTAAAATGCACTGAATCATCATGTTCTGACTTGCTAGTCACATGGATTCACTTTAAACTATCCTTTGGTTCTGAGAGTACTTAACACTTCTTACCTTTCCTGAGCCGAAGACTGCCTCTTGGGCATATTTGATTAGGCATTCCTTGCAGAATAAGTGACCATCAACACACTGAGTCAGTTCCTCAAAGGCAAATTCTCCATAGCAGCAACGGCACTCTATCATCTGACCATCCTAAAATCCATAAGCAGAAATTAAATAACCTATTTCCTGACCTTAAGCAGCAAGAGTAATCATACTTCACCCCAAAGCCCAAAGCAAATATCTTACTGAATGTCAACTAAAGAAGTCAGAAAACAAAAGCTATTATTAATTCACTGAGCTATTCATACCATTCTCAGTTTATCTGGTTCTTACAGCTACTTGAAGGGACAATTCCATGATATTTTCAGTAGTTCTTAGTATGCAAAATGAAATCAAGAAACATTTTTTCCAGGTGATGTATACAGGGTGCCGGGGATACAACACAAGAAAACGATTCCTTCAAAAAGTTTATACTTACTGTGGGGAATGGAAATAGAAGTACACAGCCAGCAAGTGTCAAAGGTTAAATGTGGCCAAGTCTTCTTGACCCACCAAACCAAGAATTCTAGATTCCATGATCAAAGTGGCTAAGCGCCTTTCCCAAAACACAGTATAACAGTCAGGAACCTTGTTACAAGTTTCTATGGAGAGTTAATTTGTAACTGGCAAAGATGGAGGAGGAAACAGCTCAGTACTATCTCACAACTACTCCCACAAGGAATAAGGAAGAGTACCCAGGCTGTGTAGCAATCAGAAAATCCAAGGAGGCACCACAGTGGGTCATTTTCCCAAGCCAAATTGATTCAGCTCACAGACAAGCAACCAGGGCAGGGTCTAAGACCAGGGGTGGTCTTATAGCTGTCACTCTGCCCACAACTCTGAATTATGATTTCAGTAAATAGAACTGGACTAGGACCTACAAGTAAGAAACAACAGCAAGGACTGCAGAGTTCAGATCAAAGGTAAACCTACAAAATTTGTTCCTAGGATCCTACAGAGCCTCAGCTAATGAGAAGAGGGTGGGAGTGTGCAGGCACAGTAGCTGAGCTAGAACCAGGGGCAAACCTGCGGCTGTGCTGCCTAGATGCAAACTTGTTTGGGAAACCTGCAAAATTTGGAACAGTAGGGCAGTGTCACACCTGCCATCAAACTAGTCAGGGCCTACTGAAAGTTTGAAGCTCCTTTACTTCTTAGACCTTTGAAGACTGAAGAATATAGTAATCAATACTCAGAGAATGAAGCTGAAGGACACCAGATAATACAGGTCAAGCCCATACATTCACTCCTAAAGTGTGCAGATCCTAGTCCATGAATACATAAAGTTCCAATTTAGGACACAAAAGCTGAGGAAATAAAGAGCTATCATGAAGCCGGGGGCACAAAGAAGAAAAGACCAACTCCAAAACATTTACAAGCAAAGCCTCTGAGAAAAACACAAATTGGACACAAAGGCAACCAGAACTGCTAGAGGAAATGAAGCAAGAGTTTAAAATGAAAAAGTTAATTTTTATTATTCAAAGAGACCGCTTTGAAATGCAACAGAGGACAACAGTGAAAACTAATTTAGGCCCAAATACATTTCCCCCTTCACCCCCTCAGAATTGAAATTAACTCTTAGATATTGAAAACGCTCCTTCAACAGGAGCCCCTAAGCAGCTAATTCAATGAATTTTTCTGTAAGGTTCATTATCTTTCTTCCAATGTTGATTTGAGTCCAGTACAAATCAAGAACTAGAGTAATTTCTGAGTCTGGCCTATAGCTTAGACCAGTGGTATCAAACTGAAATAGAAATGGATCCCTGTCAATGTACATCGACTTAGAAAACGACAAATTAACATTGTCTATATTGTACTATATTTTTATTTATTTTGTTCAATATTTCCCAATTACATGTTAATTTGTTAATAAGTCTCTCAACTCAGGAGAGTGGGGCATGTTAAAATAGAAAAAAAATGAATACTCTGTTAAAATAATTGGCCATGAAAATGCTAGGAAAATCTGAAAGAAGGGACACCCCCAAACAAATAAACAAACAAACAAATAAAGAGATAATTAAAAAGATGACACTTCAGGCAGTTACCTTTTGATATTGTTCTTCATTCATTTGCAGGGCAAGCAAAAAGTCAGCGTGCTGGGGGGAAAGAACAGGCTTTAGGAAACACAACCCACAAAAAGATGCAATGAACATTTACTTCAATTAAATATTGACTAGGGCTATTTTTTAAAAAAGTTATTCCTGTAGTTAGTTTTCTCTATGATATTTACATTGGTTTCTTAGGGCAATTCAGTGAGAAATCAACCTGCAATTAAGTTCAGAGAATCACCAAAGAAACGGTGAGCACTTGTAAATTATAAAGGAGCCTTGACTCCTCTGAAGTTAGGGGACTTGAGTTGGCTTTGCTTCTTAACTATATAACCTTGAGCAAGTCTCTGTACCTTCACTATGCCTCAGTTTCTTTATCTGCAAAACAAGGGGGTTGGATCACTTCTATGGTTGTTTTCAGCTCTAAATATAAGTGATCTTCCATCTGACAAAAATGTGAGTAATTGCTCAAAAGTGAATAGAATTTTTAATGATGGCTCTATTTAATCAGAGAGTTGGTTTGAATCTGGGACCATAAAAAGGAGATAACCTGTGAAATTTCGATTAAGGATCAGACCCATTTCCCTCTCCCAAATCAAATAAAAATAGATAAGCTTGGCAAAATTTCCTTAGTTAAAACTAAGAATTCATATTTAGAGTTTCTCATTTAAAAATGTATAGACTCGGGGGCGGAGCCAAGATGGCGGAGTAGAAAGACTCACATTTGCTAGCTCTGAACCCACAGCCCATGGATTTCCTGTAAAAAGAACTCCTGACAAATTCTGGAACAGTGGAAGCCGCACAGAAACACAGTGAAGGAGATTTCCGTTGCAGAGAGCCCTGAAAAGCCGACCCCAGGGGTCCATCGCGCCCCGGACGGGAGCGGAGCCCTCCCCTCCCCCTGCCCCGGCCGCGCGGCAGCACTGAGAGGGGCGAGCAGATCCAAGCAGGCATCAGGGACGGGAATCTCCAGTGGCTGCGAAGGTCTCTCCACCCACAGACTGCACAGGTCAGTGAGAGAGACGGGCTGAGAGGGGAGCGGGGTATCTCCGGGACTCAGACCCCCTCAGGAGGCAGCCACTGTGGCAGAGGCTGCGGCCAGAGGCTCCCAGAGCAGGCAGGAGCTCAGCAGCAGCTCCATTACAAAAGATCTCTGTATAAATCCCCTGAGGGAACTGAGCCTGAGAGGTGGCCCTGCCCCTACCTGAGCACCAGTAGATAAGCTCCCATTGAATAGCAGCCAGGCCTGCTGCCAAAAGCCCTGAGGCTGGGGAGCAGCATTTGAATCTCAGACCCCAAGCACTAGCTGGGTGGACCTAGGCCTGGGGTGGAGAGGACTCTCAGAAGTCAAGTAACTGGTGGGGAAAATGCCCAGAAAA
>CM053772.1:90236882-90299178 GCA_028658325.1 Potorous gilbertii | reverse complement strand
TAATATGAGAGACACCCTCTTTAGTTTCCAATTTTTGACAACTACATAAAGAACTGCATAAACAGATTAAAATATAATTGGGAAATGTTTAACAAAATAAAAATACAACAGATAATATTAATTTGTGGTTTTCTAAGTCAGTGTGTGGCCTGCAGAGATCAGTTCCATTTGAACTTTACACAACTACACTAATATGCATGTTGATCTTGTGGTGTTAATTCTCCTGCTAAATATAATAGATTCCAGAGAGATGGATGGAGAGAGGTCATTTTTTTCTTCTTTTTTTTAATAAATGAAAGAAAATCCAGTCTCACTGGATTTTAATTTAATTGCAAGAGCTTTCCTGATGTGGTGAGGGTAGTCTTCATTTTTTACATTTAGTATTTTTTATATGTGAAGTATTGTCTCTCAGCCCCTCAGTGTTTTTACTATTTCACAGTACATTTGCAGAATGTCTTCCTGGTGACTGGTGATGTGTTCTTCATAGATTTCCACAAATTCAGACGTGCATTGATGGAATGTGTTGGTCTAACCTGATAAAACATTGCCATACACTTAGAGGATTAATTATGGTCAGTAGTAAAAACTGATAGCAGTTTTTCTTTAGGTTTTTCTTCAGGAAACATCTTGGAAGGATGTTATTTACTGTTATTTACTTCTTAGAAAGGAAGTAAATAAATTACTGACAACATGCTGCCTATACATAACTAATTTTATGGCCTTCACTTCTATCAGCTTCTTGTTGTCTTCACATCAAGTCAACAATGGCTGCCTTTTTTGTCAGACATAGCTTGTCAAATAATGTTTCATTTCCCATGTAGAGGTTAGGTTACTCTCCCCAGAAGTAGTGAAATATTTGTTTCCAAACCCAGGTGTTTATGCTTTTATTATTTCAGAAGTTACAGAAATACTACTGAGGTTGGGTTCAGATTATTAAGATAGCACATTGGACCTTCCTTTGGGTAGTATATAATTGTGTGGTAAGTTATCAACTTCTAAGGTTTTATACAAAAAGCCCTGGAGAACATACTGTATAGAATGTGCTTTATGCACATTAGTTTAGAAAGATCTCTGGTTGTCAGCCTCTCCTGAGATTGTTGTTGAAGATGTATTTCAGTCATGATGTTGGATTCTCAAGAGTCATCACACCACTAAGCAGAACAGTTTAGTCTGCTTTTGTTTTTTATGATGATTGCTTTTGGTGGGGAACAGTGCATTTGAGGAGCCATCAGTATTTTATTGTGTAAAATTAATTCATTTTTAAAGGAAGACTGGCCAAATGTAATCTTCGCTCCATATTTTCCTTGAATGTTTTGGTGTTTTTCATGTATTGTGATCAGAAGATAAAAGTTCACTTTCTGATTTATCCATTTGTTTTACAAAGTTCTGTTTCACTTGTGTTCCACATTTCCTTCCTCTCTCCTTTATCTAACCAACTCCATGTTCTTTACATTTAAATCTGTGGTATAGTGAGTGTCTTAATGGCACTGACATTGCAGAATGCTACATTGCAAATTAGTGTTTTCTTTTTGCTGTGAAGGTAACCCTCTGTTCCTAGCAAAAAATATTAGGAATGTAAGAGGAACAAATTTCAAACAGGCTAAAGACTTCTTTCTACATGGGCAAAGTAAAAATGTATAGAAAGGGTACCATATGCTGAGAATTTGCCCATTTCATTTATTCAGGAACTATTTGTTAAGTGTCTGCTGTGCTAAGCTCCAAGGACTCAGATAAAATGAAAAGCATTTTTCTACCTTGGAGAGATACTTGTTTCTGCTGAGAGGATATGACATTTACACAGAGAAGTAGGTGCAAAATAATTTGAGGAAGGAGAAAAGTGTGCAAGACAAAGATGGAATTCATTGGAGGCATGCAGTACTACTTATGTGAAACATGGAAATACAAGATGGAAAGTCACATTTGGAGAACAACAAACATGCCAGTTTGTCTGCAAAATAGAATGCATGAATCAGGGCTAGGCTTGTACTTTACTTGATAAACAAACTGGTCTAGAAAGGTAGATTTGAGCCAGATTGAGGGACTTTGATTGCCAAGTTGAGGGATTTTTATTTTATCTGAGTGACAATAGGATGTCATCAAATTTTTTAGCAGAGTGCTTCAGGATGATTGTTTTGGCAACTATATGAAGGATGGACTGAAAGCAGGGAAACTAATTAAGAAGCTATTGCTATAGATCAGGCAAGAGATGATTAGAGCCAGGACTAGGGTGGAGGCAAACGGAGGCATCAGAACATATGAAAAAGGTATTATGAAGCTAGAATTGTGACAGTTGCATTGTTGTGAGCTCATGAAATCTCTGAATGATTTAAGAGATCGAATATAGACAGAAGTTTCTCTGCATTTTGGGAAATATTCATAGTTGTGGGTGGGACATGATCCTGCCAAAGAGTCTAAGAGTGAGTAGTCAGGCAAATAGGAGAGTGTCATGAAATAGAGAAGGGAGAGAACATCCAGGAGAGGTCAGAAGCTGCAGAGTTCAAGAAGGCTTAGAATGGGAGAGAAGAGATTTAGTTAGTGATTAAGAGCTAGTTAGAGCAGTGTATTTGAGTGGTGATGTCCCAAAGCAAGATCAGAAAGTATTGAAAAGTCAGTGGGCAGTGAAGGTAAAGGCAGTGAATAGAGAAAAGTCTTTCTAAGATTGCCAGGATGGAAACTAACATGTTTTCAGTTGTCTCCATCTCTAGAGTAGGTGGCATGGTTTGAGTTCAAAGTACAGTTATTTCTGCACTCTCCAAATAACATAAGAGATGAATAAAAAGTAATAAAAATTTGAATTCTTGCTGTGCTACTCTTTCTCTTTAACACCAGATACTTGGCTTAACCTCTGAGCCTCAGTTTTCTTACCTGTAAAATAACATGATTGGGCTAGATGGATCTCTAAGATCCCTTAATCTCGAGATGCTGAGTGAGGGACATCCAAGGTCATTCAGAGCTTTCGGCTAGTATGCCAGTGGATGGCGATCTGGACTAGAAGTCTCCTACCTCTCAATCTGTTTCATCCTCTGTTAAAGGAGATAATAGTAGCAGTCACCTCACAGAATTGTGGTGAGGACAAAATGAAGTAATATATAGCAAATCAAGTATTATGTAAAAATGCTAGTTAATATTTTCCGGTGATAAAGCCATTGTTTGGAACATTGTTGAAACTCTTCAAAATAACTTAAACCTTTGGAACCTCTTTATTTTCCTTGTGTTTTATTTTGGAAATAAATCACAATGAGATACCATTTAGAGCCCAAAATGTTGAGGAGCAAGGAATTGGGTGGAGCTAACTTTGGATCATTTAATGGAATTGTTTAAATTGTGAAAGATTGTAAAGATCCTGGTGTTAGTTTAAAATAACCTAGCTTTTGCTGTTATCTTTGTACATTAGACATTAAGTGAATGTCCTTGGGTAATCATTGCAAATAATTCCGTTTTAATCCCAACTTAATTAAAAGAAACAGTAGAAAAGTGTGACTGTTTTGCAGAGGAAAATGATTTGTCATTCTGCTAGGTGAGTGCTTGTGTGCTGTCAATCCTTAGTCATTGACTGTTAGCCCACAGTATCCTGTCCTATAGACTAAGAAGGTAAGTGCTGATTCTGGGCATTGTGTAACATATGCCATAGAGAGCCCCAATCATTAGAATAGTTATATTCCTTTACGTTTCTGTTTTCATTTGGGAAATTTCTTGTCTCCCTTTCCTGATCCTCTTGGTTACAAATATTCTAGAAAACAAAAACTAGAATTTAAGTGATAATTTATGCATTTGTTTACTTTTCTTAAATTGTGTATGTAATGTAAGTTGAAATGTAGTGAAGATAACATTTCCATTGATTTCTGTATAAATTCCCTGGCCACATTTGCCTAAGTATTGATGTAATTGAGAACAAGCTCTTAAAGATCTAGATACTCATTCCTTCTATTCATTTATTAGAGAGGCACCAATGAAAGAACACTAGCCACTGTTTAGTAAAGCAGTTGGGAATTATGCTAGTAAGTAGATAAAATGTGCATTCTCTTCGACCCAGAAATTCCACTGATAGGTATACACCCCAGGGATGTCAAGGATAGAAGGAAAGGCTCCAATTACTCTACAGTATTCATAGCAGCATCCCTTTAGGTGGCAAAGAACTAGAAACAAAGTAGATAGCATCAGTTCGGGAATGGGTAAACAGTACATCAGTGTAGTAGAATGTTACTGTACAGTAAAAAACCATGAAAAATTCAGAGAAGCATGGAAAGATTTATGAACTGATACAAAGTGAAGTACACAGTGACTTCACCAATATACACTGGGGGAAAACTGTTCAACAACTAACTGCCATATAATTATAATATATAAACCAAGAAGTCTGTCCCTGAAGAAGAATTGAGAAAATGTACCTCACTCTTCTTGGCAAAACTTCAATCTGTGAGGAGAATATTGTATATACCTGCTGGTTCTGCTGAACTAGGTTTTTTTTGTTGTTTTGTTTTGGGTTTTTTTGCCTCTTTATGTTTTCTTCTTTATTACCAAGCACAGCTGCCTGAGTAGGAAAGTGGGGAGGTATATATTGAGAAGAGAGGAGCCAAGCATTCCTCTGACCTTCCATCTCCTGTTGTGTCCCCTGAGGCAAGGCAGCAGGTGGTCAGGACCAGCATCTTCCCTCTACCCCAAAGGATGTCCCTCTGTTCCGAGTCTGTCACTTCTGCTACTGCCTCATCTCTATCCTCCTTAGGTGAGAACAGGAGCCAATTATTCTTTGTTCCTTTTGTCTCCTGCTGAGCACAGTATGTCCCCTAAGGGAAGGCGACAAGGAGCCAGGTCCAATTTCTTCTGTCTGCCTTGCACTGTGAATTCCCTTTTCTTCCTTCCTCATCTCCTGTCGCCCATGTACCTTTTACCACTACTCTTCCTTGTCTCACATGCCTTCCCTTAAAAACGGTACTCTTTATCCACACAGAAACCTCAGTCACTTGATCCCTCGGTTGTCTTCCAGGTCTTCCAGGCCATGCCCCTTGCACTAACCACTGTCTTCTCTCTTCCTCTTCTTGACCCTTTGGTGAACCAGCTCAACTCTACACTGTCTTCCTCTCTTGAATCCCTACCCTTCTTCATAATTTTTTCCATTTATGCCCTGACGAACCTCAGCCTTGCATCATTCCCACTATTCACTACCGTTGCTTCTATATGTGTGCTGCTGAACAAAGGTGGAGAAAATCATGCAGCCATTCTGACTAGGTTCACTACAGATTCATTACACAACTTCAGCTGGGTCCTCACTGCTACTCGGCAGTCTGATTATACCTCCCACTCTCCATAGTGATGCTTCTAAACCTCCTTATTCCTCCTGTGGTTCTCCTTTCCCCCACCTTCTCAGCTGAGAATCCAGCCTCATATTTTACAGAAAAAATTGAGGCCTTTCACTGTGAATTCCCTTTTCTTCCTTCTTCCTCATCTCCTGTCACTCACATGCCTTTTACCATTACTCTTCCTTGTCTTACATGACGATATGGCATTACCCCTTACCAAGGCTAACCCCTCTACTTGTTCAAGTGATTGGATTCCATCCCATCTCTTCCAACAGATTGCCTCCTATGTTGTCCCCACTCTTACTTATTTTCATTTATTTATTTATGACCCCTTTCTACTAGCTCTTTTCCCTACTGCCTCCAAACATGCTCATTCTCAAAAAACTTTCACAAGGTTCCCTTCCATCACTGCTAACTATCATCCTGTGTCTCTTCTTTCCCTTGTAATTAAGCTCCTTGGAAAGGCCCTCTGCAATAGCTCTTTAACTTTCTGTCCTTACAATCTGGCTTCCGACCTTATCATTCCACCAAAACTACTCTCACCATAGTTGCCAAGTGATCTCTTAGGTGCCAAATTCAGTGGCCTTTTCCCAATCCTCATCCTCCTTGACCCCTTTGAAGCCTTTGATACTTTGGCTTATCTCTAGATTTTCAGGACACTCCTCCTGGTTCTCCTGCCCATATGACTGCTCCTTCTTGGTCTCCTTAGTCTCCTCATCAAGTCCATGCCCTTTAACCTTACATGACCCACAAGGTTCTATCCTGGGCTCTCTTCTCCCTCTATACTATTTCACTTGTTGATCGCATTAGTTCCCATAGATTTAATTCCAGTTTCTAGGCTGATGAGCCTCAAATCTTCCTATCTTGCTTCAGTTTCTCTGCTAGTTTTCAGTCTTGCATCTCTGACTGCCTTTCAGGTATCTCATACTGGATGTCCAGTGCACATCTTAAAACTCAGTATGTCCACATTGGCACTCATTATCTTAACTAACCCCTACACCTTTCTATTTTCCTTATTAATTTGGAGAGCAATCGCCTCTTTCTGGTTCCCTTAAATCTCACCTTCTACACTTAGAATTGTGTAACCAAAGTATGACAATGATTGGCCTTTTTGTGTCACTTTAGGTTTAAAAAGTGCTTTCTGTATATGATCTCCTTGTAAGGTAATTTCTGTTGTGGACTCATTTCACAAATCGGGAAACTGAGGAAGAATTCAAGCACATTTCATGAAATGTGTTTTCAGGCAGGTTCTTTTGGTGAACAGAAATTGCTTGAAAGCCCTGGAAAGTAAAGTATTGCCACATGAATACCCTGTTAAGAGTCCATAACTAATGGAGTGTAGAAATAAAATCACAAAATAAATCAAAATTGCTTTTGTTAGACTGTAACCTTCTTATAAGAGACCAATGATCTCATTTGATTTTTTTTTGTTTTTCTCCCAACCTTTTTTTTTTTTTATAGAACTGCAGGCAGTATGTGTTTCCTACCTATAGAAAGGAAAGACTTTATTCCTAATTCTAGCTTTTTATACATGTTGTCCTAATCTGAAAGACACTTCAATATCTGCTCACTGCCCATTGGGCAAAAGGGATGGCCACAGTGGGTTCAGAACCAATGAAGTGAATTTCCTGCTGCAGAGGTTTGCATTGTCTGCTATTCATGTGTATAATGACCTAGGGGCTCTGCTTTTAGCCTCACTAACACAACTCGTAAGATAGTTTTATACCCATACCCATAAGACAAACTTTTTGATGGAAGAGAAAACTTACTAAGCAGTTTTTTTCTCAGTCTCTTGTGACAACACATTCCACTAGGGCGTTCCACTATGCAAACATCCCTTTTCTTTTTGCATCTGTGGTTTCTCAGGACACTATTTTTGGGAGATAATAGAAGGATAGAAGGGACTAGCATGTTATAGTCCACGGGGTCGCAAAGAGCTGGACACAGCTAAGTGACTGAACAACAGCAAAGACTGTCTCAGGCCATACATAGTCTAATGAAACGACGGTCTGCAAGCACGGAGAATCATAGGTTTAAAAAAGACCTTTCTGGTACACAAGTTATATGATTATCTAAGAAAGTATTTCCTTATTACATGATATAGTTTCCTGCCACCCCAACAGTCATGTATTCTGGAACACCCAAGTCATGTTTCATGGCTGTTATCTCCCACCACTCCCTTCTTCAGACATCCTTCCCAAGCCCTACATGATATTTAGAAGACACCTTTTAAAAACCTTTTTCCTGTTGGTAAAAAAGGTTATGCTGGAAATGATAACACTCACTGTAGATATCATTTCTGAGAAATTGTTAAGTTGTGCGTACTTTGATATTTTCAGTAGATTTGAAGCTCTATGTGTGTATATACATACATATATATATGTATATATGCACATACATATATTTTTAAAGTTTTTTTTTAAGTGGTCATATAGAAGTAAACACGTTCATTTTAGGAAAAAAAGAGTTGCCAGTTACAACTAGCAACCATAAGAGGGCCCCAAAGGCTCATATTTGAATACGGAGACATTCCACCACACCTCTGTCTTTCTTTTTTCTCATTCTTCTCTTTGACTCCCATAGGGTCAATATTTATGTATTTAGAGTTCGCTAAGCCCTCTGGTACCTCATTCTCATGTCCCTTCTAGGGCTCAGCCAGTGATCGTCTGATCTTATGACATGGCATCATGAGAGGATTTCAATAAGTTCTAGTAGGTTCCTCTAAGCTGGAAAGGCTTTGGTATGCTAGACTTTGTTCTCAAACACCTAGATTATTACAGCAGCCTTGTAACTGATTGTTCTTTCTTTCCCACTTCAATCCATTCTGGAAAACATTGACAGTCTAGTAATCATGCCAGACCTTTGGGCAAAAAATGTACAAATGACTTCCCAGTATGTCAGGGGTCAGTCTTTGCACAAGCAGAGCTCATCCTTAGGCTGCTCAATTCGCTCCTTCCAGAAGGCCTCTCATTCTCAATTCTTTTATTGACATCTTCCATTTCTATCCAGATCCAGTCTGATCTTCAAGGCCCTCCTTACCTCCTTCATAAAAGCTTTTCCAGCCCATGCTTTTCTTCTCCAGACTCAGTTACATTTAAAATAAGTCTAACCCTAACCCTAATTCCAAGCTTCTCTCTATTTGTTTCATGTGTTATTCTCATCTCCACAAGAAGATTATAAGTTCTCTGAAAGCAGGAGTTGTCCCTTTTGCTTCTGTATCTCACAGGTACAACTTCATTGTTGATCCACTTAGCTTCCCATGTACTTTAGATAGTGGTAATGAGGTCTGGCATGCAGGTTTGGACTTCCTAAAGACCAGAGATGTACTCTGATACTGACTGCACCTAGGAGCCTCCCCCAATATCCCAGCTTTTTCATAAATGTGTGCTGTTATTCACCTGACAAATAGGTTAAAATGAAGATGGCTAAGTTCAACCTGTAACTATTACAAGAAAAACTCCTCATACCTTTTCCAATCTTCTTGCACTTTACCTTAGGCATTCTTTGATCCAGCAACGCAGGAACAAGAGCCTCCAGCTCCAGAATGCCAGCATTCTCACTGACTATCCCTCATGCCTAAAAATATTCTACTTTCTTCATCTTTGCCTCCTGGGTTTACCTGACTTCCTTCAAGTCCTAACTAAAATTCCATCTTCTACAAGAAATGTAGAATGGTAGGGGATGCCTTTCTTCCTTTGAATATCTCTGATTTATCCTGTATGCATCTTGTGTGTACATAGTAATTTGCGTAATGACTCCTTCATTAGACTGTGAGCTCCTTTAGAAGAGGGCCTGTCTTTTGCCTTTCTTTGTGTCTCTAGCACTTAGTATACTGCCTACAACATAGTAGATACTTATAAATGCTTATTGACTGACTGACATACGTATGCAGTGTTAGGGAGAATGGGAGACCAAATGATAAAAGTATGTATAAATTATAATGTATAGATTAATCACAAAGGGGTCTTTCTCTTAGCCATTGCTGGCAAGATTCTTGCTAGAGTCCTGCTTGATAGGCTGATCCTTCACCTGGAAGATGGTCATCTACCTGAGAGCCAGTGTAGCTTCAGAAAGGGCGGAGGAACAGTCAATATGGTGTTTGCTGCCTGTCAACTCCAGGAAAAATGCCAGGAGCACAACAGAGGTCTGTACACAATGTTTATAGATCTGACCAAGACCCGTTAGTCATGAGGGCTTATGGAAAATTATGTCAACATTTGGTTGCCCAGAGAAGTTTATCAGCATTGTACATCAATTCCATGATGGCATGTTTGCCGAGGTTCTGGATAGTGCACAATGCTCTCATGTCTTCTGGTCACCAGTGGAGTGAAACAGGGCTGTGAGCTTGTATTGGTCTGATCAGCCACAGTCGTACACATTGAAACTTCACTTTATCATGGTGATATCATTTTGGTCCTCTTTGAGAACAAAGGACATCAACCAACCAACCAGATTAATGCCCAATTCAGTTAAACTACAACTGTAGAAAGAAGTCAGCACTACACAGCAGGCCTTGCTTATGGCAGGCTGGTAGAATCTCATTATCTTTTTTGTTTTGGTGGACAGTTGCTTTACTTCTCTTAATGGAACATGATAAACTTTACAGGTAGATATTTTGCTAAAGTAAAATTATTTGGTACAAACCTGAACAGGAAAAAAGGTAAACAGTGTAGTCAGTGGTAATTGTTTCCCTAAGGTAAAATATATATTTAAGAATAGCTGTGCTCCAGCCATCTAGATCTTCCTTAGGTATGCTGCGTGTTTTCCCAGCCTCATGTAAGTAACCTGTGAGGCACAATTTTATTATCTTTCTCTAGTGAGTTATGACTTTTGAACTTACAGCATTTCTGGATGACAGATGGGATCAATGTGTGCAAAGAAATTTTCTTAGCTTTTGGAATTTTATTAAATGTTTAGTGATCCACCCTGTCCTTTTTGGTGGATTTTATTTGTGATCTCCTTTCCAATAAAGCACATGCAATTAATTGTTGGATCTATCTCTCTAGGCCACAGAGATGATGTAGTGTTTATTTCTCAAAATTTCCCACACTTAAAATTGTAAATAGCACCTTATAGCTGTGTGTAAGTGGAGCAAAGTTCAAGTATAGCCTTTCCAGAGGAAGTTTTTTTTTATTAAGGAGTAATTTGTGTATTACTCTTACCACTAGAAAAGTTAGCGTTATTGTGATGGTTGGTTTTTTTGGAAGGAGGGTGGGACTTTATATAAAGTAGAAGATGAAGGAGTTTGGTTTGTGGTGAATCCTGTTTTGTGGAACTTAACAAAGTTCCTTCATGGGGGAAGGTGGTTAAGAATAACTGAATACATGGTTAAGAATAACTGAATAACTGTGTCTTATTGACTTATATGGCTAGGAGTTCAAGTTCCGCCTTTGTTCAGAGTAGGTCATTTAACTAGAAGTAAAAGAATCCATTCTGTGAGTAAAGGTCACAAATTGGAGATTTTTTTAAACTGAAAGAAAAGTCTTGTTTAATGGATGCTGCTATCACATTTGTTAGTTTTTGGTGTCCAGATTTGCTGTTTGAAATGCTACATTTATAAGAACAAAAGGAAAATAAGAAATGTATCCTTACTTAGAGGTCAGAGTGATGCTGGCAGCAGAGATCTTGACAAGGATTTTTTGAAGATTGCTATGTTAGGGGTGGGGTATTTGGTTTTTAAATTCACATAACCAGCCACACCAGAAATTTAAACCAAAGGACCAACAGAACACAGTAAAAGTGTTTTCATCAGAAATGTAGCTTGGCTTTTCTTTACAGTGGCCTGTACACATGCCTTTTGGGGAATTTTGTTAAAAGAGAAGCTAGATGCATTTTCACACCTGGATAATTGAATAATTCTTGGCAGCTGTGAAGTCTGGAAATTTTTGTGTTTTTTTTTTTCATGCAAATGTTTTCCCTAGAAGTATGTGTAATGCTTTAACATTTGCGGGGAAGGAAGGAGAGGTCCAGATCTGTGATTTTACTAATAGGAAAAATGTTACAAATAGGGAAAACTCTACAAATGTTAATCCGTTACTATTCTGAGTTATAATTTCATTAATATTTTATATAACTCCTTTTCAAATAATAATACATCTGGTCATTAATTTGCATCAAAGCTTAGGCCTTGAACAAAACAAAAGATGTTTATATTATTAGTCAGCCTCCCTAAAATCTTTCTCACTACTAAATCAGTTACTTAGCTACCACTGTATTGAGACCAGGTAGAATGTTCATAGAATGATCATCTACTTAGGGGTCATTGTTCTTTTTTAGATCTGCACTGATTGGCAAAAGTTGATCATGTAAGCAATTTGCCCCAAATCCAGCAATGGCTAACTTTAAATTTTGATTGGAATGGAGAATCCAGGCTTATGAAAACTTTATACTCTCTCCCCACCCTGTCATCTTAACTACTGACAGAGTTCAAAGTACTTAAGCCTTTCCTCAGGTTCTTTTACAGTTTTGTATTCCCCATTATGATATCTAAGAATGTTACTTAAATTACCCTCACTAGCAAGAGATTGCTAGTTTTCCATTGGATAAAATAAAATACTAGGCAGGTTTATAGGGAATGGGAACCAGGAATGGGCTTCCTACTGGTCTTAATAGCTTGAATTGAAAGATAGAGAGCCATTGTGCAAAGTACTACAGGGTGTCAGGATTTGTGTGATAGGGATTGGTAAAACAATTTCAGTTGAACTTAAACAGATCATTGAACTTCTTGGTTAGCATGAAAAATTTTATCTCTAGTGTGGTTAAGACTTGAAAAATTGAGTTAGTTTTTATTTAGAAAGTTCCTTAAAATAAAACAAACAAGAATAACTTGCCTTCCATCCCCATCTCTGGCATCCCCATCTCTGGCATCCCCATCCCTGGCAAGAGAGATCTCAGCTCTTCTTCTGATTTACTGTAATTTCTATAAATGGAATGAGCAGAGAAGCCTCAGTTCACTGCCCCTGGAAGATCTCCATAGGTAAGCATCATCTATTTGTATGCCTTGGTTAAAGGCTGTTAAAACTTAAATCAGGTGCTCTTGGTAGTAAAATTTCCCATATTTCTAGTTTCCCAACATTAAAAATTCTCCACATGAATTCTTTTAGCCTACTGCTGCTCACACTTCACCCTTTTCCACTTGATGAGGAGCCTCATTTGCAATTCCTTTCCAAATTATTTTTTACGTACATGCTCTGGAGCCTTACCCTTTTTGTTCACATTTTCTTTTGGGGGGGATTAATTTTTGAGAGAATGTGAAAGAATACAAACGTAGGAAGCAGCTCTCCAAGCAGTCCTGGTTTGTCAATAGCACACAGAGATGCAATAGGCGGCAGGCCTCCTAGTTACAAAGCCAGGCAGTGAAGAGGGCCCCCTTTGAGCAATGAGGGCACCTCAGAAAAGGGAACTTGAAGCTTTTTAAAACATCAGGCAGCAATGCAGCTTTTTGTTTTCTTGTCATGCTTGATAGGAAATTATAAAGGACATTATAACTCCCTTATTTACATTTGTGCAGAATTATTGCATTTTGGAGTGGGTAATAAGGAACAAATCACATTGAGCTCTTTCATTTCCTTTTTACCTTGTAGTTTGTTGTTTCATACCTGACACAATGGTAAGTAATTCTAGTTTTCTCATTTTCTCATGACAGCAGGAACTTAAGCAGGTACTTGAATACTTCAAGAAAAGGCACTTTAGAAATCTCCCCAGTATTGTCACGCCTTAGGCTCTGTCCCACATCTTTTTGTGACTGTGTGACCTTGGTCAGATCTGCAGTTCAATGGATGTAGTTTCCATTTCAGTAGAAAACTGAATGTGTGTGAAAAACATTGAAAAGGAAGAGAGGAAAATTATAAGCAACTAAATCTTTTTTGTGTATTTTGACAGTGTACCATGAAAAGCAGAAGGATTTTAACCCTTAAAGAAATAATTGGATTTTTTTCTCCAGTTAGGAAACCACTTGAGCTCCCATGATGAGAGGATATGCAATTAAGTATTTTTTTAAGTCTTCAACAGTTTTAGTAAATATATGCATGTTTACTCTCCTTTTTTAGCTAAGTTGGAGGCCCTGAAAGCATCTGAGTGAAGTCATTCACTCTTTCCCTTCTTCACTTCCCTTAAGAGGCCAAAGGTACTTTCTTGACATGTCAGTATGAAACCTCTCTGTCATACAGACACCATCTTCGTGTCACCGAAGGTGTATTATGTGCATTTTAAGGGATTTTCTTTTAAATTCCTCCTTATTAAATTCCTCTTCTATTGTATGAAAAACTAAACAGTTCACTTCCTTGCGCTAGCCCCTAGTTTCTACTCTGTTAGCATTTGTTCAGTCATCTCAGAACACTCCACGTTGCCATTTGAGGTTTTCTTGGCAAAGATACTTGGGGTAGTTTGCCATTTCTTTCTCTATTCTCATTTTACAGATGAAGAACTGAGGCAGGCGGGGTGGAGTGACTTATAGTTAGGTCAGTTAGCCAGTGTCCGAGGTGATGATTTGGACTGAGGAAGAGGACTGACTCTGGTCTCGGTGCTCCATTCACTGTACCACCTCATTGCCTCTCTAGTTGCAATTGCTAATGCCACAAAAGTCACTTGTGCTTAAAAATCAGTCAGTAATATTGAGCACACCCAGGAATAGTCAATACCCACTATGTGTAGACCTACTCTGCAGAGTTATTTCACATTTCCAACTGCCTTTCAGACATCTTGAACTGGATATCCAGTAGACAGCCTAAATTCAATATATCCAAAACAAAACTCATGATATATGCCCCCTAAATAAATACCCTTCTCCCTTTTACTTGTTATTGTAGAGTTCAACAGCACCTTCCTAATGTGTGTGTGTGTCTCTCTCTCTCACACACACACACGCACACACCCACACCATAGTGTTTTCCTATTATTTGATATCTGGCTCCCTTTACTTACAGCTCACTACCTAACATCTATTCTTCGGTTCAGGAGCCAAAATGAACAACCTCTTGGCTGTTCCAAGAACAGCACACACCATCTCTTGGCCATGGACATTTTCTTTTTCTTTTCTTTTTTTTTTTTGTATTAATTTTATTTATTTTTAGTGTTCTACAATCACTACCATAAAACTTTGATTTTTTTCCACCCCTACCTACCTCCCACCACTCCCCTCCCTCCCCAAGACTGCATATGATTCTACATAGGATCTCCACATACATTTCTATTGAATACATTTTCACTATAGTCATGCTGTGTAGAACTAAAATAAATGGGAGAAATCATATAATAAACCAAAACATTAAACACACACAAAAAAATGATCTGCTACATTCTATGATTGAATTCCATAGTTCTGTCTCTGGATGTGGAAGGCATTTTGCATTAGAAGATTATTGGGAACTTTTTTTTTTTTTAAACTCTTTGCATTGATATGGAAGTCCAAGTCTGCATCTCACACACTGTGGTCATTGTTGTGCACTAAGCTCTCCTGGTTCTGCTCCTTTCGCTCAGCATCAGATCATATAAGTCTTTGTCCCTGGACATTTTCTGTGGTTGTTCCCCATTCCTGGAAAGCTCTCCCTTCCTCAGCTTTGAATATTGATCTCCCTGGCTTCCTTTAAGTCCCAACTAAAATCTCACTTTCTGCTTGAAGCCTTCCCAATCCCTCTTAATTATCCAATACCTTCCCTGTGTTAATTATTTCCTATTTCTCATATATGCATATATACATATAAATATAAACTTATTTTGCATGTATTTGTTTATAGGCTGTCTGCCCCATTAGATTTTTAACTACTTTAGGTCATGAACTGTCTTTTTGTATTCTCAACACTTAGCATAGTGCCTGGCACATGTTCTGTCATTCAGTCATGTCCAACTCTTCATGACCCCCCAGGGGGTTTTCTTGGCAAAAATACTGCAGTGCTTTGACATTTCCTTCTCCAGTAGATTAAGGTAAGCAGAGATTAAGTAACTTGCCCTCAGTCACGCAACTAGTGAGTGTCTGAGGCCAGATTTTAACTCAAATTTTCCTAGTTTCTAGGCTAGCTGTGCTCTATCCACTGGGTCACCCAGCTGCATGCCCCATATTGGATGTTTTTATAAAGTATTAAATGGTCCTACAAGCCATGCACATAGAGAAAAACCTCATTGATTTGTATTCAAACTTTGTATGGTAAATAGGAAGTATGTATGAATGAAGAAGGAACTGAGTGACTCATCAATTGAAATTGGTGTAGAAAGGCTTTATTTCAGTGATGTTCCTCAAATAAGATAAATAAGGGTATGAGGGACAATGCTGGACAGAGGGGGGAATGTCCCAGATGGTGTTAAAGGTCATCAAGAGACAGCGATTAAATGTGCTTATTGAGAGTAACACCTCTGTTTATAGTAGAAAAAATTGTATAGTGGGGTATAGAAAGCCTAAAGCATCCATAATCAAGAGTTTTCCATGGATGAAAGCAGTAAAGGGAAGTAATATGTAAATCTTTTATCTCTACTTCGTTTCCTACTTTAATGCTTTTTCTTTTCCTGATGATTTCAGATCCTGTTCTCCTACTCCAAAATATATGAAAATTATTGCCCAATAAATTATCAGTACACAAAATACAATCTACATTAGTGAATTAAGATTGTGTTCTTCACATGCATAATACTCTGTTGCCTTAAGATTTGACAAAACTTCAGAAGTAGTATTAACTATGGAATTTTTACCCGTTAAAACACTGATAACTTCTAGTCAGAAAATTACTGACAAAAATCACCTGCTATCAAAATGAAGTTAACGAGATAACTTGTGATTTAATCTGGCGTAGGTATCACAAGTCAAAACTCATCAATAATTAACAAATTTAAACTAAGAGTTATTTGTTACTCTCCTGTGTTTAAGTGAAACTCAAAACTTAGGCTGTTTATTTTCATTCCATAGGAATCTAGGAATTCTCTCCTGGGCAGTCTTAAGTAATCAGCTGTAGGATGTCTAGAAAAATAACTGAAGTGTTAAAACAATTTCACAAGATACCATTGGTGAACTGGAATGTGGGAATAGCAACCAAAGGGTTCTAAAAGTTACTGATGTAAATTAGGAACCCTCACCCATCTGGCATCAAAGGGAATATGTTGGTAAAAACAGGCCTTTTGTCATGGGCTGCCAACCTCTTATGTATATATAGTATGTAATTTGTCATTGAAAGTGTGGTTTCTCTATCCTCTCATCTTGTTCTCTTAACACATAATATAGAATATGTTATAAACATTTTAAAAGACTTGTTACTGTTTTCTACGTAAAAGAACATGATCTAGAGAATTAGGCATCAGTTTCTTATGAAGTAGCATGATCCTGCCTTTCTTTAAAATAAATTTTCCAAGTCTTTTTTGGTCAAGAGGTAGAACTTAGGAATTCAAAGCTTTGAAAGGAGTTTAAGTTCCTGAAAAGACATTTTAAATGATTAATAAGAATTCTTCCTTATCACATCACCTTTTCTTCTGGAACAAAGTAGTCATGAATCATATAGCAAAACAAACTTGATTATATATTTTACCTCATTTTGCAGAAATGAGTTATTTAAATTATTTGCTTAGAGGAATCATTAAGCTGCAGAGTTCACAGAAAAAAGATCAGGATTATTTTACTTTAAAGAAGCTTAGTCAGTGTTCATCATATTAGGGAACTCATTTCAGAAATGGCTCTGATTTGTCCCATAGTACACCATTCTCTAGTACTGCTTATACATATATATATATACATATATAGATAGATAGATAGATAGCAGGGTCTTTAAAATAATAATAATAAAAAATTTTATTGGTATCTTTTGTTTTTATGTCACATATTTTCCAATATATCTTTTCACCATTACCCTGTTAAATGAGCAAAAAACTTTGGAACTAACAACGTATCAAAAATATCTGATTATCTGCAGTGTTCTATATCCATCGTCTCCCACCACTTCAAAGAAGGAAGAGATACTAGTACCTTTCATCTCCTAGTATAGTGCCTGTCACATAGTAGAGACTTAATAAATGCCCATTGATTTATTTGATTTGATGCCTTAAAACAGCTGTGGGAATCAGCAAGGGTTAAACTTCAAGGCACTCAGAACAATCATTGTGGGCCTAGTAACGTAATAGGTACTAAAAGAGATGTAATAGGTCCAGTCTCCTTGCTATGACCTCTTTGGTGAGGTTTTTATGAGTACCTGTGTTAATAGGAGAATTCATAGCGTAATTGCTTTGGGTGGATAGCCCTTGAGCCATCAAGACAATTAAATTATATTTAAGATAGCAAGATTGTGTATGTAATGTATTTTAGAAATATTGCTATCCAAAATGGTTAAAATAAAAAACATTTTTAGTGTTTAAAAGACCAAGCCTTCTGCTTTCCAGAGACCTCTGTTATTCACTTCTTTTTCCTAAAGATCCTGGATTAACCTAGGTTTTCCTATTAGTGGAATTCCACCATGGTATTTTTACTGTGTTAAAAAAAATAATTAGATGAACGTAAGAGAACTTTTATATATATGAGCTATTTTTAAAGCCGTGAACATGACTGACTAATTTCTTTAAAGGACAGACTCCAGTACTTATTACTTTGCATATACCTGATGTTGGTAATCCAGTGAAATAAGAATGTTTTGATTTTATAAATGGAAGATAAATCCAGCAGCTATATTTTTACTGGTCTTAAAGCACTATCCATGGAAACTGCAAAACATGGATGAAGAACCATTGTTAGAACCATGTCTTGTCTCCCCCATTCAAATGTGAGCTTCTTGAGAGTAGGGACCATCTTATTTTTCTGTTTGCATCCCCAGGTCTCCAAAAGAATAGGATAAAGATTGCTGAAGTGGTGGAGAATCTGTAATAAATCTGCATGCCAATTCTGTTAAATGTATTGCTCTGACCTGGGGGATAGGTGGACTTTGAGGACTGACCACATAATCTTCTTAGCCCTTTTTTTCATAGCATCCCTGCCTGCTTTTTACACTGCTCTGAAAGATTTACCATCTGAAACCAGTTAGCAATTAGGTACTAATTTACTCCCATAGATAGTTTCTCCTTTTTGTCTCCACCGACTTCACATTTGGTGATTCTAAGTGACTTACCCTGATCATGAGGTCACAGCCTATACTTAACCTGTCTATATAAATTTCCTTCAGCTTCAGGTGAAGTTCTAAAATTGCCTTCACCAACATTTGGCTTGAACCACTCCTTTGCACTTATAGGTTTTCATATCCAGTGCAAACAGAATCCTGCAAATAGGCCAGTTACCTTTGTACTTCTCATTCTTCACAAACTTCATTCCTGACAGTCCAAGCCTCCAATGTTTACCTTTGGTCGTGAAGAATGCTGAATGCTGTTTCTAACGGCAATTGGTAACATCTTTACATTGAAAAGATGAGACCAAAAAAAGTTGCTTTAAAGAAACATGTTCTGTAAGGGATATTTTAAACGTCAGCTTATTCCAGGAATCTGTGAAAGGTACAGCCTTCGGTTTTACCCTGTGTGGGTACATTCACCTAGGTGCTATATCCTGGCATGCTGATGTCACCTAATGTTACCTGAGAAGCATTGAGATTCACAGCCTATCATCTATCAAAGAACATGAGATACAGTTAGATTAAGGAAACCCAAAGCCTTTTCTTGGTATTTAGATGTGTAAATGAGTCTCATATGTACTCTAGCCAATCAGTGTGTAAGTTTGGGTCTTTGATGTTCTTCCTAAAGAGAGGTATACCTAGATTCTTCATGTTTTTATTATTTTGTTTCCAAATTTTCAGGACACATTTCTCAAATTTGATATCTTTAGGCAGATCTTAAAAACACTTTAAAAGTCATCAAATACCTATTATAATTTTGGCAAACTTCATAGCCCTGAGCTTAGCATCAAAAACTTTGGTATCTTCTAAGTGATATTATTCTTTTGAACTAGTTATACACCTTGAGGTGTCATAATTTTTATGTTATCAACTCTGAACTCCAACATTTGGCTATAATTTGCTAAACTGTTAATTCTGTGAGAGGTGAGACCATGTCTTAATTATCTTTGTATTTCCTCTGTGACCAGGAACTATGATTTATTGTTATATAGTATGAATTTAACAAATGATGAACAATGAGACTGTTACCCAGAATCATGCAAATGGCCTGTAAGTAGCTAATGGTCATAACAAATTATAATGTAGCTTAAATAGAAAAATCACTCAACAAATCTTTATTAAGCACCCACTAACATTCAGTGTCTATCAGTCTTAAATTTTTGTCATTTGGCAGGAAAGTATCTTTCCTTCCATGAAAGGGAAGGGATCATGGGCTCAGATTTAGAACCCTAAGGAACTTGAGAGGCTGTCTTGTTCAACTCCTTCCTTTTCATGAGGAGGAGGAACTGAGACCCCTCTGGGTCATACAGCTGGCCAGAAAGCAATCTGGTAGAACCTTCAGTTTAGAAATTACTAGTTATGGTAATCCACATAGGTTGTTCCAGAAAGAGTTTACACTTGGCTGAAAGTCTATCACCTCAAACACTAGTTTAGAAACACAATTGTACTTACTGAAAGTACTATTGAAATAGCCATACTTGGCAAGTATTGCTTTTCCTTCGTTGGGATCCTACTTGGCTATTCTCAGAGCCAGGAGAGGGTCAAACATACAAGTGCCTTTACAACTTGTGGTCCCTAGAGGGCAGTATTAGCTGAGAAACGAAATCTGAAGCAGCTTATGCATCATGCAGTGGGTGAATTTGGTTTCCTTCAGTCTGCAGTGATAGGACTTGCAGATATTTTCACATGTGTCTTGAAATTTCCCTTTGTTGTTCAGTGACCACAATGCACGCTTATGTGGTCCATGTAAAGTATTTAAAAGTTATCTAAAACTTGCCCTAGAAAGAAAGGAAAGTGAAGTCCTTATAATTGGAGTTGATTGCACTTTTATATTAGAATTTTTTCTTTAGTAATTATAATACTAAATATAATATTTATTGTTATATTTGTATAGTACCTATTATAATAAATAGAGTAATAAAATTATTATCATTTTGCTTTATGAATAAAATGAATGTCCAGAAATCACAGGGGCTTTGGGAGCAGAGATGGGAGAGGGAAAATGGAGACATAAACAGGAGTACTGTGGGAACCCTCTGTTGCTTCTCTCACCTGATCCTTTGGAAATAGTAGTTCTTGTACATTTCTTTCTGGTCACAAGCATCTCTTTACAGTTAGTTCCATTTCTTATCATTTTTTCCATGATTGGGTCCAAATAGAGATATGGCATTTAGAAATAGTAATGGAGAACTCTTTCTTTTTTTTAGAAGTAGGGGAGGAGTGAGGACTGAGGGGGAAAAGTGAGATCAGTAAAGTTTTGTTTTTTTTTAAACATGGCCTCATATAGATCTAAGTTACTTTATTGAAGAACCTTAAAATTTGTTGTTTACAATTTAGTTTTTTCACAGAATTTGTATACTTGTACGGGTAGAGATATAAAATCTTTCCTTCTTTCTCTCTCCCTGTCCTCCCACCCCATTTTGTTTAGTTAAAACTGGAACATGAAGCAACTGCTTTTTTTCTGGACCTTCATGTCTTTATCCTTTCTCTCAAGTGCCACATCCAATTCTGCATTTGTTTCTCATTGTCTCAGAAAATCTCCTGCCCCACTTAGCTTCCAGCTTTTTTTAAAATTATTACCTAGTACATCCCCTTCAGTAAGTTCCCCTACCTTACATGACATCTTCCCCATGAAGTCCTATCAGATCTTGCTATAAGCATCCCCTTGACCTCTTGTCCCCAAGTCTCTCTTCAGAAAAATCACCAGTACTATCTATTTATCTGTCTGTCTATTTTCCTTTGGTAGTAAATTCAGTAAGAAATACAGAATTCATTAAAGCTGGAAAGGTTCTTAGAGTCTGTCAGATCTAACTCCTTCATTTTACAAATGAGGAAACTGAGACTTTAAGATGTAAAGTGTTTTAGTTTTACATAGTTAGGGACAGCCATCCCCAAAACCCAGGCCTCCCATGAGTGAAAATTTTTCATTTTCTCTTTTGCTTACTCTGTTCATAGATTGGTGATTTAAGTTTCCCCTATGTTCACCTCCACACCAATGTCAGTATTGTCTCTGTGACCTAGAACAGTTTTAGTTATTATTGTGATGAAAAACTTTTAATATTTCATTATCTTGAAAGCCTCAAACATAATTAGCAGGTATTGCTCTCTTTATTTCTAGTACCTAAAGGGATAGATGTATAAATTTACACTCTTAAGACTGTATTTGTGTATGTGCAGTGAATATGTACTTTCTCCTTTCATTCTGCAGGAAATTCAGTCATATCCCCAGATTCCCCTTTGGTTAGACGGTTCTTTATCTTCATGTAGAATAAAGAGACCTGAACTTAGAGGTGGAACTTCATTTATCATCCCTGCTACTCAGTGAGCTGTGTCCATTTCTTACTCTGTAAAATGGGAATTACAATGCACATACTACCTAGTGCTGTTGTGAAGAAAGGGCTTTGAATCCTGTTAAATGTGATAGGAGTGTGAGCTGTCCATAGTGACTCCCTGTGCTCTCTTTCCCATACCTCAGAACCTCCATCTTCTCCTTTGATCCAGTTTCTGGAGGAAGAGGTGGCCTTTCTTCTTGCCAAGTCTGACCGCACTTTTTGTGATCCTCACAGCTTTTTCTCTCTTCCAAGAGTTTGTATTTTTGATTATTCTTGCACATTCTCATCTTCAGTCTCTCTGCTTAGGTGCCTACCCATATTGTTTGTAGAAAAATAAATCTTCAATTGATTTTGTCATCTCTTTAAGCTACTTTTTTTTAATGTAAAAACAATTTTTAACATTCATCTTTAAATCTTTTAAGTGCCAAATTAACTTCCTCCTTTCCTACTGTCCCCCCTTCCTGAGATGATAAGCAATCTGATATTATGCATATGCATTCATACAAGGCATATTTCCATACTAATCATGTTATAAAAGAAAACAAAGATAAATAAAAATAAGCTTTTTATTTTAAAAAAGGTCATTCAGAGTTTCAATTCTTGCTCTAGAGGTAGATAATATTTTTCACAATAAGTTCTTCAGAAATGTTTTGGATCATTGGATTATTGAGATTAGCCAAGTCATTGCTGTTACTTTGTACAGTGTTCTTCTGGTTCTGCTTACTTCCTTTGTATCAATTCATGTAAGCTTTTTCAGGTTTTTCTGAAAGCATCCTACTTGTCATTTCTTAAAGTGTAATAGTACTGTAGTCCCTTACCATCATATGCCACATCTGTTCTCCAGTTGATGGGCATCCCCTCAATTTCCAATTCTTTGCCAACACTGAAAAGGCTGGTATAAATATTTGTGTACGTGTGTGTCCTTTTCCCTTTTTTAAAAAAATCTCTTTGGAATGTGGACCTAGTAGTGGTGTTGCAGGGTCAAAGGGTATGTACACTTTTGTAGCCCTTTCCATATTTTGCTCTTCAGATTGGTTGAAGCAGTTTGCAATTGCACTAATAATGCAGTAGTGTCTCAAGTTTTCCAAATCCCCTCCAACATTTGTCATTTACTTTTTCTAGAGCAGGAGCCCTAAATTAACATTTTAATTTTCCTAGATCCCTTGGACAGTCTGGACCCTCTATATATCCCTTCTCAGACAACACACACACACACACACACACACACACACACACACACACACACACACACACACACACACTCTCTCTCTCTCTCTCTCTCTCTCTCTCTCTCTCTCTGCTGAATATCTCTCTCTGGATTTCATATTGGTGTCTCAAATTCAGCATGCCCCAAATGGACTTTCTCATCTTTCCCCTTAAATCCATTCCTCCTCTAATCTTCCCTGTTTCTGTCAAGGATACTACTCAGTCCCTGAGGTCCATTGTCCCAGTATCATTCTTGTCTCTTCACTCCTACTACCCCTCCCATTCAGTCACATGCAAATATCATCATTTCTGCCTCCGTAACATCTCTTCTCTCTCCCTTCTTTTTCTTCACACATAACATTATTCAGAGCTTTATCACTTATAGCCTGAGCTATGCAATAACCTCCTCATTAGTTTCTCTGCATCTAATTGCTTCCCCTTCTCCAAATCATTCTTTAAAAATACATGTATTTTTTTAAAAACTGTAAACAGACATGAATATGACTATATACTAAGAACATAAAAAAGAATACTATATATGAAATGGTTAGAAATAAGTTTGTTTTTTACTCCAGTCCATCTCATACACCTGCCTTCAGTCTTCCCAACTCACAGGTCCAACTATGCCATTCCCTAATCCATGCTTTGACTGATTCCCTTTGTCTCTAAGATAAAATACAAACTCTGGTGTTTAAAGCCCTTCACGTTCTGACTCTGTCCCACCTTTCTATCCTTACTTCTCATGATTCCCTTGCACATACTTTATATTCCAGAAAACTAGAATTTTTCCTTCCAACTCAACATTGCATCTCTTACTTTCATGCAATGTCATGTATCCCTCATGACTAAGATGTGCTACTTCTTCGTCTTTGCCCCAATCCCCCTTGCGTCTTTGTCTTCTTTCAAGGCATAGCTCAGATACCGTCTCCCTCAAGTCCTTGGATATCCATGCCACACTCCCCACCCTGCATTATTGTTAGTGCCTTTTCTCCTTATAAATTAACTTTCATTTGTGTGTGTGTGTGCTATATAGCTCCAGTAAATTGCAAGAACCTTAAAAGGAGAGACTTTTATTTTTGTCTTTGTGTTCATAACAGTTAACATAGTGCCTCCTACATAGGATTTGCTTAAATGTTTGTTGAATGAATTTTATAAAGTGATTAATTATTAAGTTAACTATTCCTTAACCTTTCCCTGTCGTAATGGTTTATTCTAAACTATCTCAGTAGCAAGTTCTTTAACATGTTAAAACTTACTGTGGTGCAGCCTTGCAGGTCTGTCAGTGGTTTCCTTAAATAGTTTGGCCTGAGTCTGTTCTCCTTACCTTCACATACTTGAATTTTCCGTTTTAAATCTAACTTGTAATCCTGGCATGCAGTTAAGGAAGAAATGCTATGTAAAAAAAATGGGACATACAATTAGAAACTGAAAGACCATATATGTACGTATCATCATTCTGGAATTCACAAGTGTATGCATTTGGGCTAGGTATAAAACTGTTCCACCCAGTGAGTGACTGAAACAGTCTCTTAAAGGAGTTTCTTTTTTATTAATGTGTGCATTACAAATTAATTTAAAAGACCAGTAATACTAATTGCAGTTCACCTGAAATTGAAACTTCTTATTATGGACCTGTCAGAGTTATTCTCTGGGTAAAAGAAATATGATACCATCGTAGTCACAGGGCTGCTACATTTCTGCCAGTATAAACAATCAAGATAACTCATCTATTCTAAGCAGTGCTGTGAGTATGTAATCATTCTACTCTATATGCAGACATAGGGTATATTGTTAGAAATTATTTGCTTGATTATGACTTCAGGTTAACATTGTCTTTATTTTCCTAAATTAGCATTTCCATATTTTGAGTGTTCCAGGTTAGATGGCTTTTTATTGGAATTCTTCTTTAACTTCATTATATGTGACATCCATGAAACACTTAAAAATTTAGAAATAAGGCATTTTTGGCTAAGTTCCCTCCAAGGAAATAATGTACAGAGAGATGACTGCTCTAAGGAAAAAAATCTAATCCAACCTAGGTGGAAAATAATTCACATCATATAGTTAGAGCTGGAAATGGACCTTACTGTCATCTTGTCCTGTCTCCTACTTTTATCTGAGGGATTGAGGCCTAGGAAAAAACGATCCTGTATTACTAAATATCATCCTACTGCCCATTATTGTGGGTGAGACATGACTCAGACTGGTACATTGTTTCAGGAAATGAGACACTAATAGGGTTCTTAACCTGGAGTTCCTGAACTTTTTTAATACTTTGTATTTCAATATAATTGTTTTCCTTTTTAATTCTGTACCTTTTATTTTATGCATTTGAACACATTCATCTGAGAAGGAATTGATAAGCTTCACCAGACTGCCAAAAGTATCCATGACACAGAAAAGATTAAAAACCCCTGATAAAACAGTTACCAGAAAGGAAATTTACTGTACCATAGTGTGGAATGGATATAATATGGATTCATTTGGGTTCAGCTTCCCTGCTTCTTCTGTTTTGGCCATTCTGGTGTTTGTGTCACGTCTAATGGAGAAACTCGAGGTCTCTCTTACACCCAGGATTCAAGCCTTCGTCTCTTGGGCTTTTTAACTCTCAGGGTCAGCCTAAGTGGGTTATATGTTCTTCCGATGACACCTGTTGTAACAATAAGAGCAGTTTGGTAAAGTACTTTACCTGTAGTATCTCATTTGATCCCTGCAACAATCCTGTGCAGCAAATACTGTGATCCCAGTTGTATAAATGAGGAAGCTAAGACTATGTACGGTTAAGTGACTTGCCCAGGAGTATGTAGCTAACAAGTGCTCAGGTAGGATTCAAAGGCAGGTCTACCTGATTCCCAAGATCAGAGGTCTGTCCACTGCACCCCAGAGTTAACTTCTGTTGGACAACGGTACTACTATTTTTAGCAAATACCACGATTTATGGTATGATCATGAATTTAGTAAGCCTTTCTGATATTTTCCATTGGAGAGACCCTGATTTATTGACTGCTAGAGAATGGGGATAGTGTGGGTAAGAGGGTATCATAGAATCTGCCAACTTAAAGCAGAGATTTAAGTTGAATTCCAAAAAATTTCTGATTCGTTTAGACCTGTATTGATTCTTAAGTACCCACTAATCATTTATTTTGGAAAGTCTAGGAGTTTATTGTATCATTGTTTTTGGAATGCCAGAAATGTAAAGTAGCTACTTATTTCAAAAGATGTATTTGCCACAAGTGCATAGATTCAGAAGAGCCACCAGCTTGTTCCTCATATCTTTGTCACTGCCCCCTTCTGGAGAATGAAAATCCAAGAACTCTGTGGGAATCCTGAGAAGACAGATTGAAAGTTTCATATATTTGCAGCTTCTGAGACAAGATGGAAGTGATGTCATTAAATTAGTAGACGCAGAGAGCCAACTGGCTTCAGAGTGAGATTGATTAAATGGTGATGAATGCTTTTGAAACAAAATGTTTTTAATTCGAGTAAAATTCAGGGAATTGAACATAGTGCTTCAGAATTTCTCATTGGATATTAGCTTTTTTTTTTTTTAAGAAAAAATTTTTAAAGAGGAACTACCAATCTGAAACTAAATTTACATTCTGCTTTTTTCATCATTCATTCTTTAGGCAGTAAGAAATGGAAAAGGGGGATTTATTAAGAGATTTGAAATACATGTAGTTTTTTTAAAATACAAAATGAAGAGCTTAAATGTAGTCAATCTTCTAATGCTTTTTGGGGACGAAATAATATCATTGAAACTGCAAATCAGAGAATGGGCGTGAGATTCCATTGACCTACAGATCATAGATTGATTTAGAGATGGAAGGGACCTTTGGAGGTCATTTAGGTCCACATCCTCCACCCCTTTCCCCCCTCCTTCATTTACTGACAAGGAAACTAAAGTCCAGACAGGTAACAGGGCTTAACCAACATTATATTGGTAGTAGGTGGCAGAGCCACAATTGAAGCCAAAATCCTTTCACTCTAAATCCAGTGCTCTCTATGATCTCTCCTAATTCTTATATTCTTAATATTTTAAGATCCTTTCAGCTCTGATATTCTCAGTTCTAAGACCCCTTTAAGTTCCAACATACGATGTTCTAAAGTTTGGCCTTTCTTTTTAATGATCAAAGATAATTTCCTTATTTTAGTGGGGGTTTTTTTTTTAGTGGTTTTGAGAGTAGAAGGTGCTATTTCGTGGTGTATTTTGAACTATGGTGAGCTCAGTTAATTCCTCTCTATTTGAAGGGGGCGATGATGTGCAGGTTTAACTCTATAGTTTATGAGAACACAAAAGCCCAGAGAAAAGAAAATGCGGTCATCTGATTGGGTTCTGTTAGCTAGGAAACAGGATGTTTTTTGTGTTTCTCTTTTGGCATATTTGCTGGTAATGAGGGTTTTTTTTAAATAGTATTTTATTTTTCCAATTAAATGTAGAGAAAATTTTTTCAACATTCATTTTTTAATTTGGGGTTTCCAAATTTTTACCTTCTTCCTAAAATGGTAAGAATTTTAAATAGGTGCAGTCATGTAAAACATATTTCCATATTAGCCATGTTGTGAAAGAAGAAACAGACCAAAAGAATAAAATCACGAAAAAATAAAAGGAAAATAGTATGCTTTATTCTGCATTTAGATTCCATCAGTTTTTCTCTGGATGTGAATAACATTTTCCATGAGTCCTTTGGCATTGTCTTGGATTATTGTACTGCTGAGAAGAGCTAAATTATTCCTAGTTGATCATTGCACAATTTTGCCATTACTGTGTACAATGTTCTCCTGGTTCTTGACTTTGCATCAGTTCATGTAAGTCTAGGTTTTTCTGAAAGCATTCTGCTTATCATTTCTTACAACACAATAGTATTCCATTACATTCTATACTGCCACTAGCCCCCAATTGATGGGCATCCCCTCAATTTCCATTTCTTTGCCACCCCTAAAAGAGCTGTTATAAATATTTTTGTCCATGTGGGTCATTTTCCCATTTTTATGATTTCTTTGGAGTACAGCTATGATGTTATGAGACTAGTTGATCATTGTTTTCTTCTAGGCAACTAAGTGCAGAGCCTTCTTAAATTGTGCCAAAAACTTGGTATACTGTTTCCTATAGTGGTCATTGAGTCTTTTGAGTTTTTCTTTTATTATATTCATATTTATTAAATAAAAAAGCATTTTTGCTTCTTTTGCTTAGTATTTTTCATCATTTATTAGGTTTTCAAGTAAAACTTAGGAATGCTTTAAAAAGCAGAGCTGTATTTTAGTATAAATAAATACTGTAATTTAGGGAAGTGAAAAAAAAAGAAAAGAGAAAAATAATTCTAACAACAAGACAGGGAGGGAGGGTTCTAAACATCAATTTTACTTACCCTGTATTTTGTTTGTCTTATTTTAATTGCCAATTTTATTGCTTAGATGGTCTTTCTATTTTATTTTTCTTGTTTTGCACCAGTCTTGTGATTTATTGGTGTAGGTAGCTTCTAATGAGGAAAATGTTTCTCCCAATGTAGATCAGCAAATGTTCTATAATTTAGTTTTAGAGGGTTACCCAAGGCAGCAGTGCTAAATGACTTGCTAGGTTTCACTCAACTCTTAAGGGGAGGGATAAAGGGAAAGAAGGAATGACGAGTATCCAATTCTTCTGACTCCAGCACTTCCTGACGTTTGTCCATTACCCTATGCTGCCTATCTCCTAGATAGGTTTTAGGCATAAATTTTGTTTTGGGGGATTTTTTTTGGCAGAGGAAAGGAGCAGGTTATAGTTGCAAGAAGTAGAAGAATTCCTCAGTTCTCCAACATTCTTAAATAGGGAGTTCTATATCAGAATAGTTATAGAACCTTAACAGAATGAATGTCATATTGTGCATTTGAGCAGTGGATTAACGGTAGAATGACTCTTTAACTAGCCTCTCCCATTCATCTTTATGTGCCTTATCTGTAAAATGGGATTGTTCTTCCCTTATGAAAAAAGAAAATTATGGATTATTCTAAATTGCGTTGAACGCTAAACTAGAGCAACATGTAAACACTAACTTGGTTTTTAATTATTCCTGACAGCTGATTTGGTTAGACTTGTTTTGGAGTTTAGGATTCATGCGTACCAGCTCATCTCTTCTCCAGCTGTTGTTTATCCTAGTGTTTCCGGAACTATCAGGCACATGGTATTTTTAAAGCTGATTTTATGTTGCTATACATTTTGATGGGAAATAATTAAGTGCATAATATTGTTTCAGTCTTAGTCGTAACAGAGATAGAGAGAGTGGACCAGTGCTGATAATGCTTCTAAGAAATAGCCATAATTAAGGAAATAATAATAAATTGTCACCCAGTCTGGGGTTAAGTCATATAAATGCAAGAAGGACTTTATTGCTGCTATTCCCTCTTCTTCCCATTCACTCTCCCTCCCCACCCCCAAACTCCCTGCCTTTCCCTTTAACATTTCTTCTTGCTGTAAGGAATATGTGCTATTATAGCCAAAGATTGATGCTACATAAAACCAATGATATAGATATCTGAAAGTAGCTTCTTACTTCCTAACCTACTTGCCCAACTTAGTACAGCAGTAACCTTGATATCTGCTTCTATTTGCTTAAGCATATTTAAGTTCCTGTGGCTTCCAAAATGCAACATCAGTTAGTTTGGTACTAATACAAAGAGGCCCTGGACTGTGAGTCATTTGGCCTTAACTTGAGAGATTTTGGTAAGCAGAAGAGAGAGAGGGCAAGAAAAGGTATTTGAGTCAGTGAAACCATGCCACATAATGAGGATTTTAAGTTTTTTGCCCTAGGCAGGGATAAGAATATTTTAGGTACAGGGTGGATTTTTTTAAGGTTAAATAAGCAGTATTTCCTTAGATTTGGGAGGAACTAATAGGGCATTAGAATTTGATTCTTTTTGCCCTGGAGAAGGTTCTTGAGAAGGACAGTGGCATAATCACAATGATATTTAAGGGAAGACTACTGTGGTGACTTTGGCATAGGATAAATTGAACCAACTAAGTAATTATTGCAGAGATGATGGGGATGAGCAGAATAGTCAGTACTAGATAAAGTAGCAGGCGAACATAAACAAGAGAAGGGGGACCTTACATTTCAAAGAAAGAACCTACAAGATGTCAGTGTTTCTGGAAAATGGGCTTTAAAGGGGATCACTGTAAACTAGAAGCATGTCGTCTGTGTGGGTGTCAGTAGAAACCACAAATGAGTGATTAAAGTCAAAAAGCCAAGTGTTTGTCTCTTAGTCAACAGTGAATGAGTCAACTTGCAAAATACAAAACAAAACTGAAAGGTGAATGGGAAAAATAAGGAATAGATATTAAGCTCTCACATTTTAAGTTGGGATAACTGGGAGAATATTGGTTCCATCTGGTGGGCATAAGCAGACCTTGAGTTTGTAAGATGCATTTTTGAATGAAACTCGAAATTTCACTTTAGATCTGACTTACAGGAATCACCTTTGACATTTTTAGCAAAGTGAACAAGATTATCTTGTAGAAGTAAATCTACCCATTGACCTGTGGTCCACATCTCATTTTGTAGGGGTCACCTTGAAATTGACAGTTTTTCTAGAAAAATTCGTGTTAAGTAAGGTCTGGTAGAAACTGCTGGAGAAATGTGGGAAAGTTATCCCAATTGTTGGCTTCTCCTGTTGAATTGTGACCTGTGCAGTGTTTATCGTTTAGTTCATTGCAGCTGCTTTGTTTTTGTTCTTTGTTCCCAGGAAACCTGTAGGAAATGTCAGGGACTATGGAAAGAACACAATGGCATTACCTGTGAACAGCTGGCTGAAAAAGATGACATCAAATATAGAACATCTATGTAAGTACCATCCTTAGTCAAAAGTACAATTTTCTACATGTTATTGTGCTACAGTCTTTTAAAACTACACAAATAATATATAGTTGGCTAATGCTACCTTACAGTGAATTTGTATATCTCTGGTGGAGTTTTCTTTTTGAAATTAAAATTTCAAAGCAAAGACATTCATACTGCTGGGTGTTATACATCAGCTAGCAAAGAATCATTTTGATTTAGGAACATCATTCTCGTTTGGGCTTGTATGTAAAATTGAAAGCAAAGCATGCTTAGCTGTTCTGGTCCTTCTCTAACCTTACAATGATAACTAAAGTGTGACTGCAGAGTAACCTTGGAATATTTATGAACAATAAGAGTTTTTTTAAAAACATACCAGAACTCTAAATGAATGCTGTCTTTCAACGGAGTCACTTTGGGTGGGCATATATACCTGTTCCAGCAGTAATGTTACTACCTGAAATGTTCTTGAGACTCTCCCATTTTTAGAATTGTATTTATGAGCCCCAAAAGAAATTACTTTGCAATTGTAACTCATTTGGGAACCACAAAGACTCAGCTTGATAATTCATGAGAATTGACTCTGAATAAATGACTTTGAGCTTTTTCCAAACATCTCAAAGGATGTAGATTTACCAAAAGAGAAGAGAATCCAAAGAATATGGCTTAGACCCTGAATGTGATTCCAGAAGAGCCCTAAACCTTATTTTGAATAATGGAAGCAGCCCTTTTGAAACAGTCCTAATGAGATTACCTGGGAGGGGACAAAATTCATTTGGACATACTAGTTTTGAACTATTTCTGAACTATTTTGAACTATTTGAACTATTATAATAGCAACCATATTACTTTATAATCATATCCAGTATATCTTTGAGCCTCCATTTCCTTATTTGGAAAATAAGAGTTCAGGCTAGATCATCTCTAAGGTAACTTTCAGCACTAATATCCTTATTACCCCTAGGAATACAAATGCCTTTGTTTGGCCCTTAAAAGCTCTTCATGACCTGACTGCAAGTGATGCCTTTCTAGGCTTCCTTTGCATTCCTCCCCTTCACAAATGGTCCAGGCAAAATGACCTCTCCAGTCCTCCCAACACTGTCACCTGTTTGTGCTTTATACTACCTGTCCCCCATAACTAGAATGTGCTCCCTTCTCATCTCCACCTCTTAGGATACCTAGTTTCCTTCAGAGTAAAACTTCAGTATCACCTCCAACATGAGGTTTCTCCCAGTCTCCCTGAAGAAAAAAAAATACACACACACACACGCACACACACGCACATGCACACTTGAATTTAAGCTCCTTGAGGAGTTTCATTTTTGTCTTTATCACCAATGTGTAACACAGTTGTGGTAACTGATACGTAGGTTCTTAATAAACGCGTGTTGATTGATAATGCTGTGGTTTATAACTTGGACATATATTATTTTCATTCTTGTACAGTCATCTCAGTGTCCAATTCTTCAGTGACCCCATTTTGGATTTTCATAGTGGAGCTACTAAAGTAGTTTACCATTTCCTTTTCCAGCTCATTTTCCAGATGAATAAACTGAGGCAAATAGGGTGAAGTGATTTGCTCAGGGTCACACAGCTAAGTAAGTGTCTGAGGCCAGATTTGAACTCACAGATGTGAGTCTTCCTGACTCTGGACCCAGCACTCTCTCCACTGCACTGTTTAGCTGCCCCCTTATATGTTTGTACATACACAGTCTGGAAAATTGTGAGTGTTCTGCTCATAATTTTCTCCCTTGGATGAGAGATAGTAGAACCACTCTGAGGTTTAAAAGGGGAAACGCAGAGGTGGTTAATCACTATTTATTAATACTTTTCTATCTGTTCTTCTCAAGACTGAACGGGTTGAGGGAGAGACCTTTTGTTACTATTGTTGTTATCCAATTGTTTTTCAGTCAAGTCTGACTCTTCATGACTGCATTTGGGGTTTTCTTAGCAATGATAGTGGAATGGTTTGTCATTTCCTTCTCTACCTCATTTTACAGATGTGGAAATTGAGGCAAACAGGGTTAAGTGACTTTTCCAAAGTCGTTAGTGTCTGAGACCAGATTTGAACTCAGGAAGATCTGTCTTCCTGATTGCAAGCCCAGTATTCTATCCGCTGTACCACCCAACTGTCGTGAGACATCTTATAGGTCCAGCTGTGTAGAACGGCAAGAATAATCATCTTCCTTCTTTTTCTTCCCTTTTTCTCCAGTTTTAAAGTTAAAAAGTCATATATGCTAGTGTGTGACCAGAGAACTCTATAAACAGATTGACAGCATATAAAAAGTCCTTATCTGTGCCAACTGATCTTATGTAAAACTGTCTTTTCATTTTCTCTCTCTTCCTATTTTTCCATGACGTAGCTTGAGTGTGCTTCCTAATTTTTGGTCTTGAATTTAGGATCTTGGCAGGAAACTTGAGATCCCTGCCTCAACTCATGTGTCCTAGATAAAGCCTTTCATTCCCAATCTGGTATTGTAGAGCATTTAGGTTTTTTTTTTATTTTTTTAATAAGATTTTGAGTTCCAAATTTTCTCCCCATCTCTTCACTCCCTCCTCCCCAAGATGTCATGCTATTTGATATATACTCTATGAATACATTCATATTAACACATTAGTCATGTTGTAAAAAGAATTAGAACCAATGGGAGAAACTTGGAGAAAGAAGAAATAAAAAAAGACAACAAATAATATGCTTCCATCTGCATTCTGACTATAGTTCTTTTTCTGGAACTGGAAGGTATTTTCCATCATGAGTCTTTTGGATTTGTCTTAGATCCCTGCATTGCTGAGAAGAGATAAGTCTACCAAAGTTAGTCATCACACAGTGTGGTTATTACTGTGTACAATGTTCTGGTTGTGCTCACTTCACTCAGCATCAGTTCATATAAGTTTTTCCAGGTTTTTCTGAAATCCATCTGCTCATCATTTCTCATAGCATAGTGGTTTTTCATTACATTGATGTACCGCAAGTTGTTCAGTCATTCCCCAGTTGACAGACATCCCCTCAGCTTCCAGTTTTGGGCCACCACAAAAAAAGGGCTGCTATAAATATTTTATACATGTAGGTCCTTTTCTCGTTTTTATGATCTTTTTGGGATACAGACCTAGCAGTGGCATTGCTGGTTCAAAGAGTATGCATAGTTTTATAGCCCTTTGGGCATAGTTCCAAATTGCTCTCTAGAATGTTTGGATCAGTTCACAACTCCACCAGCAATGCATTAGTGTTCCAGTTTTCCCACATCTTCTCCAGCATTTATCATTTTCCTGTTTTATCATGTTAGCCAATCTGATAGGTGTGATGTGGTACTTCAGAGTTGTTTTGGTTTGTATTTCTCTAATCAATAGTGATTAAGAGCATTTTTTTCATATGGCTATATATTGCATTAATTTCTTCCTCTGAAAATGACCCGTTTGTATCCTTTGACCATTTATCAATTAGGGAATGACTTGTAGTCTTACAAATTTGATTCAGTTCACTGGTGCAGTGGATAGAGCACCAGTGCAGGAGTCAGGAGGACCTGAGTTCAAATCTCACCTCAAACACTTGACACTCACTAGCTGTGTGATCTTGGGCAAGTCGCTTTAACCCCAATCACCTCATTCTGGGTCATCTCCAGTCATCCTGATGGATATCAGGTCACTGAATTCAGATGGCTCTGGAGGAGAAGTGGGGCTGGTGACCTGCACAGCCCTCCCTCACTGGTCAGATGGTTATACAGATTCATTTGTACAGAAGTGATAATAAATCTTTGGGTAAAGTAAACTGAAGCACAGCTGGAGGTCTTTCTTCCTGTCCTATTCCTAGGATCAACATCCTGTGAAAGGAACCAACTCAAAGCAAAGGAGATTCCTTTTGTTAAGCTATTTTTGTTTGCCTCTTGTGTACACGACTATAGGAAATTAGTTTAGATCCTGTTGTATTAATATGTTTTGATCAGTTATCAGTATAATCCTATTCCTATAGTCCTCATCTACATACCTATCTCTTCGTACATTTTGCATCTCATCCTACTAGGTGGCAAACTTCGAACTATGTGATCTTATTTTCTCACCCTTTTCCCATAGCAGTGGATCCAAATTCAATGTTTGTTGATTTAATGACTCATTAAACAATTAAGAGCCTCTACAGTGTGTTTATTGCTAGCTGTTGTGGAAGATAGTATAATGTACAGAATCTGCAAAGGGCTGCAGTCTAGTAAGACACAGGACACTTATATTTTAGAAAAAATGTTCACAGGCTAGCTGCCCAAAACATTATATAGCATATAAGATCAGTCTATGGGAGAGCAAGCAGATCCTATCATGTTCTTATCTAGAATACTCAATACAAGATGTAGGAACCAAATAAGCAGGTAAAATCACAAAATGCCAGAGATGGACAGGACTAGTCCCAGGGTTATTAGCCCTCGGTCTTTAGATTCCAGGAGGTCCATGAACTGAGATGGGATAAAATTTAAATTTTTATTTTCACTCAACTCAGAATGAAATTTAGCATTTTCTTCCATTGTGATTTTTAAAAACCATTCTGAGGCTGAGTTCTTAGGCTTTTCCAGATTGCCAAATGATTTGCTCAAGTTCACACAATTAAATCAGTAAATAACGTTGAGATTCACACCAAGATCCTTTAATGTGTGTCCCAGTGTGCTTTCCTACAATGCCCCAGGCCTCTTAGCTTTTTGTTAGAAACCTTCAGCCTCACTGTATTATTGGACAAGTATTCACCATCCTCCATATAAACTCTTTTTTTAAGTGTAAATCAGGTTAATCCTGAGTAGGATGTCTTTAATTCAGAGGCCCATTTTTAAGTGTCCTCCCCCAGCACATCTATCCTTTCACAGTAGTGTCTAAACTCATTATCCATTGGCAATTCACTGGAACAAAGCAGCAAATTCATCTAGCCTCCTAAGCCTTGTTTAAAAGTTTATTTATTCACAGCCTCTTCCATCCATCATACATACTTACTCTGGACTAGGCATTCTATCCATGGGAAAAAAGCAAACCAACCCCATTCAACATTGTTGTTGCCTGGGTACATGTGTACCTTTCAATCTCAAATGTCAAGCACATCTGGAATGGTGTTGTAGGGATAGGCTAGGTTTGGGGGATGAATACAAATTCTCAAATTGGATAATTTTAAATGAGAACTGCTTAAATTTGACAGACTAGGGGAATTGAGAAGTATGATTGTAGCCACTCAGTAACTAAAATCACTAATGTGTGTTGCACTATTTAGTTGATGACAGTAAAATGTTTGCTTTTACTCAGCCTCATCTCCTTGACAGTGCTTCCTGTTCAACAGACTGAGAATCTCTGTGCTCTTTGGGCACTTAAAGGAGAATTAAAATTTATTCCAAGCCCTAGCTCAATCTTGATTCTCTTTGAGGAACTAACAAATTAGACTCAAGTGAACAATGATCAACTTTTTTCTGTTATCACTGCATTCAGTCAGTCACCAAGCATTCACTGTGCACTTACTGTGTAGCAGGTCTGAGTGCTGAGGATACAAAATCAGTCCCTGCCCTTAAGAAGAGTACAGTCTAATGTAGGAAGCAACATGTGAATAACCAAGTATCAACAAGATCTAGACAGACCCAGGTGGAAAGCAGTCTGAGAGGGAAAGGTGAGGCACCAGGAAAGGCCTGTATTAGGAGAGATTGGAAGCCTGGGAAGCTAAGAAGTAGAAGGAGGAGGCATCATGAGCAGTCACCGTAAAGACATCGAGACCAGAGATTGGGGGTCTGGAGTATTGTGTTTGAGGAGCTGCACCAGGCCAGTAGACTTGGATCACAGAAATTATTGAGGGGGGTTTGGGGGAGTGAGAGGAGAGGAAAATGCAAGATTGGATATATAGAAAAGGGCCATTCTGTGAAGAACTTTACATTTGACTCTGGAAGTAATTGGGAAGTAATAGGAGCTTGGGATGGGAGGTCATACCTAGGATTTAGGGAAAAAAAATCACCTGAGCTTAAAGGGATGTTGGATTGGAATGGGGAGAAATTTGAGGCAGGGAGAGTATTGAGAAGGCTGTTGCAGTCACTCATTCAGGCAGTGCTGAGGGCTGATACTGGCTTAGACGGCTCTGCGAGTTGAGAGCGGGGGACACATGAGAAAGATTTAGTGATGGCCTAGATATGTGAGTGACAGAGGGGAGTCATGGGCGACTTCAGAGTCCTGTGTAGCTGGGAGAATGATGGTGTTCTCAGCAGTAATAAGGAAGTTCAGAAGGGGAGAAGGGCAAATGAGGACTTCCAAGAGTTTGAAATACCTATGGAGTATTCAGTTAGAGACTTCCAGAAGGCAGTTGTGAAGTGTGACTGTGGCTGTAAGAAAGATTAGGGCAGGATCACCAAGTGAAACAGTATAAAGAGAAAGATGGCTCAGGACAAAAGGGTGGGCTACATTCATGGTTAGTATGACCTGAAGAAAGATCCAGCATAGGAGATCAAGCAGGTCCAGTCTAATAGGTAGATGGAAAACCAGAATAGAACAGTTCGCTGAAACAAAAGTCAAGAGAGAAGAGAGTATCAAGGAGAAGGAGGCAGTATCAAAGGCTTCAGAAGAGAATGAGAATTTAGAAAAAGGCCGTTAGACTTAGTGATCGGTGACTTTAGAGAGAGGTCAAATGACTTCTCAGGGTCACACAGCTAAATTCATGTCTGAAGCTCCATTTGAACCTCAATCTTCCTGACTCCAGAACCTGCCCTCTAGTCCCTTCACTGTGCTTTTCTCCACTAGACCTAGTTCTGGCCTCAAAAGTAGCAGTCATCCTTAATAGACCAGCCAAGAGAGATGAAAACCTAGAGAGGAGAGAGTATCCAGTAGGAGAATGTCATCAGTGTTATCAGACGCTTCACAGAGGTCCAGAAGGATCAGGATTGAGAAAAGGCTGTGTGCTAATTGTCACAAAACTGGTTCAGTTATATAAAATAGAAACAAGTATGCTTAACTGGCCCTCTGGCTTTTTAGCTACTTCTTTTCAGAAGGCAGTGTGATGTGATGAAAGTAGAAGCTAGACTTAAGAGTTAGAAGAGATCTGAGTGCTATCTCTTTCTTCCCCCTTCCGACTATATGAAAATGAGCAAATTATTTTAAACTTTCAGATCCTCAGTTTTTTCATTTGCAAGGTGAGGATGAATATCTGCAGTAATGTATAAATCTCAAAGTACTACGTTATTATCAGTTCCTTTCTCTTTAGTGGAATTGAAAACCCTGCATTCAAGCAGTATTGCCAAATTAAACACCATATGTTAAGTGTTTTGCAAGCCTTAAAGTGCTATGTAAATGCTAGCTATTTATTATTGTTACCGGGGAGGTCTAGGATCTAGAACTGAGACAGAAAAGAGAAAACCGACATTTGCAGCCCTGGACAGAAATCCACAGCTCTCTACAGAATATCCTGGGTCCCAAAATATTATAGGGCCCAAGGAATACTGCTTACCTCTCTATTGGTTCCTAGGGGTCATGGCAGCTTTGATACAAGTTTTGGGGAGGTCAGCCTGACTTGTCCCTCCTCAGCCCTAAATTCAACCCACATTTACTTTCATCTACTAGAGCAAGATTTCTTAATCTTTTTTACTTTGACAGTTTGAAGACTATGGGTACCTTCTCAGAATAATGTTTTTAAATGTATAAGATATATTTCAAATTCATTGAAATACAGTTATCAAAAAAATATTTTAAAGCCAGGTTCATACATGAACCCCTGAACTTGAGCGATCACTGTTAACTTGGAACTGAATTGCTTTACCCTCTTTATGAAGCATCAGAAATGACAAATACTTATTAAAGAACAAAGACTACTTATGTCAGCTTTTACTAACTTTGCCATTCATTCCCAGTATTTAGGCATTTGAGGTTAGTGGATAAGTGGCAATTTAATGGCAGCAGTGTTAACCAGCTCGGTGTGATACCTTGACTTTAGATAAGCTATGATTGTTTTTCCCTACTCAGTTTTAAGTCCCCAGTGATATCTTGTAACCGTCATTACTGTTTGAACACCAGTAAGTGTGCAAGTTGTCATTGCTCATCTTCATTTTTGTATTCTTCTTCACAACCATTCTTTCTTATTTCAGTGAAGAGAAAATGACGGCTGCCCGCATCAGAAAATGCCATAAGTGTGGGACCAGCCTCATCAAATCCGAAGGTTGTAATCGTATGTCTTGCCGCTGTGGTTCCCAAATGTGCTACCTCTGTCGAGCCTCCATCAATGGGTATGACCACTTCTGTCAGCATCCCCGATCACCAGGAGCCCCTTGCCAAGAATGTACAAAGTGTTCTCTGTGGACTGACCCCACAGTAAGTAGAAGCAAGCTGACTGTGATGAAGGCATTTTCCTTTGTAGATTGTAAAGGGCAGAAACCTCCAGAGCTGTCTTTGAAAGTATTGCATTCTATCTTCTTTTTAACAGAGCAGGTCTCATGCCTTTGGAAAGAGATTTTCATTCAGCAGAGTCTGAACTTCTTGGGGACTCAATCTGTTTTATTTTTGTCTTTGTACTCCCATCTCCTAGCCCAGTTTTCTGCAGTAATAGTCATTTAATAAATGTTTGTGGACTTGAGTTAAATTAAACTGGGTTGTTTTTAGAATCTGTTTTAAGGGATCTTCAACTTAGCTTTTTGAAGACTATAGTATTCCATGTTTCACTGCTGTACTTTTTACCTTCTGTGGAAGATTACTAGTGTCAAAAGGATGAGCCTTTATTTCACTGAGTTTGGAGTCATTAAAAGAACTGCGTGACTTCGCCAAGGCAACCAGGCCTCCCCCATCTTGTTTAGCTCTAGGCCCTGTTCATGGTCTGTTTGCAGATCTCTGTTGGAGTCTGATGGGTGAGTTCTGTAGTTGAACCTCCTATCAAAGAGTCTGGATGATAGGCTCTCGTAATCCACTTGGTTTTTCCTTTGTAGGTAGATAAGCTAAACTGTTTTAGATGATTATGGATCTCCTTTAGGAGGTTTTGTCTTTTGCCAGGGCTTAGTGAAGTCACAGAAAAGACAAAGGATAGATTTGTGGTAAGGCTAGAGCATGATAATATGTCATAAATGAGTAATTACCTGGGAGATGTGGTATGAAGGATGTCACCAAAAATATGGTAAGGAGGGGAGACAGTGACCCAGTAGCATGTTAGAGGTAGTTTGGCATAGAAGATAGAGACCTGGATTTAGTCTGACCCTGGACTGTGTCCCAAGCAACTCTCCAAGACGGAATGGCCCAAATCATGCCAGCCTCCATTGAGAGTGGGAGTTTCCTCACCCTGTAGCTGCTCCCTACGCTGATAAAATCACAAGTCTGATCCTTCCCAGTCATTTAATAAGATTGAGGGGCCCTGGATGGTGGCCCATATGTTCCACTTGCCTTTAATTATTGTGAAGAGAACATGAGAAAAGGCCACTCTGTATGCTGAACAGGTTCTCCTGGTGAATTTGTGGAAGGAGACCAAGAGTTCCCCAATAAGCAGGCCTGGAGCAGCTACAGTCTGCCTCAGTGGAGGAAATGTCTTCATCTGTATCAGTAAGGTCCTGTAGCCATTTCAGCAGTGAAGTTTTAAGCCAGCTGTACTTTAGGCTTCTGTGGAGGCAACTGGGACTTGTGTGTAAATGTGGGATTGTCAGCTGACATGTGATAGCAAAGATCTTAGTTCTTAAGCAGTATAGTTCCCATAATGTAATAAAGTTATCTCCTTCTGTTGGTTGATCCCCCTTTGTAAGGTTAGTACATGGAAGTTGGACCAGAAACATAGAGTAAGGATTTCTATGTGAGAGAAAAAGGTGAATTTGAAAAACTTGTAAAGTTCTTTGCTTTTCTCATGTTCTCCATTTCTGGGCAGAAGCCTATTCTATATTCATCCACTTGACATTCAAAGAAGAATAGTATCCTAGTTAAGGGAAGTGATTGTCTTGTATTTTGGACAAGGAACAGGGACTGTATTAAAAGTATTTTATCTCCCTCTGAGCACTAGATGCTTCAGGTGGCCTCTCACAAACTTCAGTGAGCCACAGCTAGAGAGATCTGATAGAAATTATGCCACAAGAGAGATGATTGTGGAAACTAGGATTGGTTAGCCTGGAAAAGAGAAGATCTGAAAGGAATTTGAATAGTTGTCTTCAGATATTTGAAGAGCTATCATGTGGAAGGGAGGAGATTTATTCTGTATTTTTGTGACAAGGACCAATGGGTAGAAGTTTCAAGTTTTAGATTTCGACGATGAATGGTCTTCTAGCAATGATGTAGAAGTTGTAAATCTTGAAAAATTACAATCTCTGAGAAATCCAAGTGACAGGTAACACAGATGGCTATGGAGAGAGATGGAGGGGGGTGCAAATAAGCTGTATTATATGGCATAAAGGATATAACTGGGGAAAGGGGGGGGGGTGGGTCATTGATGTAGCACAAGCACATTTCAAATGGTTCCCTGGAAAGGTCTTTTGGATGGATTTTCTGGAAAATTGCGCAAGATTCAGAAGCATGGAGGGATTGTAATCTCCACTAATGGAAAAATACCTATATTGCTAAGATCGCAAATCTCTTGAAATTCTTCAGTATTTCAAGAATGGTGCTGGATGGCTCTCTGTCTGGAATGTTTGAGAAAGGATTCTTGCCTTGGGGAAAAACAACTTGCCATTTCCTAGTCAAGATTCCTTGTAGTAGCAGGTTAGATCTTTTATGCTACAATATAGCAGGAGCAGTTTCCTTTACCTGACTACTCCACAAGTCTATCTCACCACATCAGGCGACTGCAAACTAGCCAACCTCAGGGCTTAAGGTTAATTGATGTCTGAAAGATACACATGAAAATGTGGCCTTTATTTAGTTTCTGGAGTTCCTTAGAGAAGTAATCCCCTTATTTCTTAGCTTTCTTTAGGTAAGCTAAGGGGGAACAAGCATCAGATGAGAGTTAAATTTCTTTCCTAGTAAGGTTTCTTCTCAACTTCTCAACTTTTATTATTTTTCTAGTTTCCACCCCTTTTGCCAATACCTTTTGAATTGATAATATGACTTTCCAATATTTGCTTGCTTTATTTGCCTGCTACTACAACGGCCTGTCCTTTTTTGAACTGACATCTTTCTAGCCTTGGGCAATACAGTATTTGCTGATAATGGAATTAGACCTGACACTTGTTCTCCCTCTTCCCCTTCTGCAAATACTTCTGATGTCCTCTTCTGGCATATCCAGTGAATCTCATTCCATTTGTTCCATCTCCCATCAAAACTGGTTTGAGTATTCAGGACTAGCATAGTTTCCCCTGTTCCTGCTAGGCAGCTGATTGTATTCAGAGGCAGCATCTGTTCTGGGCTGGTAAGAACAAAAGCCATTCAGAAGCTCATGGAGTCATTAAAATAAAACAAAAGCTATACTGTCATCTGACCCTATTCTGTAGTTTAATTAACCCAAGTGGCAAAGCAAAATTTCCCAGAGTGATCTGGGAGTTTGCTGTTCACGTTTTGGATGAAAATTTGGACTTTCCTGCTCTGTATGTGAAGGAAGCTTTAACCAAGGATCACTTGGGAGACATGTGGCTTTGTTTTAAAAAGCTGGAAGTTGAGAATTGGAATTTTTTAAAGTTCTGTTTTGTTGTTAAAAGCAGACTTGAAAAATTCAAGTGCCATGACATCTGAGGTCTCCTCAGAAGAATTCAAAATAACCAATTCAAGCCATGGCAGTAAAGTATTTCTTGTTCTCATTTAGACTCATAGTATCAAAAAAAATCCTTTCAGTCAATATATTATGGCACAGAGCATGATTACAATGAGATCTAAACATTCTGGGCACCTCATCCATGTGTTATATAAAAGGAAGAGTTTGTAAGTGCAGTTTTTCATTTCTTAAAATTATTGTCAAAAGCCACACCTACAGTAATACCAGTCTTCAAGCTTGAGGTTACAAAGTTGCTGTAGAATCCATAACAATATGTTCTGTTTTTAAACAAAACAAGAATAATATTGGGAGTTTTTTGGGTGGGATGTTTTTGTTCTTGTTTTGGTTTGGTGGCCTTGAGAAACCGCATCTGAACTTGAGAGAGGTAATAGGAAAGTCATAATTCTTTCCACATATTACTAATATTTTTTACTTGAAAGTGCGTGCGCACACACACACACACACACACACACACACAACACGTGGAAAATCACAGATATCAAATGAGAGTTAAATGGCTTTTCTTGGTTCGACTCTTATTATTTTTCTTGCTTTTGTTTGAATTGATAATATGACTTTCTGGTGTTCTTTGCCCACTCTACCAACCTGTGTCTTTTTTCTCTTTTGAACTAATATCTTTTTAGTCAAATTTAAGGCCTTTACAGACACTTAGTGTGACACCATTGTACTCTCTATGTAGTCCTATGTAGCTCTTACCCCAAAAAAGTGGGGAGCCTTTCCTCCTTTTCCAGGTGCCATACAGCAGTAGTGCTACCTTAACAATGGTTAGTACAAATTGGTCTCATTATCTCATTTGAGTGTTAGCTGTATCAGGTTTTGTTGGGTGTTTCGAAAGACAAAACCTTGCCAAGGCTCAAAAAACACGTCATTTGCATCTCTCAGGCCCTCCTGTTGGGCTGTAGAATAGAGGTGCACTCTTTCTCATGTGCTTGCCCCATTCTAGTAGCCACACTACCCTGTTTCTTAATGGAAAATTGCTGGATGCATTGATAGATTAAACTTCTTCTTGGTAGAGTCAGGGATATAAGGGTCTGGAAAATATAAGAGCACTAATTAATGTTTGAGGCCCTTAACTAATTGTATCTGCTTCTGAATCCGACTAAAGAGGGAGGCCAGGGGAGATACCAGTATGATAATGGCGGAAAAAGAGAAAGTTTGAAAGGATCCCATGAAGAGTGGATGAGGGGCAGAAGTTTTGTTAGGAAGAGCTGTGTTATCTTCCAATTTTCGTTTCTAAATGATTTTTCAAGAATTAGTCTTTGCCTACTAAAATAAGACTGTTAGAGGGGAATTATCAATGATCACTGAAAGTGTGGAGCGTTTGCTGTTTATTGTTTATACTATTTAATATGATTCAAAATCTAGAGGAGAGATTTTTAGAGATTTGTTTTTAAAGAACTAATTTTCATTCCTCTGAAATTTTAGGATCAGGTGAGTGAAAGAGGGGGTCCTGTGTGTCCCTAAACTTTGAAGGAAAGGTCTACAGTAAAACCACTAGCTATTTGTCCTCCCTTCTGAAAATCTCAGCAAACCATGAAGAGGTATTTAAGTCTGTAACAAGAATAACTCCCATTTCTGTAGTGCTTTTTTTAACTATTCTCTCATTAGATCCTTAAAACAACTCTGTGAAGAAAACGATATAAGCATGATTATCCCATTTTACAGAGTAGAAAACTGAGTTTCAAGTGAAATGATTTGCTTATGATCTTTTCATGGAAAAATGGAAGTTTGTTGAGATGCTGGGCAAATGGGTGAACAGAATGGAAATATTTGGAGAAGACTGAAGGGGACTTACCAACCTGAAGAGAGGGGGAGGACTCTGTAGATCCTAATCTGTTTGGAGCCTGGAGCCAAACTTTAGGTGTCACAAAAGATGTTTTCACGGTGGATTTGACTGACTAAAATAACTAGGGCAGACTAAATTTGTTTTCTAGTTTTGGAGAACACTTCATAGCACTGACCATTTTAATGATGTCTGTGTGGTCAAATACAGGCCAAATATTAAAAATCTATTCCAACAGTCCTTCAGGCCGTTAAGACTGAAAAGGCTGGGCACCTACTTGGCCCAGAAAGGAAGAGGAAAATATAACCATGCTCTTTCTCAGAGTAATCCTTGTAGAGGAACTCTTGACCTAAAGGTATTCATGTATTTGTTGCCTTTAACTTGACTAGATAGAAGTTGGAGCTAATTAGAGTCCAGTAAAAGCTCTTCCCTGTTTCCTTCCCAAGTGCATTGTCCAGCTTTCCTGCTGTGTTGGGCCCACAGCTGCATACTATTCCAGTTACTGAAGGCTGTATCTCTCCCCCTACCCCCATTTCCTGTTGTAGGGGAAAGTCTGTGCCTGGTGTTGCTCAGGCTCTCTGCAGCTGATCTGGGAATAATTTGAAACTAAACCCTTAGCTCTTTGGAAGCCTTTCATGAAATCATTGCAAGGTTTATTAGCAACAGCTGTGGCCACACATAATCTGGAGAACAATCCCTCCCCCTTCCCCCCCCAAAAAAAGCCCAGTAGTGGGAAATAGCGGTCAAATTATGATTCAAAGTTACCTTTTTAAGAAAAAAAAAATCTTAAAACAAAGAAGAAAAATCATCCATCTTTTCTCTGAGTACAGTGGAGGCTGTGATAGGCTCTTAAACGTTGATACCAGTAATTAGAAATGCCAGAGACAACGGTATAGAAAGCTTTGGTGAAAACATCTTTGTGCCAACTGTACCAATGTCTATTTTGGGAGCCTTGGGCCTATGGTTGGTGGCACTGCTGTAGTTCCTTTTCTTTCATGTTCTTTTGTCCAGTTTCCCAGCCTCGTGGACAAGGCTGCCAAGGTTAGTTTGTTAAGGTTAACCGTTTTCAGCTTTCTCATTTCCTCTTTCTTCCTAATTAAAAGCTCACTGGTAAGCTGCCTCCCTCTAACACACTAGCACGTACATGCACACATACAGTGGAATTGCATTTCCTCCTCCTTTAAAATCCTGTCCGTAAGAAAGTCGAACGATGAGGCTGCCTTGTCAGAGGCTTCTTAGCACTTTCTGTGTCCTGCCGAGCTCAAAGGGCCACAATGAAAGGAAATGAAATCGTCTGCCTCTTGAGATGCAGCCAGCTCATTTCTTTATGTTAGAAGTCTCTTCCTGTTGAGAAGATTGGTCAGAAAACATTTCAGACTTCCCCTTTTAATTTTCACTCTTTTAATTTCAACATTACATTGACCCATTGGGTTCTGTGCACTTCAGTGAAGGGAGAGGCTTTCCTGTATTACTGCCATGCAGGTTTGTTCAGCTATGTCTCTAATGAATCCATGGCTGTAATGGTCATGGATTCTTCCCCCATTTCAGGTTGGCAAGTCCCCTTCTCCAAATATTTCCTTTCTGTCCACCCATTCAAAATCTTCTTAATCCAACAATAAATAGCAAAGAGGATTTACTAAAATAATAACGCTTTAAAGTTTATTAGCCACTTTATTCACAATAACCCTGTAAGGTGTGGTTCCTTTTTTTATTTTTTAATTTTAACAGATTAAATAGAGCAACAAAAACAGAGGGTAAATGACTAGCCAGAGTTCCCCTCAGACAGTAAGCATCAAAGTTAGAATTTGAATGAAGGGTTTTTGCCTCTAAGACCAGTGCTATACCACACCACAGCTCCACTTTGTCTTGGTTTCTAGAAATAAACTGCTCTACCTGACTTGAAATTTTCTCCCTGAAGTTAGGAACACGAGAACAAAGGCTAGAACAAGTTCTCTTAATTCTCTCTTTTTCACCCTGAACAAAAACAGAGAAGGAGGTATGAAATGTCATCTGAGTTTAGGGTTTGTTTTTGTTATTTTAATAGCCCCCTTAGTGGGTTATTGATTTTAAAAAAAACTTTTCCTGACATCCCTAAAGTTAGGGGAAGCATCATTGGCATTTCTGGCCCTACATGGGGAATGTACATCTGGATAGGAGATCTGGGAAGCAACCCAGACAAGAGGCCACCCCCAAGGTGGCTAAGGCAGTTTGGGGACCGAATTGGATTCCTGGGGCTTACCTTTGAGAATCTCCTGAATGGCCACAGAACTGGGGGAAAGCCAAAATTCACAATGTAATTCTCTTCCAGACTCATAGCTTCCCTGGTACTCATCCAGAACCAGACAATCGATTGTAGAGGAAGCAAAGGAAAGTTAACTGAGGCATATTCCTCATGGCATTTAAGTCACTTGGTAGCCTCTCGAGAAATTATTTGAGGCAAGAAAGCATTACAGCCAAGGCCACTGGAGGGGTGTGTGAAGGGGGGCCATGAATTGGCAGCATTTGAAGATTTCATTGCCAAATGAGTCAGTAAATCTCTTGTGTAAGGAATATAATTTGAGGCTTAAAAATTCTGGTGAGGAGTAGGAAAATTCTTGCATGCACATTGTGAAGCTTATTACTGTTCAGAAAGCAGTCTGTAGATCTTAGCTTTTGCCATTGAGAGGAAAAATGGAAAGAACAGATAAAGCCAGATCAGACTTCTGTTTTAGAAGGCAAGGATTGTAGTCGGGTTCAGTAAACGAATCCCGTCAAAAATGATTAAGCTAAAGTTCTTGAGAAAGTGGACTCTGTTTTATGTCAGCCCATCTCCTGAATCATAGTTCTCGTCCTCCAGTTCCTAATTTTAGTATATCTACACACTTATGATAAATAAAGTAATTTAGATAAATAAAGTTCCTTTCACTCAAAGAGGGCAAGAAATGTCCTATAATTTCAAAGTTTGTAGACTTTTTGTAGAATGAATCTAATCTAAAGAGTCTCATCTTATACATTAAAGAGAACAACACATTATGTACATGCTGCATCTCTTTGCAATTTCTTTCCTCCAGCAGCCACTAGATAAAGTTTGTTTTACTTGTTAGCAATAGAAAAAGCTTATCTAAATACCACAGGAAATTTATGAGACATTTTAGTTGCCTTTTTATCCCCATTTGCCCCTAAAGGAAGGGCAGGGTAGCAATTTGCTCCACTCAAAAAAGGTAGGATAAAATTGTTGCCTTCATTAACTGCCCCATTACCATGGAAGAGAAAGGAGTCAGAAGCATTAGGCCCTATTTTTCCCCCTATTATTGTTCCCTGAGTCGAATGTCCCAGGTTTTCGTTTTAAAAGATGCTTGTAAAAAATTGAACTTTTCTTCTAAGTGTGCCTAACATGAAATATGGTATGCAAGGGATACCAGGAATTATTCCCTGAAGATTGTAAAGAGCCCTTTCCTGGGAAAGGAATCAATAGACCCCATCTGCCAGCCAAACACATACAAATTAAATAACATTTTTGAAACAGGGATCAGATCACCACAAGACTTAATGGTTTATTAGATTCTAGAAACTTTGAGGCTATGTTCATAGCAACATATAAGAAGTTATTAGTTAGGCCTCTATTATTTATTCATTCATTTCTTCCATTGCTAAATATGCTGTGTCCTTTGACTCAGTAAGGGAAGGTTGAAATCTATTTACATTCCAGAGTCTAGGGATAGTTAGAAACATACACAAAATTTCTAGTAAAAATGATTCCACAGAATAATTGAGCTCTCCCTGCCTTGTGGCTGTAATTAAATATCTGAGGAAGCAGCCAATCAAAGCTCAACTGGGAGGATTAAAAGCAAAGAAAAAATGAAAAGAGGCTTTTTGGGGGCCTCCCTTCCTCGCCCCCCCCAAAAGTGAAGGATGTACTTTGCCCAAGACACTGGAGTTTATCCTTTGTCACTCCAACAAGAAAGCTGAAATACTAAATCAAGCATCACTTGAAGCATGTTAATCTGTCAAATTTGTAGCACAAGCCAGCAGATCCATTCTAGGAAGTTTTTAGAAATCTAAACACACAAAACCATTTATGCAAGTACCTCAGATACACTTGAGAGAATGTTTAAAGGAAAAAATTGGACGTGTTCACTGAAGAATTTTTGTCAGAAACAGTTGGACTTGTCATGAAAATATCACTAGTGATCAAAGCCAACCAGATGCCATGTGTACGTCCATCCGTTCCTTAGCTCAGTGGTGCCTGGCACTTTCCCATGTGTGAGTGTGTATAGACCTTGGAACTCTGCAGAGGAGAAAAGCTCTTTTTCCTTCCTCACACTCTACTGATTCTGTCAAAAGCATCATACGACAGTATAAGGTTTTGCTACTGGAAAAATGTGGCTTGTCTACTGATGCTGGCTGCTGGGAAATTGCTGTTGGGTGGAATCACATTCTGAAAACATACGCTTGCTCTCTCCCTGCAAACTCCCACAGCTGATCCTTAGCTGAAATTGCATTTATAATCAACAAAATCATTTAAAATCAAATTAGATGATAATGAGAAAACCTTTAGAGATTGTGCCTGCCTCTTTTTTCTCCTGGAAAAATACCTGGATAGGCCTAGTAACTAGGAAAAGATAATTAGGAAGGCAAAAACCAAAGTGCATTCTTCTCATAGTTAGACAATCTCTGGCTTTTGTGCCACTCTGGATACCTTGAATGAATTGTTGGTGCTATCTACCCAATTGCCACTTCTTCCCTTTTCTTTTTTTTTCTTTTCTCCTTTCTGCTCCATTTTCTGCCTGCCACCAGCACTCAGAAAATTGCTTTACTCCTGCTGGTGGCACTCACATCTCAAGTTTGAAACCTCCAATCTGGGTAATTGTCTAACTTTCTTGACATTTAAGTAGTGAACTGAACCCAAATTGGTATCTCTTCTTGTGTAGCCTGATGTAGCTGTGTTTCATTAAGTTGATATCATTCCCGTGCCAAAGGCAGGGCAGCTGATAAAATGCTTGGTGCACTTTTGTCTTAGTCAAATTTGAGTTTGAACTCTTATCCCTCAATTTATCTTCCTTTTGAGGTATAGTACACATACATGTATTACTAAGAATCATATACTTTTTCAGGCTTAGCCATCATCTAGTCTACCCGCCTTTATTTTACAGAGGAGGGAACCGAGGGCTCAAGAGACTTGCATATGACACACTCACTCAAGTTCACCTACTCCCAGTACATTGCTTTGGCACCTACACCAGATTGTTTCCGAATTTTACTGCTGGTAGCTAATAGGGAGAGGCCCTACCACCTAGAATATTGTCAGAGTTTTCATAAAAGCTAATCTCTTTATAATTAATAACGTTTGTGTTTGAAAACATTGAGAATTCTCCATCCAAACATCTAGTAATATATTGGTATATTTCTGCCGTTCTGTACATGCTCTTATCTCCATGGCTTTAATGCGGAGTAGCTACAGCAAAGCTAAGGTTTGACACTTATTAAAGCTTAACTGTTGAAACCAACACCCCAAAGCTATTCCTGGAACGTAAATATTTAATACAGAGTTGGCATTTAAAAACTTAATGGTTCTCCAGGTGGACAGGAAAGAGTTACAGACTCTGGTTGTCCTCAAGCCAGTGAATATATCTAACCAGGGCTAAATAGCAACCTGTAAGCCTCTCATTTGGAACTGTAAGGAGCAGATTTAGCCCCGGTACTTTTAAATAATTTTACTTGTTGCCCTACACAGAAGTGAAGAGTTGGCATTACAACAAGTAAAATCTTTCTCACTGTGTCTACTGCCATGCTGGAATTGTAGGAACTGAGATAAATCCACTCCCTTTAAAAACGTAAACCCAGAAGCCGACCAAACTGAATTTTCCTAGCTACTATGCTGCCTTTCTCTGCATTTAGCTTCTGTGCCTGTTAAACTATTCTTGGAGAGTCCAGTTGTATAAGGACCTTCCAGATGATCATATAACCCCAGAGAAAGTAGTAGATAATGGCAATGACAAAGAATGTTAGTGAACCTTGTGGACACAAAGGAGGAGTTCCTGTACAAAACTAAGTTCCAGACCAAGGTTTTTGGAGAGAGGAGTTCTTAGAGGATGGCATAGGAGCTTGAGCTAAGGAACAGGAAAGGGAAGGAGAGAGTTGCCAGGTGGAAAAGCAAACATGGACCTTGCTCTTTCCTGGTACCATGAGTTACATGGACTGTGTAGACATTTATCCTCATCTCGGTTTTGGGATCCAGCGTCCTTCCACTTTTACAGCCCTAATCCTGCTCTTGCTCCCTCTCCTCCCTCCCAGTCACCTGCTTAAACCTGGGGAATCTAGGGAAGCTGAGGACCTTGTAGTGGGCATATCTTCCCCACCTCCTTCTTCAAAACAAGCACAGCACTTCCTCTTTCAGCAGGCACAAAGCAGAAGCTCAGCTGTAAGAGATTTCCCTTACCCTCAAACCAGGCTGTCAGAAATCCTTCTTCCATAGACACGGAGGCAGTTTGGTCAAGAATACCCATTTCACGCCAGACAGGTAGGAGCCAGTCTGGCAAGAGCCCTGTGCATACAGCTTTTCTAGACCTCTAGACCAGCGATTATGGGTTCCTGAGGGTTTTTCTTAACTCAATATGTGTCACACTCCAAAATATTTCATGACCAAATTCATTAAGTAAATGGTGTATTTGTTTGACTTGAATCTCTAGGTGTACTGTACAAGTTTGTTTGGACTCAGGAGAGAGATAAAACACAATAAGACACTTCATAAATAGTTGTTGAATTGAATTGCCATTCAGACTGGTAACTCTGGAGTCTGGCTTCATCATAACCATCCAGAAATGGAATTCTGCTGATGGGCCCACTGCTTCTTCACAAGGCTGGTGGTAAACTGGTGTTTGTATAGGCAGTTTCAGTGTGGAATGACTCTGCCAGGGCAGGGCGGAATAGGATTTAAGCTGTTAACGTTGGCTTGGTTAATTAATAGAAGAAAATTCTATGTCTGTGACCCAGCACCATCTCTAGTGCAGCAAGATGTGCCACCTGACAAACCAAAACTGTAGTCGGAGTATAACTTGCTGCTGTTGTTGTCATAGTAGTATTGGTCACTTCAGTAGTGTCCGATTCTTCATGTTCCCATTAGGGGTTTTCTTGGCAAAGATACTGGAGTGGCTTGCCATTTCCTTCTCTAGCCCATTTTATAGATGAGGAAACTGAGGCAACAGGGTGAAGTGACCTGCCCAGGGTCACATGGCCTGGAAGTGTCTGGGGCCAGATTTGAACTCAGATCTTCCTGATTCCAGGCCGACTCTATGCACTGCACCACCCAGCTGCCCCACTAATGAGTTTACTAATTTTTTTATTTTTTAGGAAGATGATGAGAAGCTCATCCAAGAAATTCAGAAGGAGGCTGAAGAGGAGCAAAGGAAGAAAAATGGAGGCAAGTTTTTCAGCACAGCATAGATGTGTGTAGAGGAATGAGGTTGAATTATTCATTTTCTAAATTAATTTTTTTTTCAAACAAAAATCCCCAGTTCCCTTCTTCTCCCCCACCCATACTCCATCCCATCTGAGAAAGCAAGAAAAACAAAACCCCTGTTACAAACACGTAGAGTCAAGCAAAACAAATTCCCACACTGGTTATGTCAGAAAAAAATCACACCTCATTCTATACTTTTGAATCCCTCACCTGTCAGGAGAGTGGGTGTCTTATTTCATCATGAGTCCTCCAAAATGGCTGATCAGAGTTCCTTTCAAAAGTCTTTCAGAGTCGATTGTCTTTATAACATTGTTGTCCCTGTTATAGATTGGTCTTCTGGTTCTGTTCACTTCACTCTGCATCAGTTCATGAAAGTCTTCCCGGGTTTCTCTGAAATCATCCCCTTCTTCATTTCTTATACCACAATAGTAGTATCCCTTACAATCATAACACCGCAACTTGTCTGTCCATTCCCCAGTTGATAGGCACCCTCTTCGGTTTTCAATTCTTTGCCGCCACCAAAAATAAAGCTTCTGTAGATATTTTTGTACATGTGGGTCATTTTCCTCTTCTTTGCTCTCTTTGGAGTATATGCTTACTACCCTTTTGAGGGGCCATAATTTCAAATTGCTCTCCACAGTGGCTGGATCAGTTCACAGTTGCCCCCAGTGTGTTTATGTGCCCGTTTTCCCCACAGCCTTCAGCATGAATGTGGGCATATTGTAAGGGAAAGGCTCAGGGAACACATTCCGAGTGGAGTCAGCCTCTCCACAAGCCCAGGTTTGCTAATGAGGCAAGCTCAAGTAAATCTATGGAGTTTTTGTACAGGTATGACCATAATAGGAGACTGGTTCATTTGGGCTATGGGGGTAATTTGGGGGGGATACCATAATTTATACATATAGTGAGGATGACCCCTCCCTTCCAGCTAGTCTTCTTAGGGATGGCAGTAGAGGAGGAGGCCATATACCGATGGTTCCATTTTGGAGCTACTCCCAGAAGTCCCAGTAGCTTGGGAATTGCTGCAATGGGAGCATACCTTCCTCAAATGGTGGTGGATTTAATTATGGGAAAAGACCCAGAGCCATTTAGAATAAAAGCTGATACATCTAAGATAGCGGTATATTAAACCAATTCATAACAGTTTTGTCCAGAATGAATTATAGCTATAAAGTGATAATAACCCTTGACTTGTGTAGCTTGTAGATTGGTTCTGAAAGTAGTTCCCAGTAGAATGTAATTTTCTTCTTGTATCTCCAGTGCCTGCCACATCCCCTGGTATGTACATCTCACTTAATAAATACTTGGTGAACTGAATTGATTTGAAAGAGAAAACCTAGAAGCTCCAAATTGGAAGGACTTCAGAACTAATCATTTTCCATCACTGTTAAGTAAAACAAGAGTAAAACTAGTATCTGGCTGCCCACGATGAATGCTTTGAACAACCACACTGATCTGGGCACATGTGTTTTGCAGTGTTTGCTATGGAGCCAGTTTCATTACCATATATAGTCACACCTGGTCTTCATAGCTAGGCGCCATGGATATCATTAACCACACATGAACCCAGAACCCAAGTCCACACCCCCTTCGAAGAGGCAGCCATGTCTCTTGGAATTGCAGATTAAACAACCACATTCAGAGTCGAGTTTAACTTTTCTTTTTCTAAAAATCACCTCTCCTTTTCAGAGAACAACTTCAAACGGATTGGGCCCCCCATGGAGGCAGCTCCAGAAAAACTCCAGAGGATTGAAGTCATCCCAAGACCTGTTCCACAGAACCTTCACCAAGCCAGGATCCCTCCTTATCCCTTCGTTCATCCACCCTTTCCTCTGCCTCCTGTCCGTCCCATATTCAACAATATTCCCCTCAATTTAGGCCCCATCCCTGCCCCCTATGTCCCTCCTCTGCCAAATATGCGAGTGAACTATGAATTTCCCCCCATCAATGTCCCCCTGGAGCACAACTTACCTATGCACTTTGGTCCTCAGCCACGTCATCGGTTTTGACAGGTGGGCAAAACACCTGAAATGGAAGCACTGCCGAGGAGGGCCGTCCTGTGTAACAGCTCTCCTCCCAACTCCCTTCATTATTCCATAGATCTGAAAGGAACAGTCTGAAAATCTCTCCCACTCAAATTTCACTGGGAATGGGAGTGTGGGGAGGTGGTGTTAAAGATACACAGCCTAGTTCAGATGTTTACCCCACTTTTTCCCCTAAAACCAGTAACTGCTGCTGAGCCCATAGAGGTGGAAGTTTACAGGTTGGGCTGCCAAACATAACTAATTTGGGGCCAATTTTCCTTTTCTTTGATAGTGATAGCAGAGAGCCCCACCCAGGCCCCTAACTCTGTCCAGGGTCCTCTGTTCTCCCTCTCCTCCCTCAAAAATTTGTCTGTCTCTCTGTCTGTCTCTCTCTGTCTCTGTCTCTCTCTCTCTCTCTCTCTCTCTCTCCCTCTCTCTCTCTTCCTCTCCCTCTCCCTCTCCCTCTGTCTCTCTCTTTCTCACCTTTTCATGTATTTAAAAGTGTAAGTAGTCACCGCTCTTTTAAGTACAGCTGAGAAGAATAGAAGAGCCCATGATCCCTGGGATACCAGTGACAGGATTTGGGACTCGAGGATTCCAGGAAGAAGAGGGAAGTAGAACCTACCATGCCAGAAAATGACCAGCACAGCACCGAGCCTGTCAGTAAGCATAACAACCCTGTGCTACCCATTAATTCCTTCTGAAATTGTCCTAAAGGAGATAGAATGATGTGAAAGAAGAGCTTCTTTGCCTGCCCCTGATCAGAACAGACAACGGGGAAGTCACACCATTGATCCAGGAAAAGAGGATTTCTCGAGTTTTCCAATTAAATTAGACCTTCTACACCTGTGCTAGTTAGTGAAACTATGGAAGTACATTCAAGACGATTGAGAGAGATGTTCATTAGGAACTTCCCTTCTAAGGGCCAGTGTCTTCCCCAGATTCCCACTAGGGGTTCAAAGGACAATAATTTGCAATGAGATATTGACCTCCAGTTTCAGTCCAGTGGCAACCAGGTGTCATTCAGAGGAAGGTAAATGATCTTCATGCCTGTTAGCTCCTCCACACTGAGCAGAATAGGTCTCCACTGCTTACTTTAGGCTAAAAAAAAAAAATACTAATATTTTGCAAGCACTCCTGTCTGAATCCTCTAAGTAGAGGCACCAACAACTCATCCTAAGCTCCATCAGCCATGGAGTTAAAGCCTGAGTCTTGTTTCAGTTCTTTAGAGTGCCCTCTTCTCACTCTGGGAATGAGTCAAGTGGTCTCGGCCACGTTAGTTTTGTCATGTAGTTAAATGGGAGGGAGATCCCTGGATAGTCAGATGTATCCTCCCTGATCTGAGTAGGGGAAAGCTGTTAATGACTGGTACTTATAAATACAAGAGGCCCTGAAGATGAAAAGGTTGAGATTCTTTTCCCCAAATCCCAGTGTTGGATTTCATCTTACCTCTTGAGCTGACAACTTGCACTAAAAGTGAGTGCTGTTCATCCAGAAAGGTTTGCTCATTCTCTTCCCTTCAGCCCTATCTCCTTCCCCTTTCTACTGCCTCCAAAAAAAAAGATCACTAAATAGTATTACTATTTGGGACTTTGAAAATAAATTTCCGACCTGATTTGTTTGCCCCATACATCTCTGATTATCTGTGCCCCCACTTTGGTTCTTACTCCTTGGAAAATTCATTTTACTAGAAACAGCCCTCCCAGTCCAAACTACTAACGAGCTACTCTTCAGCTCCTTTAGTTGTATTGAAAGATTGGTTCCTCCTAGTATTTACCTAGAACAGCCAGTGTCTAGATTGTAGCATTGCCATGTGTGGGCCTCCACTTGACTCTTCTACTAGCCTGGTGCTGGGATCTTTGGTGACATCAGAAACACATGGTTAACTATTTCTCAACTTTTGCTGCTAAGTTTTGTTTTATTATATAAAGAGAAAGGAGAAAGTCTGTATAGGGATGTAAATTTCTGAATGCTGCTTAGCTGGTCTTTATTCAGGTTAAAACTGCACCTTACATATTCCCTTGGACAGACAGGGGCAGGCAGGCCAGCATGCTGTTACACTGTACTTGTGGAGAGGCAGGAGAGAAGACTGGGTGTCCCACTTCCTTTTGTGCAGCCAGTTTCCCCTTGATGTTCATGTGATAAGTGCTCATACTTAGGTCTTAGTTATTAACATTTCTGAAGTCTTTTCCTCTGGAAAAGTCTTGGCTTCTGGCTCTAGAATATAGCTTGCAGTCTTGGCTTTAGAATCTGTGATGCTTCCTTCCACAGTTTTCTCCAAACCTAGCTTGGAAGCCTGGCCTGTAGCAATGATATTTCAGTCACAGAATGAGGCATTTTACATGAAGGGTCCAACCAGTAACTTTCCCCCCTTCCATTGCCTGCTGAATAGCTTACTTCTATTCCCTCCAATTTCTCCCACCTTACAGATTTGGAAAATGATTTTCTTGGTTCCCCCTTTACCATCAATTTTCTGTATATGAACTAGAACATATTGTTGCCGGTCCATTCACTTTTATTTCCCTAGTGAATCCGGCTGACCCCACTTGGGGTCTGGCTGGAGGCTTTCCTCTTAAGTATCAGACCCCCAAAAAAGGTTAGATCAAGGTGCCCCTTTCTATTTCAAGCACCATTGCTGCAACAGCCAAAAGCTCCCTGTTATTAGTGAGGATACCCTTACAGCTTTGCCTGTTGGTACGTCAAACACCTAATATAGACAGGAAGTCAGTGGGCCTTTGGGCAAGAAAACATTTCCCCATTAACCAGAATAGAATTATTCAGTTTACTGGTGATTGAGATGTCACCCATCAACCAATTAGACAGGCTTCAGAGGTCAGAAAGAAGAAACCTGCTCCCCAAAGAAATGCCTTTTCATTCTTCTGCCTTTCCATGGATGATCTATCAGGATCTAGTTTCTGGAGAGTAAAAGCTATCTTAAGGGTGGGTCAAGAGATGTGACAGATGAGAGCAAGGAATAGTTTTGAGCAGAGGCTTATGGTCCAGATTGGTGTCTGTATCCTCAGGAAGAGCTCTTTCCTGGATTCTCTTCCTTCCCCTCAGGTCCAGTTGTTCCTTAGAAATTTCCATCTGCTGATCGCTTTCGAGGGAAATGCCTATTTGTTTGCCTGAGGTTCAGTACCAGCCCTAATAACCAGTGCCTTTTCCATCGGTATTTTTGTGACATGCCTCATGCATGTGTCACGGATGTGCCTTCCAGGGCAATAGATTGATTTATTACAAAGCACAGAAGCTCCTTTTAAAATTAAGTATTGTTTAAAAAAAAAAATGGTTCCCCCACTAACTTCTTTTGTGACAGTGGTTGTAGGGATCATGGAAGAGGCTTGAATCCTAGAATTTCAGAATTGGAAGGTCACTGAGCCGTGATCTCCTTTATGGCGAGTTGCCCCATCCAGGTTGAAGTGTCACGTTTTCCATCAGCAGTGTTCATTCTTGCCCTTGATCCTACGTGTGGGTATCTCTCACCTAGGGAGGTATGTGCCTGCACAGTAGATTCAGAATGCAGTAAGTGACAAGTGGCGTGTGAGTGGACAGTGAGTCAAATGAGCCATCACTTTCATTAAACCATTTACCTTGTAGTTTCTGTTCGTTTGCATTGCTTTATAGTGTATATATGTTAACATGTTAAATTTGGGGAACAAGACAGAAAAACCTTTGGTTTTGTAACAGCTGGGGAAACATGAATGATTTTTTGGGTGGCATATGTAAGGCCCACGAAAAGCCTGGACAAACCCCCTCCCTATCGTTGGAAACCACTACTTTGGCTGTTGTGGTTTGTGTGTCGTGCTCTCTTAACTGGGGAAAATGCTTGACATCCACCATTGATTGTACTCAAAATGCTGAAGCAACATGATGTGGAAAGAGCACAGGATTTGGAGTCAGGAGACCTGGCACTGCCTGTGTGACCTTACACAAGTCACTTGACCTCTCTGGGTCTCAGATTCCTTATCTGTAAAATGATAGGGGTTGGACGAGGTGACCTTTTTGGACCCTCCTAACTGTAAATATTCTTGGTGATGAACTCTTGCAGTCTGCAGCAGAAAATCCTAACAGCCAATTTGACTTTACCCTGCTCATGTTCCAAATGATATTTGGATTTTAAGCCTTTTTCCTTATTATCAGCTACCTAGTTTTGCAAAACTTGCAGAGCGAATATTACCAAGTTGCAAATGAGGTGGGGGAGCTTCAATGAAATGAGAAGGAATTGGACGTGTTTTTTTTGATGCTGTGTATGGTCACTACCACCTAATTTTAGTATTGCCTTGTTCTGTCTGTCAGTGGGAGCAATTTCCTCTGAGATAGAATTCATCCTCTCCCAGGACTCTTGCTTTGGTGGGAGGCATGTTGTTGCAGAGAATTGTCTCTCAGCTCTGCTCTATAGTGAAGGATTATTGGAGAGGCCAAAGAGATCTGATCCCATCCCACTGGCAGGCAATCATGGGCAGGAAGTCCAAAGCGATTAGCCCAGCTCCTGAAAAATAAAACAAAAGCCCTCCTGATCTCACAGGCCCTGCTTCGTGCAGTTTGGCTCCTTCTGTGCCACAGTCCTGACTGTCTAGCTCCCAGACTGAGGCAGCTGCCTGCACAAAAGGTATCTGCAGTGAGCAAGGCTCCACCCTTCCCCAGTTAGAGTCCCATTTTACTTGCCTTAATGGTGGAAAGAGGAATTTAGTATTTGCACTTAGCAAAACATTTTAAAACTGTAAAGAATTGTGCATGATCTACAACTTTGTATAACAATAGATGAAAATCAATAGGTGGTTTATTAAAAATAAATATTTTTCTTTACCTTCTGGTAGCATAAAATAATAAAAAAAATAAAAGCTGTTATGTTTTCTTGTGTGTAAAAAGTCTGTATTATATGTAATTTGGATTTTTTTGTAAATAAATTTTTGTGCACTCTGCCTATTTGTGATTTGTTCTTACCCCTGCATGAAAAAATGAAATACCCGAGGGCTGTCAGAGCAGACCATTAGAGGTAGCAGCAAGTAGAAAGAAGTTGATGCCCGTTGTTTTGCCCAGTTTCCTTGGAAGTGATGACAAATTCTCAAGAAAATATTTGTTTGTCTTAGAGTTAAAAATGAAGGTATCCAAGAACTGGGACTTTTAGGAAAGAAAACTCTAGACTTTGACCCTGACAGTAACAAAACCAGGAAGGGTTTATTTGTGCACAGCTGAGTAAATTGTCCCACCTTTGCTACTCCCAGTGTGAGAAAATAAAACGGGTGAAATCAATAGATTTTGTGGTAATCTGTCTTGATTTCTAAGGAGTTCAGCTTGGAGATCAAATATTTGTCTTCCCTTCTTTTACACTGGGCCCCTCTCAAGGCTTTTAGAGGGAGTTCTAATGAGGCTATGTTCATGTGTGCCCTTGGTTCTAAAGATAGACAGAAACCTCCCAGATCCATCAAAGCAAAATGCAGTTTGCAGAATCTTACTTCTAAACATAAAGTGAGGATGGAAAAAGTGAATGTATCACATCTGGCTCCTGAGATTAAATAGACTAAAGTGGAAGAAGACAAGGAGCGGAGAAGATAGAGGGAGGGGGCAGGATGACCAGCGTTTGAGAAGTGCAACTTAGTGAAATCTAAATGTCAGCTGGAAGAGACCATGGAAATCATTTTGTCCAACCCCTTTATTTTGCAGATGAGGGATGAGGAGAAATGACTTGGCAGAGGTCATGTAAGTTATTGTCAGATTGAAAACCAGAACCTGAGTATGCTCCCAAACCCAGTGGTCTTGCCTTTCTCTTGTGTAAGTTCCTTTCTCCTTTCCCATGCTGGCTCTCCTCCATGGAGCTCTTGTCCCCTCTTTCCCTCACTCCGAAGAGTTCAGTCACCCATTGACATGATTCAGGGAATCTTTGATCCAGTGTGAGAGAGTGTAAGGTGCACTGGATGAAAGCCCAGAGTTCTGAATCAAATGGTTCAACAGTTTGCAGGCCAGCCCTGCCCACTTCAGTGTTACCAGGTGAGGATCAGATGAGATGGTACCAAGAAGGTACGAAGTATGTGTATTAGAGCCAAGAGAATTGGATCTCAAATCTTCTACCTCTGCAACCCATGGGCATGTTATAGCCTCTTAGCCTGTTTACTCATCAATAAAATGAGCATCATTTTCCTGTTATAATGGATTTTGTGAGAGTGGAAAGGGATTGCACATGTATAAATCCTTGCAGATTTAAAAACTATATAGCTGTCAGTTATTCAATAGACAATACATTCGAGTGCTGAATGTGCATGTGAGAGCAGGGTGGAATTGAGAAAACCTAGTTTAAGTCCTACTTCTGACAAATAAATACCAACTATGTGACCCTAGGCAAGTCACAATCTCCATTTCTAAGGAGCTCACATCAAAAAGGAAGAAAGATATATAAATATGTACAGAATTAAACAGTGAAATGCAACATAGTTTAAGAGACAAATATTGTATCTCACCATAAAATCATCGCATCCCGGTTTTGTGTGCTTTTTTTCAGTCCAAAAATTGGTTTATAATCTTTCATCATGTAATTGTCAAATGGTATAATTCTATTGGTCATGGCTGCTTAGAATGTAAACAGAGCAACAGTATATTTACTGTGTCATATGGATTCTCATTTATCTCTTGTGCATTGCAAGCCCTGAACCTAAAATCCTTGGTGCATGCACATTATCAGTGTATTTCCAAAAGCCAATCTGCATGGGTTTATTTAGAGTGCTGCAGCACTGACAGTATTGTCACTTAACCCAATGAACAGCCATAGGAATAAGGGGAGTGGGGCGGTCAGGTGAAGCTGCCTTGAGTAAGTCACGTGATAGGGTAAGATGTGCGTCTAATACAGTTTACCTGCCAGGGATACGTTAACGAGTGAAGCATTTCTGATGAAAGGTAAACATCAAAACTGTTCTTCGGGCTTCAAGCAGAAAGTGATGTGTTCAGTGAATGGCATGGAAACAGAGCTTTGGAAATACAGTTTCCAGTGAGTGAAAAGTTGGTGGGAGAGGGATGGAAACTGAAAGAAAGGTAATGTCAGCACAATTATTAAAAAGCTTCATGTAATGGTCACACTCCACTTCTTGCAAAATCTGCAGCAATTATACAGTGAAATGTGGTAACTAGCCTTTGGAGACAATGAGGAAAAGGTTCAAGTTGAAGGTGGTCCTTGAGGCAGACTTAGAGAAAGCATTCCAGGCAGGGGTATTGGTCAGTGCATAGGAGATGGATTGTCAGGTGTGAGGGGCCAGTTTGGGAAGATCAAAGTGTACAGGAGAGAGAGCAATGTCCAACAAGATTGGAAACGTAAGTTGGGTCCAGTGTGTGAAAAACTGGGGCTTGCATTTACTTCTAATGGCAATAGGGACCTACTGGAGATGGAGAATATGAGTGGGAAAGCAACATGGTCAGATCTGCTTCAAAAACATCACTTTACGGGAGTGGGAAGAAACAAGACAGGGAGTCCAATTAGGAGGCTGTTCGAATAATTTAGATGAGAAATACTGAAGGTCAGAAATAAAATAGTAGCTGTCTTAACAGGGAACAGGTGTCAGATGTGAAAAAACATTGTGGGGCAGAAACAGCAGGATTTGAAAACTGGATCATTAGGATGAGGGAGAATGAGTAGTAGAGAGTAATGCTAACCTTATAAACCTGGGGGATAGGAAGAATGGTGGTAACTTCCAACAAAGGCACAAGTTTGGGGAGGAGCCAAGATGGCGGAGTAGAAAGATACACATATGCTAGCTCCTAACCCACATCCCATAAAATACCTGTAAAGAAGAACTTCCAACAAATTCTGGAGCAGCAGAAGCCACAGAACAGTGGAGTGGAGGAGATTTCTGTTTCAGAGAGACCAGAAAAACTGATAACAAAGGACTGTCGTGCAACCGACCCAGAGCAGAGCCCAGCCTGCCTTGGCCACACAGCACCTAGGGGAGCAGATCCAAGCAGGCTTCAGGGGCAGAATCTCCATAGGCAGCAAAGGTCCCTCCACCCACAGGTGCCAAAGATCAGTGAGAGGGTCTTTTCTGCTTGCCAAGAGGGGAGTGGGGTGTCCCCATAACTCAGGCCCCCTTGGGAGGCAACAGGGGCTCCCAAAGCACACAGGAGCTCGCATCCATTGTTGAAGGTCTCCACATAAACCCCCTGAGAGAACTGGACCCCGTGTGGTGGCCCGGCAGCTGAACTTAATCTCACACTGAATAGCAGCCCTGCCCCCACTGAAAGCCTTGAGGCTGGGAAGCAGCATTTGAATCTCAGCCCCCAAGCACTAGCTGGGTGGAACTGGAGGCTAGGTGGGTGTGGAGAGGAAACCCAGAAGTCAAGTAACTGGCTGGGAAAATGCCCAGAAAAGGGAAAACAAAATAAGACCAAAAAAGGTTAACAATGCTTACCATCAGGTAAAGACATAAGAGTCAAGGCCTCTGTATCCCACACATCTGAAATAGATGTCCAATGGGCTCAGGCCATGGAAGAGCTCAAAAAGGATTTTGAGAATCAAGTTAGACAGGTGGAGGAAAAACTGGGAAGAGAAATGAGAGAGATGCAAGAAAAGCATGAAAAGTAGGTCACACTTTGCTAAAGGAGACCCAAAAAAATACTAAAGAAAATAACACCTTGGAAAACAGGCTAACTCAGTTGGCAAAAGAGGTTCAAAAAGCCAATGAGGAGAAGAATGCTTTCAAAAGCAGA
>CM053772.1:90170333-90236382 GCA_028658325.1 Potorous gilbertii | reverse complement strand
CCATCTCCAGCCCCAGCCCCCCACTCTCCATCCCTAGCCCCAGCCCCAGTCCCAGCCCCCGCCCCCCCCACTCTCCATCCCAAGCCCCAGCCCCGGCCCCGGCCCCGGCCCCGCCGCGGGGGCCCCCAGGCTCCGTCGGGGGGCGGGGCCGGCCCAAACCCCCTGACATCATCCTGCCTATATAGGCTGCAGCTGGGGCGGCGAGAGCAGGCTTTGTGGAGCGGCAGGAGCGGCGGCGGGAGCGCGGAGCGGCAGACAAAGGAGGCGAGGGAGGAGCAGGCGAGGAGCGCAGCAGCCCGGCGCCCCGGTGCCCAGGTGCCCAGGTGCCTAGGAGCCGGTGCCCAGGTGCCCAGGAGCCCGCGCCCCGGTGCCCAGGTGCCCAGGAGCCCGCGCCCCGGCCCCCGCCCGGCGCCAGCATGACGGCCAACGGCACGTCCGAGTCCGTGCAGATCCAGTTCGGGCTCATCAACTGCGGCAACAAGTACCTGACGGCCGAGGCCTTCGGCTTCAAGGTGAACGCGTCGGCCGCCAGCCTCAAGAAGAAGCAGATCTGGACGCTGGAGCAGCCGGCCGACGACGCGAGCGGCGGCCACGCCGTGTGCCTCAAGAGCCACCTGGGCCGCTACCTGGCGGCCGACAAGGACGGCCACGTGAGCTGCGACCGCGAGGCGCCCGGGCCCGACTGCCGCTTCCTGATCGTGGCCCACGACGACGGGCGCTGGTCGCTGCAGTCCGAGCCGCACCGCCGCTACTTCGGGGGCACGGAGGACCGGCTGTCGTGCTTCGCGCAGACCATCTCGGCGGCCGAGAAGTGGAGCGTGCACATCGCCATGCACCCGCAGGTCAACATCTACAGCCTGACCCGCAAGCGCTACGCGCACCTGGGCGCGCGCCAGGACGAGATCGCCGTGGACCGCGACGTGCCGTGGGGCGTCGACTCGCTCATCACCCTGGTGTTCCAGGACCAGCGCTACAGCGTGCAGACGGCCGACCACCGCTTCCTGCGCAACGACGGGCGCCTGGTGGAGGCGCCCGAGCCGGGCACGGGCTACACGCTGGAGTTCAGGTCGGGCAAGGTGGCCTTCCGGGACCGCGAGGGCCGCTACCTGGCGCCGTCGGGCCCCAGCGGCACGCTCAAGGCGGGCAAGAGCACCAAGGTGGGCAAGGACGAGCTCTTCGTGCTGGAGCAGAGCTGTCCGCAGGTGGTGCTGCAGGCGGGCAACCAGCGCAACGTGTCCACGCGCCAGGGTGAGTCGGGGGCGCCGCCCGCCCCGTCCGGCTTCGGCCCCCTGGGGAGGCGGAGGAGGCGCGGCGCCTCCCACGGGAGGGATGCCCAAGTGGGCATGGGGCTGGGGCAAGGGCAGCTGCCGGCTGGGGGCTCGGCCCACTCTCCTTGGGGGCTGGATGGATCCGTGGTCTGGGCGGAGGGCGGAGGAAGCGACGCCGCCGCCCTGGGGCTAGAGGGAGGCGGCTTTGCCGGCTTGGGACATTTTGATTTTCCTTTCATGTCCTACCCCCAGGAACCTCACTTTCTCCGGAGAATTCAAAGGGAACGCCCCCCCCAACAATCCCCTTCTCAGTGGAATGTAGAAAGGCCCCTCCCACCCGTGCCCCCACCTCTCCCAATCCCTGGTCACCGGGAGGACACTCATTCTTGTCCCTCACCCTAACTCTGACCTCCTGGGAGCAGAATGGTGAGATTAGAGGGGGGAGTGGGATAAGTGATGATGCTTTCTTCCTCTCCTTTCGAAACGTGTCTGCCCCTTGGGGTGGGGGCGGCTCCTCCGTCTGCCACTCTTTGCTGTCTTGTTGGTGGTTGTCTCACCCCTCTCGCTCCCTCTATCCATGTGTGCGTGTATGTGTATATATGCATGCTTTTTTCTTCTACCCTAACTTGAGAGGTGAGGAAGTCTTACACTTTTTACACTTGCCCTGGTAACTCTACTCAACCCCTGCTGTCCACACAACCCATTTAGTTAGTTTCATCCTCTAAACTTAAGAGTAACAACTGCCTCAACATTGTTTTCCTTTGGAAGAGAATGTGCAGATGCCACATCAGCTCCCCCGGGGGGTAAGTCTCCTTCCTGATCCCTCTGACTTGTGGATGGTGGGAGGGATTGCGTGTACTGTGGCCCCAGAAAGGCTTCTTTGTTTTGGTGGGTCTTCAATCTTTTGTGGTCTATCTGGTGGTAGCCTGCTTCTCACCTTCATCCCTTTTTTTAGTGTCTCTTAAAGCTAGATCCCCAACGCCTGCCTTGCCTTTCCTTCTCTGCATCCCTCCCCTCTAATTTTGAAATAGGGGCCCCTGTGGTCGGTAGCATTGACTGCGGAGGTGAGGAGGTAATTCTGGGTCGATTGGGATTGAGAGGGGGGCATGCATGGCTTTCTTCATCTTTGAAGAAGCCAGGAACTCTCCCAGATTCAAAAGGCTGGTGAAAGAAATATCCACTGCATCATATGCCCCTTCCCAGCCCCCTCAAATAAAATTTGGGATCCTCTACACACATTGTTTTGCAATCCAAACCATTACACATTCATGTCTGTGGGGTATTAAATAAATCTCTTGTCTTTGTGAGGTGGAGCCTGAAGAATCTGAGGAGAGGGGCTGCCTGAGCTGTATTTCCCTTCATTCAGCTTTGTCACAGTTGATGACATAGTCACACTGCAGATGAGAAAACCAGATGTGTTGTGTGGAAGGGGAGAGGGGGTAGTGTAAGTGTAAAGGTCAGGGTTTTTTTTTTTTTCTTTCAACAGGGACCATAAATCCTGATGCTTCCCTTCTGTGTTTCTGGGAAGGGGTAGGATGGTAGGATCCTGCCTCTAGGAGGAATGAATAATTATGACTTGGCTTCAGGGCGTGTCCTACAGATTTAAATATAAACCTCGAGCAGTTTTGACTGGGATCGTTTCCAGCCAGATGAAAAGGATCTTGGATTTAGGGCAGGAAGGGACCCCAGAGCTCTCATCCCTGCCTTACCCCCACACTTACAAAAGAATCTTCTTTCCCTGAAGGAAAAAGAGTGTGGGATTAGGGTGATGAGGTAGAATTCAGGATCTTGTGGGCAGACTCTCCAACCTCCCTTGTGTGATTCTAACTGTTCCAAAGTCTGTTTTAATGCCAAAGGTCTGATTAAACTGGGGAGAAGGTAAATGGTTAGTGGGCTCAAATAGACCATGGGTTTAGAGGTGGGTGGGGTTCCTACTCCACCTCCTTAATTTCTGAAAGCTCTTTGGTGCCAATGAAATTGCTAGCCCCAAACCAAAAACCGAATTGGGACTCTCGGGGCTCTTGAAGGAAGGCAGCAGTGGTCCAATTAGCTGCAATATGAGCTCTCATCTTGAGTTCATTTCAGCTAGAAAAGCTGTTTCCGTTCAGCTAATCCTGGCCAGGAGCCGCATTCACCAACCAGTTGTAGCACTGCTGCTGAGACTTTGCTAACTTAAAAAAAAATATTCTTTTTAACCTTTTGTTCTCCAGTGGCTTTGCTGAGTTTCTTTAATCCCACGATCTCCTTTCCTCTTCAGTACAGCAGATAGATCCGGTTTCTGGACAATGGTGAACGCCCATATTGAGTTCCAAGTTATCCAGGCCAGCTGAGTAAGGGAGGTCTTGCCTACCTTGACTGATAAGATAGAACCAGAGTCCCTGGAGAAGACCTCCTGATTGAGCCAAATTGCGGCACACCCAAAGAGTGAGGCGTGTCTTTCCCTTTCATCTTTCCGTAGGATCTTCTTTCTCTCCTTCCATCATCCCCCCCTTCCCCACTATTCTTTTTTTCTTTGCAATCTCTGCTTAAACCAGAAGAACAGGCTCCTTGCACCTCATAACAGGCTTTCTGCCCCTAGGAAGCAGGGTTGCCCTGTACCTTCTCCCTGGAACCTATCTCCAAAAACACAATGGGATTCCGGCTTTGCCAGAATCCAATTCTCGGACCTGAGTACATTTAAACAAACACTAAAATCAGAGGCCCTGGGTTCCCATTCTACCTCTGGGATTCCTAGGGCAAGACAACACTTAAGAGAATCATAGGTTTACACCTGGAAGAGACCTTAAAAGCTACTAAGTCTAAGTCCTTAACTTATTATTAAATGAACAAGGATTTATTTTCCCCTTCTCCCCTATTGAGAAAAGAAAGAAAACTGTTACAACAGATATATGCAAAGTCAAGCAAAACACATTGGCCACATCCAAAAAAAGTATGTCTCATTTCACACCCTAAGGTGCTCACCTCTTTGGAGATTAATCATCAGGCCTCTGGAATAGTAAATCCATTTATTTTTGTATAGATAAGGAAGCGGAATGACTTGCCCAGCATCACAAAGCTAAGTATCTGAGGCAGGATTTGAATTCAGGTCCTTCTGACTTCCAAATCCAGTGCTCTCTGGGCCTTAGTTTCTTTTTTTAAAATGAAGGAATGGGACTAAATGGCTTCAGAAGTACCTTCCAACCCCAAGATCTGTGATCCTTTGAGTGAGTCTTTGGCATTCAGCTCTTTTTTTAACCAAAGTAAGGAGACATACAGAATGCTGTAATAAAGCAAGTGTTGGAGCTAAGTGACATGGGTTCTCCTCCCAGTCCACCTGATTTGGATAGATTACTAAAATACAGTTGGGTGGTTCAGCCAGGTCCCATCCAGCTCATATGAGCTGGCTCCTACCTGCCCCTTCTTTTAGTGTTGGGCTTCCAGGCATAATTTTATTTGACCAGAGGAACTCCTAATACAATTTTACTTTTTGGTTCCTTGGGATACTAGAGACCTCCAGTGACCTTTCACAGAAGACTCTGATTGGGAGGGCTGTGTGTCCCAGGGAATCTTGCAATTGAACCAGATCCCCCAAGCCTCTATGGTGGTTCTTGATTTCTCAGGCCCCACAGGTAAATTTGAAGCAGTGACTAACCATGATGGGGAATAGGAAATGATGAGGCACTCTTGCCGGTTGATGAGCTGAGTGCCAGGTGACTCTTCCTCCCATTCCAGTGGGTGGGAGCAGTTTTTTTCCCTTTAGCAACCTGACTCCAAGGCCTGGATAGGAGGGACCCTGGTTTGTTTTGGGTGGGCTGTCATCTAGAAGAAGGATTAAGCTTGTCCCCTTTGGCTCCATAGAGCAGACCCAGTGGGTAGAAGCTGTGCAAAAGGGATCTATGTAATTGACATCCAGAGAAACTTACTAACCATTAGAGCAGTCCAGAGTGAAAAGTGCCACCCTAGTGGATGGTGGGTTCTCACGCCTTGAAGGCATATCTTAGTAGAAATTCCTTTTGCCTATGGGTAGGTCTAGATTGAGGTGGAGCACCTTTGGCCTCAAGGCCGCATGTGGCTCTCTAGGTTCTCAAGTGCAGCCCTTTGACTGAATCCAAACTCTGAGGCTGAGGTTCTCCACCCCTGATCTAGAACATCAGTGGAGTCTCCAGTTCTCAAGTTCTGTGATTCTGGTTGCCTGATCCTTTAAGCCTTAAGGGAGAAAGGGGAAGAGGCACAAGAAATTGTTGGGAGAATTCCATCCATCTTGAGAATTGGTGACTTCCTTACTGATTAAAAAAAAGGTAAAAACAAAAACTGGGGCCTTTTGACTTCAGGGCCAGCTTTCGTTTAGATACCATCTGAATGTCTGGATTTCTTTTGCCTCTCACCCTTTTTCATAGTCCTTATAAATAAAAGTATTAGAAAAGAGAAGTCTGTGTGTTCATAGCACTCTAGCTGTCCTGGAAAGTTATAAGAATGGAAATTCCGAATTTTGGCAATCCCAGCTATTTTTGAATAAATGAATAGGAAGTCACTGATAGGCTGTTCATATTCCTTTCCTTTCCCTTCCCTCCCCCTCAATCCTGTGATACCTTTTCGGCAAGTGAGGAAGATGAATGTTAACCTTCTGACATTGACTTTCTTTTTAAGAGGCAAAAGTTAGGTAACTATTGTCAGAGGGGCAGCTTGGCCTGCTGAATAGATCACTGGCTGTAAGAGTTAGGAAAAAAACATTCATTTAACTAACTGGATGACCTTGGCCAAGTCATTGTTAATTTCTGTGTTTCATTTTTCCCCTTCTATAAAATGAAGGGGTTGAACTCCGCAGCCATCAAGGTCTTTTCTACCTCTAAATCTGTCATCCTATGATCCTCCGATAAGCAGAAAAACTTTTTTGAATTAAAATACAGACTGCCCAATAGAAAACTTGGGGGCTGAGAGGAAAGGCTTCTTTACCTCTAATTAAGATTACCTCCTTTGGGAAGAATTTTGTATTTTATTTTTTTCTATTACATGTTAAAATAATTTTAAACATCCTATTTCTAAAATTTTGAGTTCCAAATTCTTTCCTTTTCAATCCCCTCCCCCATCATTGAGAAGGCAGGCAATTTGATATAGATTATACATGTGTTTACTAGAATTATCTTGATAGACTTGGTTGAATCATTAATAAGTGTGTGAGGCAAGGGTGAGGAAGAGGGGCGGTGGTATTCTATAATAAAAAACATCCCAAGAGACGTGAATCTACAAAGCTGCAACATTGTCACTGCTTCGCAGATATCTCCTAGTGCCTGAAGTCTTATCTTTAGTGTGAGACTTACAAACAGAATTCCAGTTTCCTATTTAAGTAAATAGAATGCTGGACTTAGAAACTTTGTCCAGATTTATGGCTCTGTAGAATCCTGCTGTAAGAGCTTCACAAGGTTTAGATCTAAATTTTTGGAAGGAGGTCCCTTACTTGAAGTTTATTAAGCTGATAAAATAATCACAGTTCTTGTATTTTAGTAGTGGAAAAGTTTGGGTTTTTTTTTAACCTTTTTGCTTTTTAAATCTATTGCATTGAGAATTCAAACTGACCTATGCATTTTTCTCACCTCCCCCTTATTCCCTAAAGCCTCATAATTTTCCGGTTATTTGTGATTCATCCCTTTTAATTACTCAAAAGTCATATTTCTGAAGTAAGGTACTAACACTCAACTTGTAAGGACTTGATAGGATGGGCAAGTGAGTTCTCCAAAGTCTTCCTGTGTACAGATAGGGAATTTCTGGCCCTGGGAACCTTGCTTTTATCCCAGGGGTGCCATTAAATGATTTTTGGGGTGAGAAATCAGGTTCTCTGGATCAGCAAGTACTCACTTGTTCAGCCAGCCCCAATCTTGGGCCTAGTATAGTGGTAGGCATAATGCTGGATATAAAAGTAAATGGCATGGTTCTTGCTCATAAGGAGTCGATCATCTCCTGAGCTGCTGTTAGCCGGCTTCCCTGCAAGGCTTGATCCAAAACTAATACTCACTTAGCCGTCATCGAGGAGAATGACTGCAGCAGCTAATGCGGTTCTTTTAACAGTAGTGATAATTAGCTTTATATAGCACCTAGTACGTGCTGGGCATGTGCTTAGCGCTATGGTCTCGTGACTTTCTGCAGTAGTTCATCATATGGGGTCCTGTGCTAGGGAGAGAGTCCCAAAGCCTCTGACACTACCCAAGTGTGGGGGAACATCTTGTTAACTGTGACTGGGTTTTGTGGAGGTGGGAGAGACTCTGGAGTCTATCATTGTCATATCCCTGCTGGCAATCATGCACCCTCTGGAAGGTCTCCTCTTTCAGGGATTAACTAAGGACAGAGAATCATGTCACAGTCTTGTATGCTTCCCTTATAGACAAGACGGAGAGGTGGTAGCTAGCTACTAGTACATTGGTTAGATTTAGAGGAGCTCTCCAGTGAGATGTATGCTTGACCCTGTGCTATTTAACATATTTTTAGCAGTGATTTAGATTAAACCCCAAAGAATGTTTCTCGAACCTGCAGGCAAGATAAAGCCACTGAATGCTGTCCTTTTGCAAAGTCTCAGATTAGGATATTGAGCCAAACCTAACAAAGGGAAACTTAATTGATAACTTGAGTTCAAAAAGTCAACTTTAAAAGGAGAGGGAGATTTTTTTAGACAAGGTATTATCTGGAGGTTTTGACAATAATGCTAACATTTTTATAGCACTTTAAGATTTGCAAAGCCCTTTACTTATATTATCTCATTTAGTCCTAACAAGAGGTCCTTGTTCAGTTGTCCAACTCTTCATGACTCTATGGACCATACTGTCCATGGGGTTTTCTTGGCAAAGATAATGGAGTGCCTTGCCATTACCTTCCTCAGTCGATTAAGGCAAACAGAGGTTAAGTGACTTGCTCAGGGTCACATGACTTGTCTGAAGCCAAATCTGAACTCAAGTCTTCCTCACTCTAGGCCCAGAGCTCTATCCACTGAGCTATCTAGTTATTTCATTAACAAGAGGTAGGCTGTGCTGTTATTATTTGCATTTTAAGATGAAGAAATTGAGGCCAACGGTGGTTAAGTGATCAGTTAGTAATCTCTGATCACATAGAATATATAGATAAGGATCACATCGTAAGCTAGTAAGTCTTTGAGGCAGAATTTCACTCCAAGGCCACTGTTCTATCCACTACATCACAGACTCGATTTGAGTCATTGGTATGATGAGGTAGCCAAAAAAATAAATGACTTAAAAAAAAAACAAGCTGCATTGAAAGATAGTGTTCATGATGAGGGAAGGAATAGACCCTGGTTCTGATCAGACCACGTCTGGAATATGAAGGTCGGTTTTGCCCACCACGTTTTAGCAAAGACCAATATGCTGGAAAGTGTTCAGAAGAGTAAGGAGACTGGAGACCAGGCCATATAAGGAATCAGGAAGTGTGAACCAGAAAGAGAAGGTACTGAATGGGGACACAATCACTGCCTTCAAATGTATTTAGGCCCTCTTGTGGAAGAAGGGTTAGATTTGTTCTATCTGATCTCAGCAGGCACAACTAGGAATTGTAGGTACCTGTTATGAAGGCATATCCAAGATTAGTGGATTAGTGAGAAAGGAAGGAAATAAGCATTGTGTAAGTACCTGCTATGTACTAGGCATTTTGCTATATGCTTTAGAGATACCTCATTTGTTCCCTTGCAACAGTCCAGAAAGTAGGTGTTGTTATCCATAGTTGAGGAAGTTAGTAAGTAAAGGTTAAGTGACTTGCCCAGGTTTACACAACTATTAAGTGTCTGAAGTTGGATTGAAATCTGGTCTTCCGGACTCCAAGTCCAGGACTCTCTCCACTGTGTTATCTACCTGCCTGTAAGGGACAGTGGTGTTCTGAAGGCAAGGGATTCTCTGATCAGAATTATTGGTACTAGATGGCCTCTGAGGTCGTTTGGATCCTGTGGTGCCACAATAATGGAAGGTCTAGAATCCAACCATTCCAATGATTGGAGTTAAAGGAATCCAGAGAGGATATATGTTCCATGTCCTTTCAGTAACGCCCCCCCCCCCTTATAAGCATCTATTTTGTACAAAACAAGGCTAGGTAGACAAGTACAGTCCTTAGCTTAGACTGAATGGTAGGCTTCTCTTGACTTGTCTTTGCCCTAATAAATTGTGGGTTGTCATCATTAGAGCGATTGGTCAGCATTCCACTTGACATTTAGAGTCTAATCTTAAGTCTACCCTCAGGTTTTAAATACCAGTAAGGAAAGATGGCAGTAGTGGCTTCAGGAAGTTGGTAGGGCTAATGTCTCTTAAGATTTAGAAGAAGTTTTAATGTGGCCACCTCAAGGGACTCTGAACTAGGACAGTCTAGAAGAATAGAAATTATACAGGGATGTTGGGCCTAAAGACAACTGAAGCCCAGGAGGTTTCTGCCAGGCATGGAGCCAAGGCCATGACTAGGGCATTCTGCCACTCTCCTCTTGGCCTTGAATTTCAAGCCACATGATCTTTCTGGCAACTCTGAAAAAGGGTCACCGGAGTAGAATTAAAACTCTTTGTTGATAAATAGTCCAAATCAGGCTAGATAGTCTTCCCCAGGGAACTCATAATTAGATTAGGTGGAGTGTCAAGGAGGGCCTGTATTTTCCTAAAAGACAGCTTGCAGTCCAGTGGGCTGCAGGCAAAAAGCTTACCTCTTAGAGAGAAACAGAAATTATAACGTGAAGATGGCCTTGTAGACATTATTGGAATCTTTTTTGGTGTTTATTTCAGCTTCATTTTCAAATATATTCCTCACCCTAGTCTGTTACCTTGCCAGGGAGCTATCCCCTTTTTAAAAAACTTAAGAAGACTGGCAGGTGGGAGGGAGGTGAGAGTGAGGAAAGAAGACAGTTCAGTATTGTTCCACACACAGAATCTCTTTTATTTAGTCATTTTTCAGTCGTGTCTGACTCTTTATGACCCCATTTGAGTTTTCTTGGAGATACTGCCATTTTCTTCTCCATCCCATTTTACAGATGAGGAAACTGAGGCAAACTGTATAAAGAGGCTTGCCCAAGGTCACATAGCTGGGAAACGTATGAGGTCAGATTTGAACTCAGGAAGAAGGGTCTTTCTGACTCCTGGCCTAGCACTCTATCCACTGCCCCACCTAACTGCCCAAAATCCACCTTTGCAAATACGAGAAGTACAATTATCCCTTCAGCACCAGGGGTCAGGGGCAGCACCTCCTTTGATCTAGAAAGTCCATTTAAAAATTTTTGACCCTCCCCTCCAGAGAAGAAGTCTGATTTATTGTATTAAAAGATAAGATGCTGACCTACGGTACTATACATGTACTTTTTCTGTCATCTGCTGACCTTCCCTTGCTATCTGTGGCTTCCACAAAACTCCCCGTAAAATTTCCTTATAATTTTTTATGCTGACTTAGAGTATTGTAACCGTGATAAGGAAAGTCGCAATGTGGAAGGGGTAACTGTAGGTGCATTTCCTCTTCTGGGCCAACCTGGATGAGTGCAATTACAAGGCTTAATTTTTTCCCCATTCACATTGTCATCATTTGTGATATTATTTTTCTGGTTCTTCATCAGTTTATTTAAGTCTTTCTATACTTCTCAGAATTATTCCTATTGATCATTTCTTGTGGTACAGTACTGTTACATGTACGGTGGTTGGTTTAGCTATTTCCCATTTGATGGGTATTTACATTATAGTGCTACTATGAAGATTTTGGTGTATATGGGACCTTTCTTTGTATCATTTGACTGCTTGTGTACATGCCTAGCAGTAGGATATTGGGGCCAAAGAATATGGAAATCTTTGTCATTTTTCTAGCGTAATACCAGATGGTTCCAGAATGGTTGAGCCATGTCACAGTTTCATCAGTATTGTATTAGTGTGTCTAGAAAATGAGTTTTCAAAAGAAGTAATCATTTTCCTGCGAAATGGGAGGCATAGAGATCATGAACTAGGGCAGGGATGGAGAACCTGCTGCCTCGAGGCCACCTGTGGCCCTCCAGGTCCTCAAGTGCATTCCTTGGACTGAATCCAAACCGAGGCTTTGAGGCTGCAGGTTCCCCAAAGTGTGGCTTCAGTCAAAGCCCCTGAGCTAGGGACTTTCTCTTGGAGAGGCACGAGTCAGAGCTAGAAGAGACCTTGACAGTCCCACAGAGAAAGGAAGTGATTTGCCCAAGGTGTCACATAGTCAGTATCAAAGCTAGAATTCCCTCTTGGTTTTCTTATTCTGAAGTCTAGGATAAAAATATTGCAGAGAAGTTGCCTACCTGCATGGGTAGAGGGGGAGTTTCTTATTTAACACCATCCTATAGTGGGAGGGGCTCTTGACCCTCTTTTGTGTCATGGACCCCCTTGGGTAACACTCATGGATCTCTTCTCAGAGTAATGTTTTCTAATTCATAAGATTACAAAGGAAACCCAAAAGTGATAGAAATAAAAATATGTGACTTTTTTCCATGTATATTCATGGACCCCCTTGGACCCTATGTTAAGAAGCCCAGCCTTAGAGCAGTGAAGTAACAGATTCATCCTATATCAGTTTTCTTGATTAAAAAGCCCCTTTTGTGAGATGGATGAAAAGTTTCAGGGGAAGGGTCATATTGGGCTTCCTTCACATGCACAGTGAGATAGGATAGTGTGAATATTAAAGGGGTCTTTTTATTTCCATAGCATCTTCCTAGGTGAATATTCTCCCTAGCTCAGAGGAAGAAAGCTCCCCTTTTGTCCTTGATTCCAGCAAATTATAGAATTTTAGAGCTAGGCAAGACATTTAACAATTATCTAATCTAACGCCTCCCTTTGATCCGTGTGGAAAGGGAGGCTTGGTGACTTTCTCAGTACATAAGCCTAGTTTGTGACAGAGCCAGTACTAATTTTGTAGACTCCTGATTCCTGAACCAGTGTACTTTGGAACAGTACCTTCTTTATAGTTGAAATGTGATTGGAGGTGGAAGAAAAGTGCTGTAAAATTGGAAATAACAGTGATAGAATTGTGGTTCTTTTAAGGTATCTTTTTTCATCCAGTTCAGATATTTGGGCTGAATTTTCACATAAAAGAAAAACAAACATCCAAATAAATAATTAGGATGGGTCCAGAACTTTGGACCCAAATAAGTAGCATTCTATCCTTTCTAGGTGTCAGGTACTGTGTGAGATGATGGAGATAAGCATGCAAAAATATACCAATATGTGTGTGAGAGACCTTGGGCAAATCACTTCCTTTCCTGTATGGGTTGTGCTACGTGATTGTCAAGGTATCTTCTAGCACCGACATTCTAGTGCCCCTCCAAGGGAAAGCCCTTAGCTCATGATCTCTATGCCTTCCATTTGGTGGGAAAATGATTACTTCTTTTGAAAATTCATTTTCCAGACACACTAATGCAGTGTGTGTGTGTATGTGTGACACACACAGTAATTTGAGTGGCAGAGACACTGGCATTTGGGGGGTAGAATGGGGAGAGGGAGATTAAGAGAGACCTCATAGGTGGTAATGGTGCTGAGCTTTGAAGGAAACCAAAGATTTTAAGAGGAAAGGGCAGGAGGGGAAGATATTGCTAACACAGGAGCAGTTTATGTAAAGGCCCAGAAGATGGAAGATGGAGGAGATATAAGGAGTGGGGAAGCCATTTAGATTGAATTGAAAAGTGTGTGAATGGGAATAATATATAAGACTGAGAAGACAGGTTGGAGCCGGATTGTGAAGAGGTGTTTGCCAAGCAGAAACATTTACTTGATCTCAGCAGTACTAGGGAACCCTAGAGATTATTAAGTAGGGTGGTAACATGGGCAGACCTGTTCTCTAGCGATATCACTTTGGCAGCTGCTGGGAAGATAGATTGGAGAAGGGGAAAAGCTGGGGGCGTGGAAGCCCTGAACTGGGAGAGGGGTCATGTGTATGTAGGAAAGGGAATGCATGTGAGGGGAGGATATATTGGATATGGGGAGTGAGAGCCAGTGAGGAGAGAGGGATGAATCTGCTGCTTTAAGCCTGTGATTAGGAGGGTTACACCCTCAACAGATATGGGGGAATATTGGAAGATGTATACGTTGGAGGGGAAAGATAATGGGTTATATTTCGGATGTGTTTCAGATGACCATTAGAGTCCAGTTAGAAATGCTCAGTAGGCCAAAGAAAGGGGACAATAGGGTTGGATATATGGATGTGGGAGTCATTTAGAAGAGAGCTAATTGAACTAAGTGAGAGAAGATGGAGGGAGAAGAAAAAAGGAACTTTAGGGCATCCACCCATAACAGTGGGAAAAGAAGAAAGCCAGGCTGGGAGAGGTACCAAGCAGTAGTAGGGCGTTGGGCATTTGAATGAGGATGTCTCTCTCCAGTTAAGAATTCTGCCTTTCCACTGCTGGCATTCCCCAGGGCATTAAAGGGAAACATTTTTGAGCCACTGAATTATCTAGATAGATGTGGGGATTGAATTGAGCATCAAATTATTAACCTTTTACTGCGTTGAGAAGGCAGGAACTTAGATAACATGGTTCCTGCCTTCAGGAGACTGCTTAGTACGATTCCCGGGAAGGCAGTAGGAAAAGTAGAAGGAACTATTTGGACAGATAAGTTCATAATGCATAAACTATGAAAGCAAAGTGCTATAATAAGGGGGGAAATTATCTGTGTGAAGGGAGGTTGTTATCAACCTGAAAGAGGAGGTATATTTGAATTAGGTCTAAAAGAATGGATGTGAATTCAACAAGTAAGGGAGAGAATGTTAGGACACCTGCAAGAAGGCTTTCCTGATTCCTTTTTTTTGCATGTGTTCTTTATATTCTTCTACATGGACCGGTTCTTTCTTGACTTTCTTCCCCTCCCCCACCCCTCATGGAAGCTCTTTGAGGTAATACCTATTGTTTCACTTTTGTCATTATATCCAAGTTTGATACAAAGTTGCCCCTTACTAGTGCTAATTGATAGGGAACCCTGCTGAATAGGTTGGAGGATAGCCCTGTGTGGCTGCATTATGTTCTTGAGAAGGAGATAAAGATGGATGTTTTGGTTGGACACGGGTGGGGTGGGGAGCCTTTGACGTAAGGGCTGGAAAAGGCTCCTGTTTAGATTTAGTTCACCCTTTCACAATGAGGAACTTGGAGGCACAGAAAATATAAACCACTTGTCCAAGGTCTTACTGCTCCTTAGTGGTGGAACCTGGGGTTAGAATCCGGGGTTGCCTGACTTTTAGTTCAGGGATCATTTTGTCATATACAGCACAGTGCCTGGCACATAGTAGGTGCTTAAATGTTTGTATTGACTGATCCAGGAAGTTGCTTTTAAACATTGCTGCCGTTTATTTCGACAGTAGCCATTTCCAGATGTATTCCATTTGTAATGGAGAAAAACATTAAACAAAACCAACTGATAAATCAACTGAATGGAAACATATACTGTAGGCTCCCATTGCTGTACCAGACAGAGGTAGATCTTGAATTCTGCTCTTTGGGGCCAAAACTGATCCTTAAAATTATGTTGATTTTGGTTTTGCTTTAAGCATTCTTTTCCTCGTTCTCCTGGTTCTGCGTACTGCGCTGTGAATCAGTTCATGTGTGTTTTTTCATGTTTCTCTGAATTCTTTTGTTGCTACCTATGGTACAATGATTCCAAATTTATCCTGTACGTAACTTATATGTACATATTGTCTCTCTCACTAGACTAAAGCTCTGAATGTCTTTTGCCTTTCTTTATATCCATAAGTTATCCCTAGATATCTGACACATTCTTAATAAATAGTTATCAACTGAATATACCACAGTTTATTTGATCACTCTGCAACTAATGGGGTGTCTGTTTCTGTTTTTTTTTTTGCTAGAAAAGTTCTACTATGAATATTTTGATATATGTGGAGTTTTTCTTTTAGTCTTTGGCCAAAAGGTAGCTTTTAAGTAGCTATTGTTTACTTATAACACTGAGAAGAAGTCAGATCATCATACAAAATTCATTACATACAGCATACCATTTCTTCCTCTAGACCAGCAATTCTGAAATTTATTTGGTCAACTGACCCCTTTTTAAAAAAATTACTCAGAGCCCTCCTCCTGGAAATCTATTTTCTTTAACCCTTTAATGGTTTTTAAAATGGCATCATTTCAAAAAATATAAAATATATATTTTTAAATGACCATCTTAAATTTAATAATTTACTATAAATTTGTGTTTTTTTCATGCATTGAAATTTCAATGATGCAATATTGCCTCATGTAACTGTATAGTATGGTATTGTAAACAAGTCATTACATGCACATATTCCTGCTGATGCATGCTGGACTTCCCAATAGTGCTTGACAGGCTTGCCTGCCAACACTTGCTTGTTAAGACCTGTTGGTGGACTTGAACACTGATCAGTTATAACTTGGATTTTGTGTCCTTATTTGGAAAATAATGTAATCGCTACAACTTTAACTCTATTATACAACAAATGAAACATGAATAGTTTTTCAAAATTTTCTTATCTTTGGGAATGTACACTCCAGACCAAGGGTTCCCAACCTTTTTAAAGTATGATCCTTTTAACATCAATTTTGGATGTTTCCATGTATTAGGTATACAAGTTACCGTGAATTCAATAAAACTTTTAAATGAGTTTATATCACAACAACATCTACATGCATTTGTAAAGTGGCAGTACATGTAAGTAAGACATTCAGACTACAGAAGATGGGCTTGCCTTTTGATTGACAAATCCCTAGCAAATTCTCTGTGGTCCCTAGCTCAAAAATTGCTGCTGTAGACTTTATTTGCCTAGGGTTTCAAATGGCATTTATAGATTAGTTTTAGTAACCAAACTGGCCCTCTCTGTCTGATCCTTACCTAGGACCTTCCACTCTTATGTCTCTGCCTTAGCTGGCCTGCCACGCCTGCCATGTACTCCCTCCCATGTACAGTGTCTACTCTTCATAGTGCCCCTATCTTCCTTTATGATTCAGCTCAAGCATCGTCTTCTGCATGAACTCTTTCCTGATTTTTCCCTCCCAACCTACTTATATTTAAGGTGACAAGACCTGGAGTCAGGAAGATTTATTTTCCTTAGTTCAAATCTGGCCTCAGATGCTTGATAGCTGTGTGACTCTAGGTAAGTCACTTAACCCTGTTTGCCTCAGTTTCCTCATCTGTAAAATGAACTGGAGCAGGAAATGGCAAATCACTCCAATCTCTACCAAGAAAACCCTTCTGGAGTCACAAAGAGTCAGGCACGACTGAACAATGCTAAAAACAATTGGTATATATTTGTATTTATTAATTTTATATTTGTGTGGTATTATACTTTTAGATACACTTGTTCTCTTAAGCATTAAAACATGAGCTTGTCTCGAAGTAGGAACTGTTTTGATTCTTTGAACCTATCCACTGTGCCTAGCACCTAAGAGATGGTTCGTAAATACTTTGTCCATTGGGTGATTGATGTTTTGACTGGCTTCCCCTGAGACTTGTTTTCCTGAAAATTGCCTTCCTACCACTCTTGACCCGATGAAGGTAACTGCTTAAAGGTGCATGATTCATCAGATTGAAGTGTATCTGAAGGGTAGCCTTAGGGGTGAAGGAGAATTGGAGGAGGGAGACCAATCTTTGCTCAGCCACAGGAAGCTAAAAAACAGCTCCCACATGAAAGCTCCCCCCCCCCCCCAAGAACAAAGCAATTAAAACCTCCAGTGGTACTTGGGATAAAAGGCATACAAAAAAAGGGGGGGTGCCCTGGAGCTCCTGCAGTTCCTGTGTCACCCCACCCTCAGTAAATGAATTCAAGATCCCAGCAACACTGGCTTCATCTCCCCACATGTTGCCTGCTGGGTGTCCCTGCAGGGGAATGAGACAGACACCCCCTGAAGTACCAGGCTAAGCCAGCCTCCTGGAGGCATCCAGAGTGGTAATGCCATCTGCCAGACAGTGTTAGGCCCCGGGGGAGGGGCAGCCAGTGTGAGGACTTTTCTTCTTTCCCATTTGTCTCATGGGATAGAGCATCAGAATTGCAGATGCCACGGCTTAATCAGCATTCTGGATTCTCCTAATGTAGCTTTACTGGGCAGCATTTCTTAATTTCCACAGCGCGGGGCCCCATGGAACCTTCTATTTGGTCTCCATTTCACCTCTTTGAAGCCTTCGTCTGCTGAAATGGAGGGTTTTTTGTTTTTTGGTTGTTTTTTTTAGCTACATTCCTTTCTGCTGAGTCCATGTAACCCAACCCTGGGGTTAACCTTGGAGATTTTTTGTTTTTTATGTTAAAAAGAAAAAAACCTTTTTTTTTTCTTGATGAAGGTGTTCACAGACTAGACTCCTGTGTGTGTGTGTGTGTGTGTGTGTGTGTGTGTGTGTGTGAGATATCTTCCTGTCTTTGTAAGCCTGGTGTAGACCTCTGTGCCCTAGAGGAGCATCTTGGCATTTCTTAGTAATCCGTGTAACCTGAGGTCCCCTCCTTTTGTCTTTCTCCTGTGATCATCTGAATCCATGTGACACTGCCGTCTGGATGGTAATTTAAAGTGTGAAGGAGCCTTAGTCAGTCTCAGGGATGTTTGAACCACTATTCTTTTTTTAAATACAGGGGAAGAAAATCTGTTTCTATAGTAACACTAGTCTCTTAATTAGGGATTTTAAGACCAAATGGTGCCAGTTTATCTCCTCCCAAGAGAGGTGTTTCCCTTTCACCTAAAGGAGGGAGGAAATCAGACAGGAAACCATGGCGCTTTACAGATTCTCCAGCTGCTGCTGTTTAGAAGCCCCAGATCAAATACTGCTGTTTGCAGACTTGGGGGGTGGGGGGAGGCACAGACTGGGTCTCCTGGCAGGATTGTGTCTTAGCATGGATTAAGTACTTAGGCCCAGGGCTCCAGTCCTGTGGACAGTAGGTCCATGTTATCCATCGCCGGATACCCAGGACTCTGCTCTCTGTAGGAGATCAGCACAGTTGGTGAGGAAATCCAGATGGTGCTGATACTAATCTGAAGGTGGGGTGGAGGGGGGTGTCCTTCTGGCTCCAATGAGAACTTTGGTAGGGTTGTAGAAATTGTGAGGCCCCCTCCCCCAGTTGTGTGTGCCCCAAGAATGCAGCCCTCAGAGAGCCTGCCTGATCTTTTACTTAACAATATACCTTCTAGTTACCACAGTGTGTTGTCCAGCTAGCCATTTTCCATTGTTTAGTGCTTTTGTTTTTCATGAGATACCTTCCAACAATATACCTTGAAAGTTCTTTATTACTGAAAGATATGGGGACTGAGGGGAATTTGTCCTCTGATCTGTATTCTTCACACATAGGACTAGAAGAAGTCTGGGTTCTCTTAATCAATTTTCATTTAGTACATGAAAAAACTGAGGCCCTCAAGAGGTTAAATGACATACATATGTATGGAAAAAGCAGTGGGTTTGGCGATAATTTAAACGTTTACAGAGCATTTTCCATAACTTTTTTCATTGGATCCTCACATCTACCCTGTGAGATAGGTACTATGGGTGTTAACTGTCCCCATTTTACAGGTGAGGAAGCTAAGGCCTAGAGAAATTAAGTGACTTGCTCTTTGTCTTCTCAGCTCCAAATCCAACACTCCATTCCTATGCTATGATGCTTGACATCCTCATCTGGAAAATGAGAAGTTGGGAGTAGATGATCTAAGGTCCATTTCAACTCAAAATCTATAATGCTAAGATTCTGACTTGTCCTGGAAGTGACCTGAGGTCTCTTCCAGACCTAAATCCTATTTTATCCTAAGTGGCTGAATAGGAATTTGAGCCTAGATTTTGACTCCCAAGTCTAAATGGCTTTTTTTTTTCTCTTCCCGTCTATCCTGTGGGTTTCCTGGACTATCTTGTTTGCATATCTTCGGGGATTGCCAATGCATAGGGTAGAGGTCAAACGTGGTCATAGTGAATCCAGAGGAGGTAGACGAGTTTATTGTGTAGTAAATCCCCAAACAATCCTCCCCAAGCACAAATCTTCAGTGGTTTCCTGTTCCCCCTGAGATAAAAATACAAGCTTTTCAACCATGTAGCTTCATATTATACCCTTTCTTACCTGGGTTCTCTCTTTCCTCATTACTACTTTTAAAGCAGAGTTCCAATGTCTCTTCATATGGGAACTTTTTTCTGATTTCCTTTTTCCTTCCATTCTTTTTTCACTCTCAGTTAATGTCCATCCCCTTTCTAAATTTATCTTATATTAAACATTCCTGAATCCATATTGTACTTCCCAATACAATGTAAGCCTCTTGAAGGTAGGGAATACTTTTTCTTTTCATCTTTGGGTCCCTCAGGACCTAACACAGTAGTCAGGAATACTAAGTTCTTAAACGTGTGTTTGTGAAATAAATGAATGTCCCAGTAGTCCATGCTATGGGATGGTTGCCCTGAATCTGTTTGGCCAGTGTTTCTGTATGGAGGGGAACTGTTTGCCCATCCTCTCTCACACGCCCCATCTGGCAGGATTTACTGCACTGGATGGCGTATTCTCTGTTCTGTTTGCCTAGAGCTGGGGAACCCTTCACATCTGGCCCCCAGCCCAATGTATAACTTTAGTTAAACCAAACAGATATCTGTGATCTAGCCTTCATTCAAATAACCTTGCCAAATAGGCATTCTGTTGAATGAGTGGCAGTTGTTAGGTGGTTAGTAGAAGTTATTTTTTTCATACTACCTTACAGAGACTGTAAAAGAGACACTGATAGGCTTTCTTTTTAAGTGGACTGGTGAGCAGTATCTGTCTTTTCAAGGCTATATTAGAACCTCCATCCAATGTGAGAGCCACATAAACACCACAGGGCAGGTAGACAAGAAAGGCTAAAAGTAAATTTCTCTTTCTGGCTTTCTCTTTTCTGTCAGATTCAGAGGATCGTAGATTTAGAATTACCAGGAAACTTAAAGTCCATCGAATCCAAGCCAGCCTTCCCCCTACCATCATCCCACATTTGTAGATGAGAAAACTGGTATCACTTGTGTAGTAGCAACTCACAACTGGTAACCATCTGAAACAAAAATTAACCCACTTTCTCCAGACTTGAAATTCATTGCCTTTGTTACTTTAGGTGCCTAGCTGACCCAGTAGATTTTCTGGTTTGTTTTATCCTTACTTTTGACCACCCAAAAGTCTAGTAGCACATTTTTGGTCAGATGTCTCCAGCTTCCTGATTATGCTGAGATGGGGGTGGCTCTCATTACCTAGGGGTTCATGGTGGTCTAGTTCCTGGGCAAACATATTTGGGCAGCATCTGGAGTATATGATGGTACCAGCTGGGCTAAACTCTTCATTCTCCATTCCCTAAGCTTTTTCTCAAAGTTCTCAGGAATAGGAAGATCTTTGGCTTAGATGATTCCTGTTAGTTTAAGTTTGTGTGTGTGCTTGTGCAGAAGGGGAGTTCACAGTTTTGTTTTTTCTTTTCTTTTTTTGTAATTCATTCAGTGGTTATGTCAGGCCTCACTTACCACCTTCTTATCCCCCATACCCTCACTCTACCCCCAAACAAGGGAGCCAGTTTCTGACTTGGTGCATTCCTTGGGTCATACCAATTATGAGTTGGCGGTTCCACCCGAAACAAAGGCTCCCAGATGTGAATACTTTTGGTTCTTCTGCATTGACCAGCAAAGATGAAACTTGATCTGGGATTTAGTGCTGAGGGAGGGAGGGAAGGGGAAAGAGGGAGAGGGAGGGAAGGAGAGAGAGAGAGATGAGGTTAAGCAATTTAGTGAAGCTTTGTGGTGAACCCGTGGAAGGCAGTATGTGACTGTATTTGTTTGGCTTGGCCAGAACCAACTTATCCTAGGTGGGAATTTCTAATTAAACTCCCTTGACCCTAAGCCTTCCACATTGCTAATTTGGGCTCTTGCCTGCATTAAAGTTTTGGAATAAAAGTTTAGATTAGGAAAGAGATCCAAGTTTTGCAAAAGCTTCCCAGTGAGAGCCTCCCATCTCCTAGGATAACAAAACCTGCTGGCAGCTGCTGGGGGTGAGACAACATCCCCATGTCTGTGACGGATTGAGAATGACTTCACTGCATAGCAGCTCTCCCCCAAACCACCCTGCAACGTTCCCAGCAAGGCAAGGAGGCTTTATTAGCTGGCACTATTCACAATGTCTTAGCTGTTTGTACTCTCTGCTTTTTTTTTTTTTTTTTTTTTTTACAAATAAACAAAGGCCTTTGGTCAAAGGGTAAACAGAAAGTAGTTTCCAGGGACTTGGCACTGCTGCCTGGGGTGCCAAATGGCCAAAATTCACCTCTGCTCCCCGAAGAACAGATAGTAAATTATAAAGATGAGCCCTGGGAAGGGAGGCAAAGGTTTTGGACACTAGAGAAAACAGATCAACCATCAAATTTCTGGGCAAGTAGAGAAGGAAGATGGATCTGATTTAAAAGTGTTTGAATGTAAGAAAGAGTCATTTGTTAAGTACCTCAGTGGTGTCATGGATAAAAGTGAGTGCTGGAAGATCTGAATTCAGATTCAGCCCACATGCTTACTCATCACTAGACATGTAACTTCTGTTTGCCTCAGTTTCCTCAACTGTAAAATTGAGATAATAGCAGTACCCACCTTGCAGGGTTATTTTGAGGATCAAATGGAATAATGTTTGTAAAGTGTTTAGCACAGTACCTAGAACATAGTAAGTAATATAAATGTTTATGCCCTATAAACTAAAAATGCTAGACACCGGCTTAGAATCTCCTGGGGGAGGCAGAAAGATGGTGCCTTCAGGATAGCACAGCACCTGAGGGCTGCTTAAATGCAGTTAGGTAATTCCACCGAGACCACAGATTAGTGCATCTAGTACAACAGCTGCACAGGCAGTTGTTATTTGATTATTTCAGTTGTATCTAACTCTTTGTGACCCCATTTGGGGTTTTCTCGACAAAGTTACTGGGATGGTTTGCTGTTTCCTTCTCTGACTCATTTTACAGAAGAGGAAGGTGAGGCAAACAGGGTGAAATGACTTGTCTAGGGACACACAGCTACTAAGTGTCTGAAGCTGGATTTGAACTCTGGAAGGAGGTATCTTCCTGACTTTTCAGGCCTGGCACTCTGTGCACTATGGCACCTCCTAGTTGCCCAAAGGCAGAAGAGGGTACAAGGCTCTTTGAGTTAACAAAAGATACTTCTGTGATTATGAGAGAGCTTTTGTCAGTGATGGTTTGAGTCTGCTCTACACTGAGCAGTTACAATGACTAGTCCTGGAGCCAGGCAGAGGTAGTGAAGTTATGTCCTGGAGCGATGGGTTCCAAATGTCATATCCACTCTCAGACAACAACACTGTATTGGTTGGCTTGGAATGTTCTTTTGGAGAGAAGGGAGGGAAAGAATGTCGATCTGAAAATCAGTGATATAAGAATGAAAGCATCGAAACCATTTTTTAAAGAAAATTCATATAATATTGCTAGACTTAGTTATTTTTATTGAACTTTTAAACTTTTTTATTTTTCAACATTCTCTTTTACAAAATTTTTGAGTTCCAAATTTCCCCCTCTCTCCACGCCACCCTCCCCAAGACTGCATGCAATCTTATACAGGCTGTACGTGTATGATCATAGTAAACATTTCTACATAGACATCGTAACAAAAGGGAAAAACCATGAGAAAGAAGAAACAAAAAACAGAAAATATTATGCTTTGATCTGTGTTCAGACTCCATAGTTCTTCCATCATGAGTCCCGTGGAATTGTCTTAGATCATTGCATTGCTTAAAAGAGCTAAGTCTAACAGTCAGTCATCGCACTGTGTTATTGTTGCTATGTACAGTATTCTCCAGGTTCTGCTCGCTTCGTTCAGCATCAGTTCAGAATTTTTTTTTTTAACTTTCTGGGGAGAGAGAATTCATAGAAGAAGGTAATGCAAAAACAAAACACATTTAAAATTTTTTTAAAGTTGATGCAAACAGTTATTAAAATTTCCTAAACATTATAATGGACTGTTAAGATTTTTATAATTGTTGTTAAATAAGTGTCTGCAGTGTGGGGGAAAAGTTGATGCAACATCATTTGGGAAATAGGGCAACCATGGGACCCAGCAGCTTCAGCCTGGTTTTTGCCTCGATGGAATCCAGATATCCTTTGTCAGTGGCATTCTCCTGATTATAACCTAGTAAGAGAAATTGAGTTTGCACAACTTATTCTGGAAGAAACCACTCTGGTTCAGTGAACCATGCTTCTGGTTCTGAATGATGACAGTATCTCTGTAGATGTTCTATATTTTTAGTGGGACCCCAGTAAAGCTCACCAGCAGCGGTATGAATTCAGTCCTTTTCCTTTAAAAAACAAAACAAACTCAGTACCTCTCCCATTCGTCAGAATTTTTTTAAGGTCACAACTACCACATCCCTGAATTCTTGGTATCCCCTAAGAAAGTAGTTTGGAGTTATTTGAAATGATTGGGAGCAGCAAAGTGTTCTCTTATCATTTCCTCCCTTTCCTTGAATTTTAATTTCCTGGTAACCATTTTTATAGATCTCTCTTTTTGGTGGGGGGGAGGGAAGGCAAGGCAGTTGAGGTTCACACAGCTATTAAGTGTCAGTTGTCTGAGGCTGGATTTGAACTCAGGTCCTCCTGACTGTTCACTGAGCCACCTAGCTATCCCTAGAGATCTCTTTAAAAATGACAGCTCTTCCCTTCTCACTGGGATCCTTGCCAGTCCTAAGAGTGCTCAGCTTAATAAAAACTGTAGAAGTCTCCCTTTTGTGCATAATCCTTGACCCTTTCCTTCCTTTTCTTTGACTTCCTCACTCAAATGTAGTTTATCTTTTTTATTGTCGTTAGTATTCATTGCCAACCTTGGTTCATTCATTCTGTGCATTTGGTTAACGGTGGATGGATATTTATATAACATCTCAGGCTTACGGAGCACTTGACATAGATTCACATTTGATCCTTACAGCGGCCCTGACGGGTAGAGGCCACCAGTAATATTTACTAAGAGGAATTAGAGTGAGGGAGGATACAAACCCAGGTTCTCTCCTGGCTTTAAGCCTAGTATGTTTTTCCTCTGCATGCTGCCTTTCCAGCCCCAGAATTGGTGATGATATTCCTACTGCATTATGGTTCTTGAGTTGCTTCAGTCATGTCATGATACCATTTGGGGTTTTATTGCCAGAGATACTGGAGTGATATGCCTTTTCCTAGATCATTTTACAGATAAGGAAACTGAAGTAAATAGGATGAAGTGACTTGCCCAAGGGCACACAGCTAGTAAGTGTCTGAGACCAGGATTTGAACTCAGGAAAATGAGTCTTCCTGACTCCAGGCCCAGGGCTATATGCATTGTACCACCTACCTACCCATTCTTACACTACCTTTTGGGGTTTTTTTTTGGTTGTTGTTTTTAAGAAAATTATAATTCATTAATTACTTGTTCTTTTATACCTATTGGAGTTTTGTTTTTTCAATCTTAGTTAATGAATGAGTTTCCTGTGTATGTCTCTCTCCCTCTCCTCTCTCTCTTCCCTCTCATCTGGGCTAGTTCTCCTCTCCTCCTTTCTCCCCTTCCCTCCTATTGGGTTCACCATTTTGGCACTGGACTTAGTACAAAACGTCTGATTGACTTAGCCTGCCAGAGTTCAGAACGCCCTAGCTTAGGTGATCCACCAGTCTGTCTTCCAGAAGGAAGGGATTAGAACATATGCAACCACGCACACACACACACACACACACACACACACACACACACACACACACACACACACACACATCTACATCTACATCCACATCCACCCTCACCCCCAACTGGGGCAGCTAGGTAGTGCAGTGGATAGAGTGCCAAGCCTGTACTCAGGAAGACCTGAGTTAAAATCCAACTTCAGACATTTATTAACTAGTGTGACCCTGGACGAGTCACTTAGCCCTAATTGCCTCTGTTTCCCCATCTGTAAAATGAGTTTGAGAAGGAAAAGGCAAATCAATCCAGTATCTCTGGCAAGAAAACCCCACATGGAGTGATAGAGAGTCAGACAGGACAGGACTGAACAAGCGACAGCCATGCTCCACTACATAGATCTCTTTTTCCCCTTATTGAGCTAGCTTATGTCTGAGATGCCATCCCTCTTAGTTAACATCAGTTCTCTAGAGGAATGGAATCCTTCTATCTTTGCTCTTATAACTTTGAAAGCCAGTCTCCCAGATTTAGCAGGAGTCTCATGCTCTGACCAGTCTCCATTTGCGCTAGGGAGGTAAGAGCCACTTTTTTCCTTTTAAATTTATTTATTTGTTGAAAACTGAAAATCACTTTCATAAGTTCCAAATTTTTTCTCCCTCCCTCCCCACGATGGCATGCAATCTTATATGGGCTCTACACACACTTTCCTATTAAACACATTTTTACATTAGTCATGTTGCATAGAAGAATTAAAACAAATGGGGAAAACCATGAGAAAAACCAAACATAACAAAAGAGAAAATACTCTGCTTCATTCTGCATTCTGACTCTATAGTTCTTTTTCTGGATGTGGATGGCATTTTATCTCAAGTGTCCTTTGGGAACGTTTTAGGTCCTTGCATTGCTGTGAAGGGCTGAGTCTATCAGAAACAGTTCTCACACCCTGTGGCTATTACTGTGTATAATGTTCTCCTGGTTCTGCTCACTTCACTCAGCATCAGATCATATAAGTCTTTCCAGGTTTTTCTGAAGTCTGCCTGCTCATCATTTCTTATGGCACAATAGTATTCCATTACATTCATATACCACAACTTGCTCAACCATTCCCCAACTGATGGGCATCCCTCAATTCTCAGTTCTTGGATACCACAAAAAGAGCTGCTGTAAATATTCTGTGTCAGATAGCTTGATAAAGTCATTTTCAGATTGGAGTGTCTGTGGAGGGAGAAAGAGAGAGAGAGTATGAGCAGATGGTACTTCTGGCCCTTTGACCCTTCACCTATACTTTGCAGCGGTCATCTATCAGTCATTGGGAAAGTGCTAGGTTCAAAGGGTTATGGGTCTCTAAAGGAATTTGTGGTGCAAGCTGGGATCTTAGTTAACCACTGTAACACATAGCCTACATGTAGGATGGTTGCCTCTTCGTCTGGTGTTCCCCCTAAGGATGGGTTACTTTCTAAGAAGGGGAGTCAGTGTGGTGTAGGGGCCACTTTCATGAGAGGGGTGCAGACAGCAGGTGAGAAGCAGCTAGTGTGGGAATTTGTTTTGCTAAACCACGCAGAGGTGTTTTTTTTTTCTAAGTGGGGTAGGGGCAGTGTAGATATGATGAGAGAAAAAGAATAGGGAAAGCCAAGAAAAAGAAAACAAAGAAAAGAGGGTTGTTGAAGCATTTTTAAATTCATAGGAAAGAGCAAAAGGAAAGACAGACTCAGAACAGTTCTGAAAATACCTTATATATTTCAAAAGAAAAGCAAGCTATATGTAATAGAGGTTCTCAGCTTCATGTACAATCTTTATTTTTCTAATCTTTTCATTTTTTTCTAGACTACTAAAATGTGTGCCTAGTTTGGTATTTAAGTTCAGAATGAAAAACTATTTTTTAAGAGACTAGGTGAGAGAATTGACCTAGTTTGGAGTTTCTAACCATATGTAGCCTTATGTTCCTGTGACAAGTAACATTATTAGAATTCATAGGAGAAGTGTTGTTACTGTTGACATAGAATGTTTCTTTTTTTAATTTGTTTTTTAGTTAAAAACATTTACTTTTATAAGATTTTGAGTTCCAAATTTTCCCACCTCCCTCCTCTCCCCCTCACCAAGACGGCATGGAATCTGATATAGGTTATACTTAAACAAACGTATTTCCGCATTAGTCACATTGTGAAAGAAGAATCAAAAACAAAGGGGAAAAACCACAAGAAAGAGAAAACGAAAAAGAGAAAATAGTATGCTTTGATCTGCATTCAGACTCTATAGTTCTTTCTGTGGATGTGGACAACATTTTCCATCATGAATCCCTTAGAATTATCTTAGATCCTTGCGTTGCTGAGAAGAGCTAAGTCTATCAGAGTTGATGCTCCAACAGTGCTGCTGTTACTGGGTTCAATGTTCTCCTGGATCTGTTCACTTTACTCAGCATCAGTTCATACAAGTCTTTCCAGGCTTTTCTGAAGTCTTCCTGTTCATCATTTCTTATAGCATAACAGTTTTCCATTACATTCATATACCACAACTTGTTTAGCCATTTCCCAATTGATGGGCATCCCCTCAATTTCTAATTCTTTGCCACCACAAAAAGAGCTGCTCTAAGTACCTTTGTACATTTGAGTTCTTTTAGAACATTTTTTTATGATAGAGTGGGAGCCGCCATTTTGTTCTGTCTTAGCAAATCTTACCATCTACATCACTACATCCTCTTGGGGATGCTACTGTGGGCTGACTTGGGTTTAGATAGATAAGGAAAATTGTGTTGGCCCAAGAGGATCTTACCTTTCTTTACTCCTTATGCAGGAATGGACCTCTCTGCCAATCAGGATGAAGAGAGTGACCAAGAAACTTTCCAACTGGAGATCAATAGGGACACTAAGAAGTGTGCTTTCCGGACCCACACTGGCAAATACTGGACGCTGACATCCAATGGTGGAATACAGTCTACTGCTTCAACCAAGTGAGTACTGGGGCTAAGTACCAGGGAGGCTTATTTTTATTTGTTTTTTGAGACTGATTCTCCCTCTCTGTCTCCCAGCTCTGCAGTCACTATCAAACTCAACCTCCATCATTGAAAGGCATGGAAATTTTAACCTGCTCCATTTCTGAGCTGACTGGTTTGCTGTCCTTGGGCGGCCTACAGGCCCCCGCTTGTAGGGGCCTGCCATAGTGTTGCCAGACTTAGTGCAGACATGCAGGTGGTTTTAGCTCTACTGCAGTTCACAACTCGTGAATTCCAATTCTTGTCATCTCAGTTTCTCCAGGAAGCACAGTCCTGGGGAGGCTTTCTAATATGGTTCAGTTAGACAACCTGGGCATTCTAGCAATTGAGTGGGCCACTGTCTAAGAGTAGCTATGGAAGGAAGAAGACCATGTAAAACTCTCCCAACTGGAGGATTCTTTCTTTCTTCATTGGCTTTTGTGATCAATGCTGATTCCTTCTTGCTGCCACTGACCACCAGCATGGATCCAGGCTCTTGGCCTTAAACTACATCCATATGCTTGGATTGGAGACTTACTGAAACAGAAAACTCAGAAGGGAGTCTTTTTTTTTCCCTTCCTTCATAGCAGTCTGTGTTTCAAAGATATATGTGGCTGCTTAACCATCTAGCCTGGCCACCTATAATGTATGGGAAAATAGAAGACTGCTCAGAGAGTCAAACTGAGAGCTTAGTTAAGCGTTCTTAACCTGGGGCTCATGAACTTTTTTTTCTTAACATTTGATAAGTATTTTAATATAATTGGCTTTTTAATCTTACATATTTTATTTAATGAATTTAAAAACATAAGAAGTGATCCATAGGATTCATCAGACAGCCGTAAGGATTCAAGCTCTAAAAGAAATCCCTGGTTGGGTCTATGAAAATATCTAAATATCTTTAACCCCTTTTCTACCCAAAAGATTTTCTTCAGAATCCCCTTGATCTATGTTCAGTATAGAAACAGGAACTGAGCCAGAGAGTTATACAACTTGCCTCCTTTGTACGTCAACAAGTGTTTATTAAAGCACCTACTGTGGACAGGAGGGCGTCTCTACCTGTCCTGATTTTATATCTGGCCACTGAACCCAGATGACTATGGGGGAGAAAGTGAGGCTGGTGATTTTGCACCACCCTGCCTCACTTAATTCTAATTCACCTGCAAGTCATGACATCACATCCCTGATATGGTCCTTTTCAAGAACGAAGGACAAAGGATATTTTCAGAGGGATTGAACCCTTTGGGTCATAGGGTCTTAGATGTGAAACAGGAAAAGACCTCAGAAACCAACTTTTTAAACCTTAAATAACTTGCCCAATGCCTCACATGTAGTGACAGGGACAGTATTCGAACCCAAGTCTTTTGACTCCATTACCTGTGCTTTTTCGGCCATATTGCCGCAAGTGACAGGTTTATCCAACATGGCAGGGGATCAAGTGCCACTGTTCTTGGCAGTGGAGAAGATAAACTTAGGTAAGAAATCGTGCCTGACCTTGTGGAGTCTGCTGTTCTGTAATGGGCTTGGATGCAGACTGAACGACACAGCTGTAGTACATAGGTGCATTAAAGTTGGGAAATAAATTGTGTGAAGTCCATGAAGGAGGGAATAGTGTGTTTCAAGAGCTTGGGGTAGAAACTGAGGGAGAATTTGAAAGGCAGAAATGGGACACCTTCCTTGAAACTTCTGGAATAGTGTATCAGTCAATAGTCAGTCAGACATTTATTAAGTGCCTGCTATGAACTCGGCATTGCGTTAAGCACAGGGGATGCAAAGATAGGCAAAAGATAGGCTCTGTCCTTTGGGAGTTCACAACCTAATGTGAACAGAACAATAATTAAACTAGGGAATTATTCTTGATCAACCAGAGCCCCAGCATGGATAGTATGGCCCCTAAGCCAAATTGAATCCTAGATTATGAAAATGTCTGTGTCTTATGAGACCAGCAACCTACGTTTTAGGGTTAACTGTCCTGCCCTCTTGGGATGGCACATTCACATTGCTGGGGGGAGGTTAGGTATCACTTTTTCTACCAGTCCATTTCTGGTTGGCAGAGCTGGTGGACTCTTTGTTATGGTGGTGTTCAGTTGTATCTGACTCTTCATGACCCCATTTGGGGTTTTCTTTGCAAAGATCCTGGAGTGGTTTGCCATTTTCTTCTCTAGCTCATTTTACAGATGAAAAAACTGAGGCATACAGGGTTAGGTGACTTGCCCAGGGTCTCACAACCAATAAATGTCTGCAGCTGGATTTGACCTCAGGTCTTCTGACTCTAGGCCCAGCATTCTATCTCCTGCCCCACCCAGATGCCCCAGGTAGACTCTAGAAATGTATTTTCTTAGACGGTCAATGAAAATTAACTGTCTTGCTTAAATGCATTTATTCACTCCAAAGGAAGGTTCTATGGCGTGTATGGGGGAGGAATCCTTTGGAAATGATAGTGATATTTTTTAAAAATTAAAACACTTCTTAAAATCATAAGCCCATTTAGATTCAGGACACAATTGCCCATTTCCATATTTGAAGGTAGGGATGTGGTGTCCTGAGAGACTTGGGCAGGCCCTCATAACGGCTGCTTCTGCTTGGGTCCCTGGGTCCTCAGGAATGCCAGCTGCTACTTTGACATAGAATGGTGTGACAAGCGGATCACTCTCAAAGCTGCCAATGGGAAATATGTCACTGCAAAGAAAAATGGACAGCTGGCGGCCTCTGTGGAAGCTGCAGGTGAGACTGACTTAAGGAGAGTGGGGGAGAAAAGAAAAGAGGGGTACTCTTTAGGTTTTGTTTTAAGAAATGGTAAAGCTTTTCTGTTTGTAATTTTGAATTCATCTAAAACTCACTGAGTCAGATAAAAAAAAAACAACCCCCAACCATTAAAATCCCCTAAAGTTTTTTTTTTAAAGATACATGTTTTCTGTGTAGATATATTATATGTTATCTTTCTTATCATGATGGCTGAAGTTGCTTTTCTTTTGCTCTATTTGTGTCTGTTGACACTAAAAACCGCCATTTGCAACTAGTTTTTTCCATATTCACGTCTGCTGATTTGGCATGCAGATGCCTCTTGCAAGAGTGATTTTTTTTTTTCCCTAGCTGTTCTTAGCCGTTAGTGAGGGGTAACAAAACAGGTGTGTCCCTTAGAGAGAATTATATACTAAATGGGGATTTTTTTTTTCTTTTATCTCCTTAGGTTTGGAAAATCATTGACAGTGGGGGGTTTTTTCCCCCACCAGAAGGGGAGGGCAAAATGTGTACTTTCTACCTTTTACTTTCCAGATTTTCAGAACTTCTTCTGATTAATATTTTTGGTTTGGGGAGGATAGAGAGAACAAAATTCAAACCAGAAGCTTAAAGAAGAAACTCTGCTCAGTGGTATAGATAGTATAGAAGAAGGTATAGAAGACAGGCCTTACCCCTTGGCTGGCGATAATGCAGTTGGACAGATGAGATAGATGCTCCTCACAGAAGGGAAAAACTCTACCTAAGCTGTGGTTTTACCTGGAGAAAAGCCATAGGCTTCCTTGGAACCCACTCCTACCTACACCTTGACCCTTGCTTGTCCAAGTATGTCATACCAATGTCCAGAAGTTCCTCTCATTTCCTCAAGAGCCCCATCTCCCCTTTCCCATCCCTCTTACAGAAATTCTCCTTGGGACCATTAGATCCAAATAAGTTTGTATATCCAGTCTCATCAGCGGTTTCATAACCCAAAGAACTGAAAGACTTCTCTTATGATAATAAGACTTTGACTCTTGCTTTTTTGCCTAAGATGACTCTCTTTACCAAATTCTTTTGCCCCAAAATTGTGTCCTTTTGGCAAGAGCTCTGATTTCCTTTGAATTTGGAGAATTAACTTTTAGTTTCTTCCCCTTTTGTTCCTTTCCTGTTGGGTAGGAGAAACTGAGTATTTCTTGATGAAACTGATCAACCGGCCCATCATCGTCTTCCGTGGGGAACATGGCTTCATTGGATGCCGCAAGGTGACTGGAACCCTGGATTCCAATCGATCTTCCTATGATGTGTTCCAGCTGGAATTTAATGATGGGGCCTACAATATCAAAGGCAAGTTCTTGGGAAGGGGCTGAAGGTTTAGCTACACCTCTCCCAAAGTCATTGCTGATATTGAGCAAGTAACAGGCAGCAAGCAGAGGATGTCTTCTTGTTACAGGGTCATGGCTGTGGAGCTAGAATGGATTGTAAAGACCACATAGTCCAACCCTTTCATTTTACGGAGTTAACTTCCGGGGTCTCATAGGTAGTAGATGATAGAGATGAGATTTGAACTTAGATCCTCTGACTCTAAATCCATTCTTTAAAATTCTCAAAATACAGAGTTTCTTTTTTCCCATAGTAACATTATTAGATGTGATTCAAGACATATTTTCTATTGTTGATTTCGACTTTTTGGTCTGTAGGGCAAAAGGGCCTATTCTATTCTATCCATCCATCACCTAGTCCTAATATAATTTTACTATATTAAAAAAAATTTAGTTTAGAGGCTCAGAGTTGAAAGAGACCCAAGGGAGAATCTCATCTAATCCACATGTGACTAAGAAATGCCACCACAATATCCAGAAAATGGGTATGCAGACCTTTGCTTAGAAATCTCTAAGGAGAGGGCAGTCACTATCTCAAAGGATTGTCACTAAGAAGGACCCTCACGAGTCATCTAATCCAACTTAACCCTTCATTTTTACAGTCAAGGAGACTGAGGCCCAGAGGTGTTTTATAGATAACACCAACTGGACTGAACCTCTTGACCTGTGGAGGCCGAGTCGAGCACACAAGAACCACTGTGCAGAGACTAAGATGGGAACTTATTGTCTGTAGCGAAGGAAACTAGACACGTATTGTTATACCTATTCCCTCTGGCCTTCTCAGGCCACAAGGTTCTGTCCAGTCGATGCAGCAGAGGTGGGTCCTGTAATGCCAAAGCCTATAGTACTTCTTTCATTACTCATGAACTTAGGATGAGAGCCCCAAATATACCATAGGAGATACATCTAAACAAAGCACCTAAATGCTAAACAGGTAGGGAAAGTGAGGCCCAGAGAAGGGACATGGTCCAGACTACACATGGAGTCTATGGCAGGAGCCAGGACAAGAACACGTCCTGATGTTTAGGCCTGAGCTTTCATTAACCCTTTCCAGGACACACACACTTTCTCTCTATTGCCCATTAACTGACAGATACATGTAGATGCTCAGGAAAACTCCCTCAACAATCATGTGGAGAGGGCTAGGACCCTACTTTCCCAGTAAGTTAGACTGTACCCCTTTGTCCCTAGGGACTCTACCTCCTTTTTGTCTCATTCTACTTTTGGATATGTTTTTCTTTCTTAGCATCTAGTTCTGTTTCTGAATGTCAGTCTACTTGGTTCTGAAGCCAGGTAGAACAAGTTAATCCTTCTTCCATGACATACGTAAAAATATTTAAGGACATTTGTACTATCTTTTCTCTCATCTCCTAACTGTCCTCAACCAGATTGTTTTCTTCTCTCGATTCATTTCTGTGTCTTTAAAAAATTCAGATTTGAATCTATGTCATACTATTTTACATGACTTTTCTTGGGGCGGGGGGGGGGGCCCAGATGTGTGATTAATTAGCATAGAGAGCTCCCAGTATGAAAATGCCTTCCATCAACACACATCAGCAACAGCAACAGGTTTTATAAAAACTTTACAGACCTAGAATTGCCTGGAGGTATGAATGACTTGTCCATGATGTAAGTTATAAAAACTCTGTATTCTTACCTGCTGGTGCTTTTTAATATTACAGATTATGTGGGTCTTTGGGAATCTCCAGTGGTGTTTTAAGCTTCTTATCTGGTGAATTACCAACTTGGGTGACTCTTAGTATGGAAAGAAATTGAACTCATGTAGTCTGGGTTCTGGTCCTGGCTTTGACACTAACATTAGCTGAGTGCCTCAGGAAGATCTTTACATTTCTTGAATCTTTCTCATTAGCTTTTTAAAAATGTGGACAGACTAGATTTTTTTCTTTAAAAAATATTTTTTTACTCTTCGGTTTTCCTATCATTTAAATCTTCCCCTATATGCATCCCCCATCTTGGGGGATTACAAAGAATGTAAACATTGAAAAAAATCTGATGTTCTGTGCATGCACTTTTGAACCCTAGCCCTTGCAGAAGAACCGGGAGAGGTTAGATTAGATAATTTCTGAGGTCACTTCCATGGAGTATTGGAAAAGAGCTTAGAATTTGGAGGCACAGAGTTTGGGGTCAGGCAGCCACTTTTTAAAAAATATTAGTTAATTTATTTATTTCTACTTTTCAATATTCACTTCCATAGGTTTTAAATTTTCTCCCCCTCCCCAAGACAGCATGCAGTCTGATAATGGCTCTACATATACATTCCTATTAAACACATTTTCACATTAGTCAGGTTGCTTAGAAGAATTAGAACAAATGGGAGAAGCCATGAGAAAGCGAACAGAGTAAAACAAAAAAGAAAATAGTTTGCTTCCCTCTACATCCTGACTGTGGACGTGGCTGGCATTTTCCATCATGAGTCCTTTGGAAATGTTTTAGGTCCTTGCATTGCTAAAAAGGGCTAAGTCTATGAAAGTCAGTCATCTGTCTGGGTACTGTCAGCCACTCTGGGCTCCAGTTACCTCATCTGTCAGTTACATAAAGGAGTTGCCCTAAAGAAAGGGTTCTTAGCATGGGATTCACAAACTTGTTACCTTAATATTTTGTTAACTGAATTTCAATATAATTGATGTTCTCTTTTAATCTTACATATTTTGTTTTATTAGTTTAAAAACACTCTTCTGAGAAGGGGTCTGTGGACTTCATCAGATTACCCAAAGGGTCCATACCATAAAAATGGTTAAGAATCCCTGCATTGGAGGATCCCTGAAGCTTGTTGCAGGAGCAGGTTTGATTGCCTGCTTGTAGATAGGATTGATCCCTATGTCTTTCTCAAGAGCATATCTGCTAAACAGATGTTAATGACATGGTAGAACTGGCTGCAGGTTCTTATCTCTCCTGAAACCTCATTAGGCAGAGAGCCAAGGGCTAGAGAACAGTGGAATGTTATCTTATCTGTTTGCAGGAGTCTCCCATTCCATCAGCAAAAGTCACCCAAAGTCCCATTTCTCCTCTAAGTAAAACCTTCCACTCCTGCATTGGAGTGAAATATTTCACTGAAAATATTAATTAGTGGGTAAGGGTTCTAGGGGCATCACTTTACCATTTTAGTCACCGTTCCTGAGGGAAGTTGAGAAAAAATAGGGAGGGTGAACAGCCTTTTTAAAAAAATTAGAAAATATAAAATTTTGAGGGGAAGTAGCACTGACTTAATTCCAGAGTGCTGGAAGCGGCATCCAAGACTGCTCCTTGAAGTTTGGGTAGTTTAATGGAAGGTGCTGGGACCTGGGATTGAGTTTGGTTCTGCCTCTATCTTGACTTTGGGCAAGTAGAATCATTCCCCTTCTCCAAACATTGTTTTCTTCCGCTGAGCTCTAGAGGATCCAAAAGTTCTCTTCCAGCTCAGTATCTTTGACATGATGAAGGAAGTCACCTAAAGACAAAGGAAACATACTACGTTACTTGGGCATGAAACTTGACAAACTTCCTTTCTGCCAGGAAGTACTGTAGACTGAAAACACAGCTTGAAGATATTTAGACAAAACCTAGCATTTACCAAAGTAAAGGTCAGTTTTTTGGGGGAATGTCATGAATTTTTCCTCATGACATGCCTCTGTCAGGGATTCACAAAATTCCTGGTGAGGGAATTTGAGGTTGGTACAAGATGATAATTCAGGTGAGCAAATGCTTAGCACCTGTTGCATGTGAGGGACAGTACTTGTTACTGAAGGATACAGAGATAGCAAGGAAACAAATTGCCTGTGCTGGGGGTGGGGACCCTGCGACCTCAAGGCTCTCTAGTTCCTCAAGTGGGGCCTTTGGTGGAATCCAAACTTCACCGAACAAGTTCAGGAAAACCTGAGTTCGAATCTGGCCTTGGAGAGGCTGTGTGATCTTGGACAAGTTGCTTCAAACCCTGTCTGCCTTCATGAGACAATTTCCTAAAATTTAATAATCCATGATATTTTAAAAAAACGCAGCACCGTGCCCGGCACATTCTTGGCCATTGTGAAATGCGTGTTTTCTTCTCTAGGGAAGGTATCAGTTGAGCTTGAACCATAGGGAAAGGTGAAAGGAAGCAATTTATGACTGTGTCAGGAAGGCAGGGGCAGTGTTTGGAAGGTGCCTAGTAATCTGTGGCAGGAAAGGGAGGCTGGACTCTAGGTGGTTTGGTGACAAGTATTCTGTTCTCTTCCCTCTGCAGACTCTACTGGGAAGTACTGGATGGTGGGAAATGAGTCCTCTGTCACCAGCAGCAGCAGCACTCCCGTGGACTTCTTTTTTGAGTTCTGCGACTATAACAAAGTAGCCATCAAAATCAACGGCCGGTACCTGAAGGGCGACCACGCTGGGGTGCTGAAAGCTTCCACAGAGACCATCGACCCTTCCACCCTCTGGGAGTACTAAATGCACTTTAGTGTCGGGCCTTCTCACCTCCCACCCAGCCCCCTTTTCCCCAACCCAATTCCCAGATCCTGCCCTGATGATAGCTTTTGTTTCTACCTTTTTCCTTTCATCCATCTTGCTTCCCTCTGCTCCTTACCCTGCCCCACCTCTATCTGTGGAAGGATTTCAGGATGGCTAGCTATTCCTACCTTTTTTTTTTAATCTCTCTTGCCTTCTCTGTTTTCAGGGGTTTGTTTCGTGTGTTAATGGTGTGGGGTGTGGAAAGAAGTCTTTTGCCTTTCAAACTGGAAAACCCAGAGAAAATGGTGCATCATCTCATGCCTTTGTAGTTTGCTTGGTTTGGGACTTCTCCTTGTCCACCATTTTGGGGGTGGGGCAGGAAGTGCCATCAGCCTAATCCCATTCAAGCAAACACAAAGAGGAATTTTAAAAATCATCTCCACCCTCTCTTCTGTGCCATCGTATGGTGCTGGTACCTTTCTTTTTCTTTTTTTTCTTTTTTTTTTTTCCAATTCTGACCTCTGGTGACTCTGTCTGTGCTGCTGTTGAACTTTACTGCCTGCCTGCTTTGACTCTGGCAAATGGTGCTATGAGTAGGCTTTCAGGGCTAGTGGGACCAGCATTATCTTTAACCGTGGTTAGGATGGAAGAAGCACTGAATTCAGGGACCAGGCATGAAGAGAAACCAGTCTCCTGACAGTGACAACCTAAACGAACCTCCCTGGACTTTGCTGGCTTCCTCAGTCCCTGGAGGAATCACTAGTATGGTGGCCTGGCTACTAAAATGAGAAGTCAGGAGAGAGTGTGACCAGCCTGCCTCCTGGATTGGTCCACTGATTTGTAGGTGGTACAACTAGAAGTTTGCTCATAGCCTTTTAGACCCAAGGAAACCTCCTGTGAGACCATGGAGGATGCATGGTGGTATTGCTGGCATCTTCTCCACCTTAGCATCTTCTCCACCCTAGATTACCACCTTCCTTCCCCCTCATAAGGAAAAGGTAAATAAGCCAAGTGCTCTAGGAATGACTTTCCTGCCAACTTTGACCAGATGCTTCCCTAAAGCCAGGTGCCCCAGTGGCTGAGAGAGCATCCCACCTGGAGCATGTGTGACCCAACTGGATTAAATGGGCACTCTTGGTCATAATCCAGAGCCCTCTCTCTCCATGGGAAGGTGACATCTACCTCTGTGGTGGCACTAGACCCCCCCCGGGTGCCTTCCAGTTAATTCAGCCAGGTAATCTCCCCACCCCTCCCTACCCCCAATCTTTTAGGAGAAGGAATACTATTGCCTTCAAGCATGGCTGGGCAGGGAGTTGCTAAGCTTTAAACTTGGGGGTAGGAGCCTAGCCATATGTTCAGTTTCCTGCTGGCTAGTACCCAGACCTTGGAGCTGCTACAGGCGCTTTAGGCATAGTGGGCTGGATACCCTTTGGTTGGAAAGAGCCAAGCTGACTTGCTTTTTTAGTTCCTTTCTCTCATTTTCCAGGAATAATGGTTGGAATCGCAAAAAAGAAGGTCAAATAACCATTTGTAGATCTAAATCTTGCTTGGCAAACTTTGCACAGTGGTGGTGGTTCAGTCTTTTGTGTGTGTGTGTGTGTGTGTGTTGCTTTTTTTTTTCTTTCCCTTTATATAATCTACTGGAAACCTCTAACCTAACTGCACATTTTTTTTGTTTTTGTTTTAACTGCTAGATGCCCATCCCCAATTGTAGCCACTCCATCGCCCTGTGGCTGGAATGCTCTTTGGGACTCACTCAACCCTTATTTTCCCAGCCCCATCTCCTCCCCCTTTTCTAGGGGCTCTCCCTTCTGCAACAATGGCATGAAAATATCCTACGTTACTGGATGCAGAGAAATGACCAAAACAGTATTTTTTTTATATCTATTTATATAAGCTCTCTGTGGCACTATCAGATGTTGTCTGTAATCGGTCTGCATTAGAATATAACAATGTGAACGTCTGTTAGAGGTGATGCTGAACCTTCAGGGTTTATGCAGGCGCTGAGGAGGGACTCTTCTCAGAAGGCATCGCTTCTTCCTCTGCCCATTCCCTGCCCGCTTGCTCTCTGTGCCTCTCTCCCCTCTTGGCTGCCTCTCTCTACCAGCTTGAGTTGGAATGTGAACTGCCTTCCGTCCCCTTCAGTTGTAACCCCCAACCTGCTTACCATCAGGGGACTTCTTTGTTTTGATACCCCCCTTTTCTGGAGGGCTTGACTGGCTCCCATGGGGACCGCCCCCCCCTCCCACTTGCTTCATCTTCAAACCTTGGCCAGTTCTCAGATACAAGGGATTGTTTCCATGGCTCTTTCTGCTTGAAGGTCAGGAAGAAACATGCTGAGAGAGGACAGCTCCCCATGATTGGGAGAAAGAAGAGTGCTCCCTTAGACGCCTTATACCCTTGTTGCTATTATAGAAGTTGCCTCCCCTCTGAGTTGGTGCTTAATGTCTGTAACTGGAATCTGAAATTCTTGTGGAAGGGACTGAGTAGAGCCAGCTCTCTGGTTCTCCCTTCACCATTGTATGTTGTCAGCCCTCCGGAGCCAGCCCCAGGGGCTTCAAGATAGATAGAACTTGTGGGAGACCAAAGCCATGTCTGAAAGAGAGGACTTGGGCAACCTGAAGTCGCCATGTGCTTTCTGGCCGTCCCTTGCCTTCAGCTTTGTGCACCCCCCACCCCTGCCCCTAGCCCATCCATTCCCAAATAGCCATCTGGCTCCTAATTGCCTCCTTGCTGGCTTCTCCCTGTGAAAGTAGGTTGAGAATCCTTTCTTTCTATCTCTTCTATCAGGTGTTGTGGCTCCAAAAGCAGCCCCTTTGGGGGGTAGATTTTCAGTTTTTAAATTTTTTTTTCCAAGTGCCATTTGTATAACTTAAATCACAAATAGCTTCAACTGGAAAACAAAAAAAAAATAAAAAAGAACATCAATTACAAATGTGTCTGCTGGTGCTATGTGTGTTGGGGAAATGAGGTGGGAAAGAAAAGCCTGGGAGAACCATAAATGATCCAGAACTACAGAGCAGTGTGGGGAAGGGGCACAGACCCAGGAAGTTTGTTCTATGAACCAAAGTCTTTTGTGTGTCAGTTCAACTTAACAAGTATTTATTTAGTTTAGCATTTTATTTTCCCCAGTTATATGTAAAAACAATTTTTAATATTCATTTTTAAAACTCTCGAGTTCCAAATTCTCTCCCTTCCTCCCCTGCTTGCAGCCCCATTGAGAAGGCAAGTAATTGGATGCAGGCTATGTTTTGGACATGTAGCCATGCAGAATGTATCCATAGTAGTTACGTTGTGGGGAGAAAAAGAAACATAGACCAAAAAAACCTCAAGAAAAATAGAGTAAAAAAGTCCACTTCAGTCTATATTCAGATACTCTTAGTTCTTTCTCTGGGGATGGATAGCATTTTTCATGCTAAGCCCTTCAAAGCTGTCTTGGATTGTTGAATTGTTGAGAATAGCTAAGTCTTTCACAGTCAATCATCCTACTTTGTACGCAGTATGTTTCACTTTGCGGCAGCCCATGCCAAGTCTTTCCAGGTTTTTCTGAGAGTATCTTGCTCATCATTTCTTATAGTACAATGGCATTCCATCAGAATCGTATACCACAAGTTGTTCAGCCATTCCTCAATTGATGGGCATCCCTTCCATTTCTAATTTTTTTGTCCCCAGAAAAGAGTGGTATACAAGTATTCATTAAACACCTACCATGTGGTAGATACAGGGAATACAGAAAGACCAGCCTTTGCCCCAAAGGGACTTACATCACTGTGGGAAAACATTTACACACATAAATAAATGTATGTATGTATGCACGCACAAATAATAGAAATTAAGATGGGGGATGGAGGCAGAAAAGTACTTTTCTTAGGAGAGGCAACCTGAGCCATGAAGATCGTGAGGAATTTCAAGAAAAGATTGGGAGGGAAAACATTCTCAAACATAGGGAGGCTTGCCCATGCAAATGCATGAGGGTGCGGAATGGAATGCCTTAATAATGGGAAAGCAGCTTTTTATCACCTAGGAACTAAGAAAGTGGCTTGAAGAGACCACAGTTTCCTACTGAATCAGAGCCCTTTATTCTACTTCCAGAGTGAAATAAGCAAGCAGAACCAGGGAAACAATCTAAATAATATGGCAAAAGCAAACAACTTTGAAAGATATAAATCAGATTAACAAAATTAACAACCAGGGTTCCAGAGAACCAGGGATGGAATATGCCCTCTTGATATAAGCGATGGGTACAAATTTTAGTTTTACATATATATAATTTGTATGTATATGTATAATTTTGTTTCAAAAATTTTATATTTTGAAATTTTATGATGTATAAAATTTGTATATATGCATACACATGCACACATACACACATACATACACACACAAATATATGTATCTTTGGTCTTGGCCAGTGAAAGAATTTGCTTTGCTTCATATTTGTACAAGGGTTTCATTTTCTTTTTTTCCAAAGGGGAGGAAATGGAAGGGAGAGAAAATAGATTTTTGTTCATTAAAAAAAGGTTGCTTTTTAATTTGCAGAGAGGAGAAATTAGAGACCTAGTCCCTGGTTTAAAATAATGAGTCAATTTTGAAATTGCTTTATAGTAGTATTTAATATCTGTACACTGGTCAGTCCATATCTGAAATACTTAAGTTTTGGTACATCTCATGTCTGGATTATTATTTTACTGAGTTGCTGTATATCCAGAGAAGGGTGATCAAGGAAATGAAAGGCCTAGAAACTTTCAGGGAGAGAGACTGAAGAAATTGGAGTTGTACAGTCAGGAAGAAGCATGATGTGGGCTGGTAGACAGGATTACTAGGTGCAAAAAGGGCTGACTCATGAAATAAGACTTAAACTGGAGTCAGGGAAGACCCGAGTTTGAATCCTGCCAATTTGCTATCATGTATGTGAAACGTGTGAAAAAGGCCCACATTTCTGTCTGCAGGCCTCAGGCTTCTGTAGAATGAGGAGGTTGGACCAGATATGGTCTCTAAAGTCTCTCAGCTCTAAACCTTTGAGCCTATGATTTCTTCTGTATCATTCTAGAAGGCAAAAGTGGGTGAATGGGTACTACAGGGAAGCAGTTTCAGTTCAAGGAACAACTTTGTAAGAGCCATGAGCTGCTTGGTCTACCTGGGGTGGGAAGGATTAGTGAAAAGGCTATCTGATCATTTGTCAAGCATGGTATGATGGGTATCCAATGCTGGGTGAGCCCGGCTTCTAAAACCCTGTCCAAATGAAGCTTCAAAAATTATAGCCCTGGTTGCTCAGGACCGCTGTTTCTTCCTTTGGCCTGGAAGCATGGTACTGTGCAAGCCAGTTAGGTTCTGTTCCTTCTGCCCACCCACCCACCCACTACCCCCATTCTGGGCTGTGGCAGCTGTGAGGCAGGTGTTCAGCCACAGCTTCCTGCTGTTAATTAGCAGGTTGGAATGCTAGTCTTTTCCTATAGATATCTACTTCCCTTCAACTCTGTGAGGTCTCATTCTACCCTTTCCTCACCAGTTTCCCAATTGACCGGCTCCAAGGTGAGAGTGAAGAGGAAGAGAAGTGATGTTTGTCACAAGAAAAATGGCAACCCAGTTCCCAATCAACCACCCAATCCCGATGAGCTTACTGTATACATGCCACATTGCCAAGGCTATAACTAGGGCTTTGCATCAGAATGATGTCATTCAGTCCTTCAGTAGCCCGAGAAATAACAACTCCACACCTAATAAACAAAAATAATTAGTTTGAAACAGTAAGCTGTGAAATGGCACTTACCTCCCTACATCTGTGGCAGCCCCAATTGGGTTTCCTCAACAATGTCTTTCCCATCCCTCCAGATGAATTTGTCTTAAAAGCTGATTTGAAATGATGCTTTGTGCCTCTTGTTCCAGGTACAACAACTTAGTTACAGCTCTGTACAGCCACAGAGAATAGTCCTTACTCTCAAGGAATTTACAAACTGAGGATAAAAGACATAGACCCATTGAAATATCCTATACGTCCCTTCATATTAGAGTCTTTTCTCTTCATCACTGGGATGAAGTATAAGAAAAGGAGACTCAGAGCTGGTCAAAGATGACTAGGAGGAAATCATCAACATAGGGTATGCTGCTTTAGCTCCAAGAATCTGCTACTAGCAGTACTACTAGGCCACGTCAGTGGGCTCATCCTGCCAACCAACATGGGCCTTTGCAGCAAAGCCTCTTTGGTGGGCATCCCTTCTCATCTCCGGCTTCTGGAGGCCAGAGAAGGCTCCGCTCAAACCCTTCCACATCGGTCCTTGCTGCTTATGTCTTCCCTCTGAAATCATTTTGTGCGTAGAGATGTGTCTCGGTCAGAATGTGAGACTCTGAGGGCAAGGACTACCCTTTGTTTTTCTTGCTATCTCCATCACTTAGCACAGCACTTGGCACACACCTCATAAGTGCTAGTTGACTGACCAGTACCCCAAGCTCTCACATCTCAAAGAAGGGCCTTCCCTACACCAACACCCCACCTGATCCTGTCCCTGACTATTTGAATAAATCCTAAGACTCTTGCCAAAAAATGAAGCTTGAGGCCTCATGTGGCAGAAATAAGAGACTTCCTGAGTAGTTTTGGACCTAGATGAGTGAGAGATGCCCCAGAAAATCAGGGAACCAAGGTTGTCCACAAGGCACATACCTGTTACCAAAGCAATCTTCATTGTCCATAAAATCAAATTCCTTCCTGCTCTTGTATCACCCCAGAACAAGGTCAAGTGGAAGACAGCATGGAGGACTGGGAGTAGAAAGCTGTGGCCCTGGAGTCAGGAAGACCTGAGTTCAAATCCAGATGCCAACTAGTTACCTGAGCCCGGGGATCTTTGTAACTTTTTGTTTCTCATTCCCAGCTTCCTTCTCTATAAAAGAGGGATGATAGTGATCTCTACCTGTTAGAGTGGTGAGGTTCAAATGTAATAGCGTTATGTAAACCTTAATGAATGGATAAATGCAACCACCATCATTATTTTATTCATAGGGAAGCACAGGCACCTGAGAGAAGAGGGCTGAGCATTCTTCAGATTTTCCTGGTCCATTTTCCTCTCAAGTTCCCCCTCCTAGAGCAGCCATGCAGCATCTCTCAGAGTCAGACTTATCTTGGTTACCATGGTGATGCAAATGCAAAGGGGACAGGGAAAATGCCAAGCAGCCCCTCTGAAAGACTGTGTCATGGACATGGAGGAGACTGGCTAATTAGGAGACCAGAAAAGCAGGATCAGCCTGTGAACCCGTCTCTTATCTGATGCTTCAAAGACAAGGGTCCTTTGAGGAAGGGGAGGAGGAGAAGGCTAATGAGTTATGGGGAAATTGTGAAGGAGGCAGAGGCCTTTGCACAGAAACCTCCCACCCCCAACAGCATCTGCCACCTCCAACCCCAATCCCTACAAGCTCCAGTGTGGGAGCAGAGCCCAGAGAAAACCTGTGGACAGCTGCTTCCCAGATTGGCACAGCGCCTGGCACATAGTAGGCGCTTAATAAGTGTTGACTGATTGCTTCCCACGGGCCCCTTGATGTACCAGGATAGGCTGTATTAGGGAGTGAGCAAAACTTGTTTGGGACCTCATCCATCTCCCCTTGTGTGCCCACCTCCACTCGGACAGCACCTGAGTCAGGAAAAGCCCATGTTTCTCTATAGTTTTCAGTCTCAAACAAGAGTCAAAGGACTCACTATGGGTCAGTCACCGTGCTAAGGGCTGGGGATTTGAAAAAAAAAAAGGCAAAAAACCAGTTCTTTTCTTCAAAGAACCCACAGTGATGGAGACACAACATACAAACTGTGTACAGATTAGATCTATGCAGAGAAGATGGAAGGTACACCTATCTCAGAGGGAAGGCCTCTGCAGTGGGGTGAGAATGAATGGTGGGGGTGCCGGGGGAACTAGGAAAACCTCCTGGGATTTGAGCTGAGTCCTGAAGGACACCAGGGAAGCCAAGATTAGCAAGTAATGGGCAGAGCATTCCAGGCCCCAAGAAGGCTGTTGAGGTCTTGTGTTTGAGGAGCATTGAGTGAACCAACAAAACTGGGACTGTACAGTACATGTGTATGGTACACATACACGGAGGGGACATTGTAAGAAGACTGGGGAGGTAAGAAGGGGCCAGATTGCGAAGAGTTTTAAATGCCAAACAGAAGATTTTCTATTTGATCCCTGAGATAATAGGGAGCCAGGGAAATTTATTGAGGGGAAGTGGGGAAGGAGGTGGTTAAAGAGTGTTATATCATGAATCCTCTGGAAAGTAGCTAAAGTGGGACAGCAAGTTTGGAAGACTTGGGTGCAACCTTTCCCCACCCATCCCCATCCCATATTGACTATGAGACCCTTTCCAAGGCAACAACTCCCAGCAAGCAGCATTCCAAAACTTCGTGTTCTTGGTGAGAATACCTTGGTAGAGGGCTTTCCTCCCTGGGAGTTCCCTATATCACAGGTCCAGTGGAAAAAAAACAAACAAATTTCACCACAACCCTGAGAGTTAGGTAGCATAAGCGCTGCTGACCCTATTATACAGATAAGGAAACTGAGTCTCAAAGAAATGCTGAATGACTTGCCAGCGGTCACACTGTGTTGCCCACTAGTTGACCAAGCAAGGCCCTGCACCCTTTCCTATCCACGCCTCATTCCCTTAGGAGGAGTTGAACCTCAGTAGAAGGCTCTGGGAGTTAACTGTAAGACTAAATTTACACTGAGGTGCTAATGACCAATAATTACTTAATGTGTTATCCTTCAAAGGGATATTTGCATTTTTTAAAAAGAGCCAGCTGGAGGGAATAGCTCTTCTAGGATACAGTTTCTGGCATCAGCTTTGAGCAGAGAATCTTCCCCTTTTTTTGTGTCATGGATCTTTCTGACAGTTTGGGGAGAAGCCCATGGACCCCTTCCCAGAATACTGTTGCTGTTGGTGATTTTAATTCATAATTGAAAAAAATGTTAAATTTCAGTTAGAGATTAGTGAAAAGAAAAGTTCAATATTTTCCCTATAGACAGATACAGTGAGACTAAATTTTAGTACCTTAGTAAGAAAGGAGGAATGTTTGTCAACAGCGTAACTGACTCCATCTTTTAGGTCTCCTTTTTGATCAAACTGTTTTGGATAAATTGTTTTTCTGGAAGTTGTCTTACAAGAATAAGAAAAGCACCTTTTGTTGTATAAGATACAGTAAACAATAAGCATGTATTCTAAAACAATTGATAAACATATTTGGAAATTTTGATAAGAAAGACCACCAATAAAAAAGCATTATAAACTTATTGTAATATAATATCTTATATATGTGTATAATATATTATCAGTAACTTTAAAGAAAACTACTAATCAAATTATGGGGTAAACAAGTAGGAATGATGGGGTGTAGACCCTGCGCCCTCCCTCCCATCTTCCCTCCTCTGAACTGTCCTACAGGGCCCTGGTGTTCATTTCAATATAATCTTTTTAACTTCCCTCTCATTGTGGCCCTCGTTGTCTGCACCTGGCCCTACCCTACACTGCTACTCCTTGATTCCATCTAGACCCATTGCTTCACCACCGTATGTAAGGTCCATCTTGCCTCCATTAAATTGTTCAAATTCTTTAAGGATCTGGCCTTGCTTGCATCAGATGCTCAGATCCCCGAGTCTGGTTGTATTGGCATCACAAAGGGAGTCTGGCTCCCTTGTTAACAAGAGTGTCACAAATAATGCAGATTCTTAAAATCTTGCCCTCCTCAATCAGTGTTTTAATAAACCTTGTCACTGGCTGAAAGAAGGCTTGGGTTGAATTCATTTAAGGCAGAACCCATGTCATTTACCCTTGAATTTTGGGGTTCCTAACACCCCTAGACTGCAGTGGAAACACCTATTATGTTGTTAAGTCATTTTTCAGTGGTGTCCAACTCTCCTTGACTCCATTTGGTGTTTTCTTAGTAGAGATACTGGAGCAGTCTGCCATTTCCCTCTCCAGCTCATTTTACAAATAAGGAAACTGAGGCAAACAGGATCAAGTGACTTGCCCAGGGTTGCAGAGCTAGTAAGTCTCTTGGGCTGGATTTGAACTCAGGAAGATTAGTCTTCCTGATTTCAGGCCTGGGGCTCTATCCACTGTACCACCTAGCTAAAGACCAAGGTTATATAGGGAAGGCCTTAATGACTAAGGAAGAACTGGGAAACATACATCCCACCATCACTTAGAAACATCGGCTTTACAGAATTAAGCTATCCCTTCCTTTCTCTTCCCAAAGGTCTTCATTTCCTTCTCATCTTTATTGCTATAAGAGCATTCCAACTGATCTTAGGATCTTAAACCTAAAGGACTTAAGAGTTTATTTTCCATACATGTTGTCTCTCCCATTAAAATGTGACTGCCTTGAGAGCAGGGACCGTCTATCTGCAAAGTATTTTGCACAGAGTAAGTACTTAATAGATGTTTCATTCATTCATTCACTTACTGTGTGCCAGGAACAGCAAATGGAGAAGTTTTGGATGCTGTGGATAAGTCCACTTACCTTGGTAGTATACTTTCCAGGGATGTACACCTTGATAATGAGGTTGACGCACAAATTGCCTGAGCTAGCTGGACCTATTGCAAACATTATCTAATCTCAACTCTGCCCTCATTCCTGTTTTTATGCTTGCCTGATGGACTCTATCCCACTCTACTTATCAGCTGCCCCAAACCACCTCCTCTCTGCAAGCCTCCAACAACCAATAAGGTAGGATGTGAGGACATCTGACTGTGCTGTTGTTGTGTTTGTCCTTCATTTTCAAAGGGGACCACGACATCAAGAGGATGACATGATATGCAGTTGACTTTGTTTTGAGTGAGGGAGGGCTGTGCAATGTCACCAGCCTCACCTTCTTCTCCTGAGCCATCTGGATCCAGTGGCCTGATATTCATCAGGACTGGAGATGGCCCAGGATGCAATGTAAGATGCTGGCCCTTTCAGGATAAGGTCCTATAGCATTCTCACTTTGAGTAAGATACAGGTTTCTTTAAGTAGTTGCTCAAGGGATAGCCCCTTTAATAAAAAAAAAAAATCAAACTGGGAAGAGAAGACCCTCAGGGTTCCTGGGTGAAAGAGAAACAATTACTATTTAGTATTTAAATTCACTTTGTGCTAGGTAGGTGGGGCCTTGTAGTCCAGTCTATGAGCTCCAGAGTAGGGCAGCTAGGTGGTGCAGTGGATAGAAGAGTCAGGAGGACCTGAGTTCAAATCTCATCTCAGACACTTGACACTGACTAGCTATGTGACCTTGGGCAAGTCACTTAACCCCAACTGCCTCATTCTGGGTCATCTCCAGTTATCCCAATGAATATCTGGTCACTGGATTCAGATGACTCTGGAGGACAAGTGAGGCTGGTGATCGCACAGCCCTCCCCGACTCAAGACAAAGTCAAATGCAAGTCATGTCATCATTTCTCTGATGGCATGGTCTTCTTCGGCAACAAAGGACAAACACACACACAGATGAGCTCCAGAGTGAGGGCAGAGTTGAGGTTAGATGATGCGTGTTTGCAATGGCTCCACTTGGCACAGCCATCTGACTTCCTCTGGCTTTATTCAGCAGCTAAGGAGTATGAACAGAGAAGGCATATGTGGTGGAGATACTTCAGGGTTGAGGATGGGCAGGGTGTGAATGGCAGTAGGACCAAAGGGATTCCAACTGAACTTGTCAACTACTGGATCAAGATTTCAAAGAGAAGAGTGAAGCTGAAAGAGGGACGTGACTGGATTGGGAAAAGTGGTAGACAGAGGGACTAGAAGTCACAACGAGGATAAAAAAAGTGTTTCGGAGGAGTAAGGCCGAGGGAGAAATGAAAGGATGGGAGATTATGACCAGAAAGGGGAATTTCAGAATTTAGGGTCGTGGAGGTGACAGTTATTTGTATAACTACCTAAACTACGGCAGGATTTATCCCTTTTAGTAAAGTAGTAGCTACTCTTCCACCTGAGAAGCTGGTGAATATTCAGGATGTCAATGAATCCTGTGAAGCCAGGAAGCTAGAAATACATTGAATTCCCCAAGTGTGAAAGCAGGGCTGCGGTGGTTGAGGAAAGCTTGAGAGAAGAGGGAAAATGACCACGAGGTCAGAAGACGGCAGCAACAACAAGAAAATCTGCCCAGGGTGATGTGGATGGAGCAAAACGCTGATGCATCATCCTTCCAGGCTCTAATCCGTCCCTGCCCTCACTACACTCCAGATCCATGCTGGTGCCCTGTAAAGTTAGTCCCTTTGGAGACAAAGCTCCATTTGCCCTGCCCTGGTTAGGTATCTCTTTGGCTGGGACAGGAAAACAAACATCAAACACTCAATGTACACAGGTCACTACGGAATTCTCCTTGTTCTCCGTTCTTTCTGCATGAGGGTCCAAAGCCCTTATTCTTAGTAGTTCTGGCCAAAAAGCTCACAGTGATTAGTGTATATGGTACACTGACATAATTACATATAAAGAAGCCTATTCATTGAATGGGTGTATGTCTCTCAAAGTGAGAATGCTATAATACTGTAAGACCTGGGCCTTAGAGGGCCAGAGTCTCCCATTGCAACCTGATGGCCTGATAAATATCTGGTCACCGGATCCAGATGGCTCAGGAGAAGAAAGTGAGGTTAGTGACCTTGCACAACCCTCCCTCACTCAAATCAAAGTCAAGTGCAAGTCATGTCATCATCATGATGTCGTGGTCCTCTTTGAGAAGGAAGGACAAACACACACAATGTAAGTGTGTGTGTATGTGTGTGTGTGTGTGTGTGTGTGTGTGTGTGTATGTGTATTTCAGGACCTTTTATAACATTTCCTCCCTCCCTCTGACCCAGACAGTTTTTGAACCAGAAATGCTCATAGATTTTGACCTGATTAATTATTTTTTAAAAAAATTATTTCTATTCCAAACCACATGAAGCAGGCATTTCCATATTCATAGTAGAAGAGATACACATACACACCACAGTGAAACAGGATAATACATATACTTGCTGATCCCTGCTATTTACAGCTTGCTTGTAAGTTCAACCTGTAGAGGAAAATGAGAGAGGAGTGAGGGAAGACCCGAGTTCCAATCCAGCCTCAGATACTGACGGGCTGTGTGATCCTGGGAAAGTCACTTAACCTCTATTTGCCTCAGTTTCCTCATTGATGAAATGGGGATGATAACAGCACTTACCTCCCAGGATTGTTCTAAGGCTCAAATAAGACAAGAAGTATAACGTGCTTAGCACAGTGCCTGGTATATAGCAAACGTTACATAAATGTTACTTATTGTTATTGTTTGCTGTAATGCTAGTTATATATTGTTGTTATAAATTGCATTTAGATTTTAAAATTAAATTTTGTTTTTGTAACCCATATACATATAAAGTGGATTCAACAAGCGTTTATTAAGCACCTACTGCGTGCCAGGTGGACATGCAAAAACAACAAAAGCCCTAACCAAAAGTGCTCGCTTTCAAGGATGGGGAGACGACATGGAAATAACTCTGTGGAAAGAAGACACAGGCAGGATGAGCTGAAATAATTCCAGAGGAAAAACACTAGCCTTGAGGGAGATCAGGAAAGACTCACTGTAAAAGGGGGATTTAAGGATCGGAGGCTTGGAAGCCCAGAGACGGAAACCAGGGGGGTCAGAGGTGAGATTCCGCCGACTCCTCCATGGCTCACCTTCTCAGTGTCCTGGCTATCAAACTTTCAGGGAGGTCAGAATCTAAACTTATGCCTCAGCCCATGATAAACCCAGGGAGTTCATCCCATTGAGAGCAGGCACCTGCATAGTGTTGGCATCCACCCGTCACAGCACCTGGCTCACAGTGTGGGCGCCGATGATTGAGGACTTCTAGAAGTGGGCCTAGCTCAAATGACATCTTCCTTCTGTCTTGCTTGCCAAAAAAGTCGAATTTTTTTCGGGTGAGAGGTCCCACAGGGTCAGAATTTCCCAAGGGCTGTGCAATGCCACCAGCTGCTGAAATGTTAAATAGTCCAAGGTCCTTTAAATACATTTCTTCAGATAATTGTTGATTTCTAAACACAGGAGATGCCCTGGCTGGCCCCAAAGACTTCCAGAAATTTCCCCTGAGTCTTCCACTCTTACGTACTTCACTATTGTCTAGTAACAAATGGAACTTGTATTTCCTCGGGCCCCCTGGCCCTCTGCAGCTCTGAACTGTGTCTCCCTGGGAGGTGGCCGTTGCCTGGTCCTATGAGCAGGGAGGAATGGAGATTGTGTAGAGGGACTGGGGAGAGAGGGGCTCTGTCTGAATTCCTCCTGAAGGCAATTTCCTCTGGCTAGACTGACTTTTTTCCCTCCCCTTCTTTCCAATTCCTTAATTCCTTTTACCACCCCATGCCCACTGCCCCCATCCCTGAGGTAGAGAGTGACTAGGAAGGGGGGAACATTGGGGAAGAGAGAAGACAGAGGTAGAGAAAGAGACAGACAGTCAGAGAGATAGAAACAAAGAGAGGGGGATGGAGAAAGTGATAGAGAGACGGGCAAGGCAGGCCCTCTTGAGTGACCCTCCTCTGTAGTGGATGGGCGGAAGCGTTTGACCCCATCGCAGAAGGACTCTAGCCATGGGGACGGGGAGTCCTGTTCATTGATGCCCATCAGAGCAGACATAATCCACATACATTTCAGAACCTCCAACACCAACCCCCACCCTTTCCCTATTAGAAAGCAGAGGAAAATCCCATAGTTCACCCTCCTTAAGGACAGAAGCTTTCACTTTTGCCTTTGTATCCTCATGTCTAGGACAGCGCTTGGCACATAGTAGGCATCTCCCCCTGTGTGTCCCTTCTTCCGTCTCTTTCTTCTTCCTTCTCTTGCACTTTTCCAGTTCTCAAAAAAAATCTCTCTGCAGGGACGTGGAGAGATTTCAACAGAACCCAGGTGTCAGGGGTCGGAAGAGGTGGGCTCAGCGTTATGCTCCCCTAATGATAGGAAGGAAAAATGATAGCATTATCTTTTGCCTCAGTTTCCCCCTTTTTACTCCTCTAATTTCAGAAGATTAAAAAACTGTTTCAAGGGGGATTGGGAGGCCTGGTTCCAGAAATTCTAATGAAGTGAGGCCTGATTTATTTATTGTTTTTAAAACAAGAAAAAATGATTCTAAACTTAACCACCAAATAAAATGAGCATTTCCGTACACATAGAATAGAAAAAGAGTAAATAAAATTATAGGTCTCTTGTGTATAGTAAGCTTTTATTCTAAAACTCAACCTGTAGTTTTCTTTTTTCTTTCTTATATTTGCATTAGAAATTTTAAAAAAAATTTAGAAATTTCTTTTTTTTTTTCAGTTGCCAAGCATTTATTTTCTCTTGTTTCTCTCCAAATGAGAAAGAAAAACCAAAACAAAACCTTGTAACAAATACGCATTGTCAAATAGGACAAATTTCCACAATGGCTCCTAAAATCTATGTGTCACTCTGTGCCCTAAGTCCATCGCCCCTCTGTTGGGAGGGACCCATTACAATTCATCCAAGGGCTTCCAGATCTGTGGCTAGTCGCTGTATTGATCAGAATTCTTACGTTTTTCCCAGTCTGTTGGTTTTTATATTCAGCTGAAACCTCTCAAAGCTGTCTGCTTGTCTGGTCTTCTTTCCCTTCTAGCCTTCGCATTTTGGGGGCCTCAGGTCAAGGACCCTCCTCCTTCATAAAGTCCTAGTGTACACATCAAGAGAAGGGGGAGGGGAGAGTGGGGAAGCCTTAGACTGCCATGTGCTTGGGAGGCACCTTTGTTTTTCGCTAGTGGCCCAAGGGAAAGCAGGAGAGTCCTGGCCCCAGAGGGACCAGCTTGTCTGCCATCAGTTTAACCCTCTGTGAAAGGTCATGGCAGCTCCGACCATTTATTTTTAAATAATTAAAAGAAAGACTTTTTAGTAGAGACATGGTGGTGACCAAGGGCTCCCCTGCTTCCCCCAGGAATGCTGGCTTGTGCTACTTTTCTGAGAAAGGGAGAGAAACGGGAGCAAGGGAACCAGGGGGTTCTTGGCCTGGGGCAGGGGAAGAAAAGGGCCCCATTCCCTCCTTTCAGGCCCCTTTGTCTCCCCGCTGGAAAGCCCCAGCTGGGCAAAGGCAAGGGAATGAATGAGGAACTTACAAAGCTTAGGTTTGTTCTGAGGGCAGGGCAGGGCAGGATAAGTAAGAGAGCATCAGGAGGAGGAGGATGGTGATAATCTTTAACATAAAATTTGGGAATAATCTCTTTGTTCTCTCTGAAGCAAACTCAGAGAATGCCTCTTCCTATGTCAACAAAAGCCAGCCAGGGCTGACTTAACATTGCTTAAGAGACCTTTAACCTAAGACACTATCTTGAATAATGGGAGGTTTTCCATATCTTAATATTTGTAGACATAATACTATGTTGTGGCATGTTAATGGTAAAGAAAACACAGACATCTTGGGTTGTAATTTCTATGTGAAACTTTGTCAAACTCTGTTATCTTGTTGTGTTTACAATCTGTGAATTAGGAAACTCCTTTCTAATGGTCTAGTTGATCACTTATGGAGATCATAAATCTGAAGGACACAGAACGCTTCTTTGTCCTAAAACATATTTAAGGCTGCCCAATTCTTGTATCAGTAGCCAGAACATTTCTGGCTCCATAATGCATTATGTCACTGTTATCTTTAATGGGGAATTGATTAATTAATTAAATCATAAAATGTATGCATTGAGCCTGTTGCCTTTTCTTTAACCAAGTTTTCAGGTCAACAATGGGAAGGTTATCAGGAGATAGAAGTCTTCATGACCCTGAGACCAGATGTGTGGCAAGGACAGAGATCTGAAGATGGAAAAAAAAATATTCCACTTTTCCAGGCACTGTGCATAAGCAAACTGAGCCCCTCCCCACCCAAAAAAATAAGAAAAAAGAAAACTTCACAATCATGCTATGTTCCTTTACTCCAGAGCCAGCATGGCTCCCAATGTAGAACTGACTTACAGTCTAAGAATTTTCTGAGATGCTGAAATATTAAGTGACTTGACTATGACCACAGAAATATGTGTTCCAGAGACAAGACTTGAACCCAACTCCCCTTACACTGAAGGCAGCCCATTAGTTAACTCTGATCTTAGCACTACTCTCCTAAACTCTTCAGTAACAGCCTCATCCAAGCTAGCTTGGGTCAATTCTGACCTAGTTTCTAGACTATCAACTACTTGAAGTTATTCCCACAATGCTTAGCACAGGGGATGGACCCATGATAGACACTGGATAAGGAATGAGTGATTGGCTACTAGGCTTCCAAAAACCCAATCTAAAAGAAATTCTGATTCTTACCTGCAGGTAACCAGCCCTGACTGGAGATCTCCATCCCTGTCTCTCAAGATCCAACATTCTACTTCCTTACTCCAAATAATAAGTATTTCTTCACTTTCTCACAATACCTCCCTTAAGGCTAGATGGAATAGGTATCAGAGGAAAGAATGAAACAAGGACTGATGGGTACCAACTATGTGCTAGGCATTGTGCTAAGCACTTTACAAATACCATTTCATTTCCTCTTCACGTCAGCTTCATCATCAGACACTCCCGAGCTGTGTGACACCACAACTCAGGAAGAACTGAATTTAAAGATGGCCTCAGACACCAGCTGTGTGACCCTGGGCAAGTCACTTCACCCTTTTGGCCTCAGTTTCCTCATCTGTAAAAATGATCTGGAGAAGGAAATGGCAAACCACTCCAGCATCTTTGCCAAGAAAATCCCAAATGGCATCATGAAGAGTTGGATGTGACTGAAGTGACTGAACCACCACCACCACCATCCTGGGAGGTAGGTGCTATTGTTAGACTCATTTTTGTTGTTGTTCAGTCTCATCTGTAAAGGAGGACATTGGACTGGAAGACTTCTAGAGTCCTTTCCACATCTAAATCTGGTATGCCCATTTGACAGATCTAAAAACTGAGAAATAAAGATCTGACAAGATCTGACAGCTGATAAAGGCCGCCCAGAGAACTGAGCCTAGACCTCTTGACCCCAAGGCCATGGTTCTTGTCCTTTCAGAGAATTCTTTGACCAGCCCACATTTGTTTTTCATACACTCAGGGGTGTATGGGAGTTATCTCAATACTAGTCATTGCTAAATTTTCAGTGTGAGCATTCATACCTCAGGAATCCCAAAAGCTCCAAATCAGGGCTTGACATATCGTTTTGTTGATTGTTTAGACTTCAGAAAGTGGTGGAGAAAATGTTAATAATGCAGAGTAAACATAAAAGTGTGTAATGTCTTTTCAGAAAGCTGGTTGTTAAATATAGCATACCCACTATATAGAACACCAGTTCCCCAAATCTATAATGCTGGTGTCAAGCAAGCCCTCCACTGAAGGAAGTGGTTGATCTTTGAGATCCCTTCCAATTCATGGTTATACATTCAACTAAATTCTTCTCTGAGTGCTGGACTTGGAATCAGGAAGACCTGAGTTCAAATCCTGCCTCCAACAAATACTACATAGATGACCCTGGGCAAATCATTTCACCTCTCTAACCTCAAGTCCTTATCTATAAAATGAGGATAACAGTACTTCCATTCTCTACCTCACGGGGCTGCTGGGAACAAAATGTTTTGTATTAGAAATACGAGTTTCATAGGATCATAGATTTAAAGTTGGAAGGAAACCTTAAGGCCATATTGTCCAACAACCTCATTTAAAAAATGTTTTATTGATACCTTTGGGTTTTTTGCTTTTGAACATCACAATAATTTCTAGTTTGTACCCCCTTGCAGGAGAGCCTAACCCTGCAACAAAGAAGAAAAAAACAGTTAAGCAAAACCAGCGGATATTTTCATTTCTTCTGGCTATATAATATTCCATACTCATAGGACCCCACCTCTCCATAGAAAAAGGAAGGCAATTTGCTAATCTCTTCTCTGGTTCTGAGATTGCCATCAACTTCATTTGACAAATGAAAAAACTGAGGCCCACAAAGAGGGTGTCTTGTGCTTGAGTCAAATTTCACACCAAAGTCCTGTCTGTTAATGAAATACTCTTTCCTTAACCCCCAAGCTTCGATTATTAAGACCTCTCTTACCCCAGGCTTGATAGATCTGACACAGGAAATGGTACCTTTGTACTGCTTAATAGACCAAGGAGGTGGATGTTCAATTAGAAAGACCCTTTCTTGGAGAGTGGCTTTAAATGTAATTAGACCTGACCCCATCAGACCCATTCACTCCCAGGGCTCCCCTTCCCTCCTCTCACAGCTGCTACACTGAGCCTCTCCCCATTCCAGGGGGACTGTGGTTAGGAGGAAAGCAGGGGCTCCTGGGAAGAAAGGGTTATGGGAACGAGGGACAGCTGGTGGCAAAGGCCAGGGATAGGGGAGCAGTCTGAGCAGGGAGGGAGAGGAGAGAAATAGGAATAGAAGGGGCCAATAGGTCAACATAGATCTAGAAAAACTAGTTCAGCTGAAGTGTTCAGCCCCCAGAAGATCAGGACAGGGCAAGGTTGCTCTTATCTGGGGGTCACTTGCTCTAGCCTCTTACTGGCTCCCTAGACTTTCAAACCTGCTTCATGGTCTGCTTTCCTCCTGTTTCTCAATCTCTTCAGCCATAATTCCACTTGATCTGATTATACCTTTGTGACATCTCTCCTATACCTCCCACTCCCCACACTCCTTTTCTCCTCCACCACTGACACCATTTTGGTATAGACCTTCTTCATCTCATATACTGATATAATTTGCTGGTGAATCTGCCTGTTTCTAGTCTCTCCCCACTCCAATCAGCCACTAAAGAGATCTTCCTAAAAGGTATGTCTGATTACGTCACTCTCCTACTCAACAAGCCTCAGTGGGTACCTATTGCCTCCAGGATCAAATATCAAATCTCTGTTTGGCATTCAAAGCCCCTCATTACCTAAACCTCTCTCTCCACCTTTGCAGACTCCCCATCATGTTCTCTCTGATCCATTGACACTGGCCTTCTGGCTAGTCCACAAACAAAACATTCAATTTCTTGACTCCAGACATTTTCACTGACTATTTCCCATGCCCAGGACAATCTCTCTCTTCATTTCCACCTCCTGTCTTCCCTGGCTTCCTTCAAATCCCACCATCTACAAGAAGCCTTTCTTGAATGTCCTTAATTCTAGTATCTGCTGATTATCCCCATATGTATCTTGTTTTTCCAATATTGTTTGCATGATGTCTCTCCCATTACACTGTGAGGTCCTTAAGAGCAAAGATTATTTTTGACTTTCTTGTTGTATCCTTTGTGCTTAGCACAATACCTGACACATGGTAGATGCTTGTTATATGTTTGAAGACTTGACAAATATCAAGTACCAATTCTGTGACAGACTTGGCACACAGCATTGAAAATGGACCCAATCCCTGCTCTCCAGGAACTTAAAATCCTATCGAGGTATAAGATCGGTACTCAAATAAGCAATAAGGTGAGAGTGTCAAAGGCGATAAGACAAAATCTTAGAATAATATACTTTGTACTCTTGGTAGTAGCAAAAAAAATAAAAATAAACCAGAAATGAATGGGTGTCCATTGATTGAAGAAAGGCTGAATGAGTTGGGATATGGGTGTGTAATGCTATATTATTGAGCCATAAGGGAAAAAGTTGATGAAGAATGCAGAGAAACAAGGGAAATCTCATAGGAATTGACATAAATCAGAGTAGGCTGAACCAGCAAAATCCTATATAAAATGACTTCAATAAAGTAAATAAAAAGATTATAACCAAATTTAAGACTAATCAAGATTTTTTCTAATTTCAGTTAATCAAAATAGTTTCAAAAGTTGTCTTAGACTGATCTCTACTTTGGCATTTCCTACAACTACCATTGGTGATGCAGGGGATAGAATGCTGGACCTAGAATCAGGAAGACTCATCTTTATGAGTTTAAATCTGCCCTCAGATACTTACTAGTTGTATGTCCCTGGGCAAGTCACTTAACACTGTTTGCCTCAGTTTCCTCCTCTGTAAAATGATCTGAAGGAGGAAATGACAAACCACTCTACTATCTTTGCCAAGAAAACCCCACATGGAGTCACAAAGAGTTGGACATAACTGAAAAACAACTGAACATGATCATAGGCAAAATACCTAACTTTCTCCTGCAACCCAGGCCACAGGTCCCTCATCTATAAAAAGAAAGGGCTGGATGGGACAGCCTGAGATCCTTTTTAGCTCTAAATCTAAAATCTTATAAGTGGCCCCTACAAAAAGATGAGGAAATCTACTTCTCTCCACAAAGAGATGGGGGTTAGGGAACTATGCTACCTGCAAGTCAGATGGAGTCACCATATCAGGCTTTTTCTTTGTTTTGGTTGACCAACAGCAAGCATTTATTAAGTGCTTGCTATGTGCCAGGTCTGGAGATGCAAACACAATTAAAATAATTGAAATGAAAGGAGGTTATATTTTAATGGAGGAGGTAATAAATATACACACTCATGGAATAAATTAAAAGAGAATAAATACACATACTAGTTAAATATTAGTTCTATGTAAACCATTTCACTTTATTTTATCTTCACAGTAAACCTGAGAGGTGTAGAGTGCCAAGTATTTTTGTTTCCTTTTTACAATTGAGGAAACTGAGGCTTGAGGAGTTTATGAGATTTGTGCAAGTTCATCGGTAAGCAGCAGTCCTTCTGACCCTCAATTCAATGTTCTTTTTACAATTGCACACAGTAGTGACTTTAGCACGAGAGGATCAGAGATTTAGTGGTAAGTAGTAGGACACTAGGTGGCACCGTCATGAACAGAGCCCTGGCCTTGGAGTTGGGAAGACCACAGTTCAGATTTGACCTCAGACACTAGTTGTATGATCCTGAGCAAGTCACTTAACCTCTGTCTGTCTCAGTTTGTTCAATTATTAAATAGCTATAATGACTTTGTTATTTGGTCGTTTTCAACTGTGTCTGACACTTCGTGAATCCTTTTGGGGTTTTCTTGGTAGTGATATTGAAGCAGTGTGCCATCTCCTTCTCCAGCTCATCTTACAGATGAGGAACCTGAGGCAAACAGGTTGAAGTGATGTGCCCAGAGTCACACAGCTAGTACGTATCTGAAGCTACATTTGAACTCAGGTTTTCCTGACTCTAGGTCAGGTGTAGGGAACCCCTCTAGGTCCAGTGCTCTATCCACTGCACCACCCAGGTGCCCAGCTATAATAATAGCAGTTGTTATTGTCCAGGGTTTTGTAAAGACTGACACATAAGTAGGCACTTAAATGCTTGTTTCTTTCCTTCCTACAACACTGAAAATGGAAAGTACAACCCCAAAACAATAAAAAGTATATGTTACGAAATGACAAAGACCAAGCACAGTCCCAAAGAAGAGGCATAGAAGATACCTCCCTCTATCCCTTGGCAGAGATGTGGAAGGTCCATGGACTTGGAAACATTGCATATATTTTCAGTGTTTTTTGATGTATTTATTGGTTTTTGCTGATTTTTTCCCTCTCTTTCCTTTTGTTTTACTTTATATTAATATATATATTGTATACAAAAAATATTGACCATATACTATTAAAATATTCTTTGTCATGTGGGATGGGTCTTTGAGAAGGAGGAGAGAGGGAAGGAATTTAGGTGATGAAAAAATATCAATAAAAATCTACTAAAAACAGAAATACTCTCTCTCACTGACCATGCCTCTCCCTGGGGCAGGAAGCACTTAATCAAAAACCCAATAACCAAGGCCTCATTTCTCCAGAAGTTGTTGCAGTGATTTATACCACATCTATGGCTCCCACTTCCTAGAGCAACCCAGCTGTCAGGGAGCAGATGGTCTGAAGGGCCCAGGCCTTAAATAGGTCTCCATCACCAGAGGACAATCATCACTCCCATTTCCTTAAGTGCTTTTAAGACTGACAAAAACATCTTGCCCACAGTGACCCTGTCCAGGGTATGTGGAAGCAGGGATTATCATTCCCCTTTTACAGAGGCTCAGAATACTTAGCTGTTAGAGGCAGAATTTGAACTCATGTTTTCTGAGGCTCGGGTATCCCAGTATGTTGATGTGGTGAAGAGAAAGCTGCCCTTGGAATTCCAAAGTTCCACTTGTGACAAATACTGGTGGAGGGACCCTGGTCAGGTCACTTAACCTCAACGCTCAAATTATACATCTTAGAATAATTACCAATCTGATTTGAATTTCCTCACAGAGGTTCATCAAACCTTTCATTGGCAAATATCTAGATTCCTCCCAACAAAGCAAACAGAATCTGACGCTGTGGTACTTCTCCAAGGATGAATGTATTTCACTCCATCACCCAGAGCCCTTCTCTCTGATCTATTTCTCTACCTCCCTGCTCTACTCAACATCTCTAGAGGAATGGTTGATGAAGGACCCAGAACTGACTCTTAGATAAGCCCAAAGTCAAAGAGAATATTTGCATGATGTTCCAGAACCAGCTCTTACTAGTATCTCTCAAGAGCTGATTGCTAAAATGTAAGCAATTAAATCTCAGTAATCAGTGTCAGGGCTTGATGTATCATTTTGTTGATTGTCTAGACTTAAGAAAATGGTGGAGAAAATGTTAACAATGAAGTTTAAGCTAAAATTATATCAAAAATGCTTCCCTCCCCAATAAGCTGGTTGTTAAACTTTTATGAGCAGATGTCTGCCTAGAAGCATTACAGGTGAGCAGAGTACGCTTGCTGAAGGACCCTCCTCCCCTCTCCTGACCATGGATTCTTATTATTTACACTTTTTGTATAAATACTCCTCCCCATCCTGTAGTATATAAAAGTTTTGTTCTATGCGATGCAATCACAAAGGGTAAAAACACATTTATACCATTTCCCTGCTCCCTAGCAAAAGAAATACATGTCTACATCTGTAAAACTTTCCTTAGCTTGGAATTATTCCTGACATATTTCTGAAAGGGCCCCATTCCTGTACAGGCCTGCTAGGCTAGAAGCCAAGGAAGCAAACCGCGAACAAGGATGTGAGCAGTGGAAAGTCTGAAGAATCCCAGCATGAACATGGAAAAGTGGGCAGTAAGAGATCTCGCCTCTCCTCCTCATGCTTCAATGGATTTGGGACCACCTTGATGTGTGGATCCCTTCCAACAGAAAAGACCTCCTATCTATCTTGTGTAACCTCATCCATACTCTTCAATAAGTTTGGAAATTGGGGAGGGGAAAGAGGAGGGCCAAGGGCTTTCCTCATCCTCTCTTGATATTATATCCATTAGTCAGACAATAAAATTAAAGACCTACTACTTGCCAGGCACTATGCAAAGCGCTGGGGATACAAAAAGAAGTAAAAAATAGTCTCTAGCCTCAAGAAGCTCACAATATAATGGGGGAATCAACAAATATGTACAAACAAGCTCTATACAGGATAAATAGGAAATGCATAAGAGAGAAGGGCACTAGAATGAAGAGGGTGTTGGGAAAGGTTTACTACAGAAGATGGAATTTCAGCTGGGACCTGAAGGAAGCCTGGGAAGTCAAGGGGAATTCCAGGGAGGAGAGCATTCCAGGCATGGGGGACAGCTGTAGACAATGCCCAGAGGTGAGAGATGGGATATCTTGTTCATGGGACAGCCAGGAAGAACAGTGTCACCGGATTGAAGATCATGTATCGTAAAGTAGGGTGTAAGAAGATTTGGAAAGTAGGAGGGGACTAGGTTTTCAAGGGCTTTGAATGTCCAACAGAGCATTTTGTATTTGATTCTGCTGGCAGATGGAAGCCACTGGAGTTTTATTGAGGAGAGGCTAGGCATGACAGGGTAGGACTTGTGTTTGGGAAAATCACTTTAGTGGCTGGATGGAGGATGAATTGTAATGGGGAGACTTGGGACAGTCAGACAGGACTGAAATGGGTGTGGAGATGGACAACATGATTTTCAAGGTCCTTCCAACTCAGATTGGTAGATTTGGGGAGGGTATCCTATCCCAACATGATGTAAGCCTCCAAGACTGGGATGATTTCATTTTTGCCTGTCTTCACAATGACTAGTTGAATAAATGTTTGTGAATATCGACCTCTATTGCGAGCTAAGACACAGAACCAGGAGAATCTTGATGGTGTTCAGAGGAGAATGAGCAGATCATTTTGCTTGTGGCAGAACATTCACATCTGAGAATAGGGAGAAATACCAGGTGCTGGATTGTACATGGCTTTCAATGCCAGCTCAGGACTCAGAAGAAATGAAATTATATGACATGTGGTGCTGTATGTGCATATGCATGTGTGTGTGTGTGCGCATGCAAGTGCATACATGCATGTGTGTGAGAATTGCTCCCATCAATAAAAGAATAAAACAAGACTGTCCTGAGATCCTGAGATTCTGTCTCTTGGCAGAAGCCCTGGTGTCCTACAAACTCAGTTCAATACTGTTATGTTCTTTACTTTCCCAAACTGCTAATGTATTTTCTCTCCTAACTATTTTGTATCTATTATGTATGTTCTACTTAAATATGTATGTAACATTCCTGCTCCATGTGGACTTGGGTGAAGTACAACCCTGTCAGTCTGTGTACCTTCAGGGAGATAACTCCTGATTGACTGAGAGTCTCCTGATGCCATAGGATGAGGTAAGTTATGATTGGTGGAGAGGTGTCTACTTCTTTGGAGGCAAGTAGGGTTAAGTGACTTACTAAGGGTCATACAACTAGTAAGTGTCAAGTGTCTGAGGTGGGATTTGAACTCAGGTCCTTCTGACTCCAGGGCAGATATTTTATTTACTGCATCACCTAGTTGCCCCTTGGTGGAGAGATTTTAGGCGACTGGCCACAACTACTCCTGTAAATACATGTGGAGGTAGATGTGATCAGACCACTTCTGGAGTACTCTGGGTACCACTTTAAAATATATACATATACACACATATACATGCATATATATATATGTACATAAATTTTCCCCAATTATATGTAAAGATAATTTTTAACATTTATTTTTTTTTAAATTTTTGAGTTCCAGATTTTTCCCCCTCTCCCTCACTTTCCCCCTCCCTGAGGTGGTAATCAATTTGATGTTATACATGTGCAATCCTGGAAAACATTTCCATATTAGTCATGTGAAAGAAGACACAGCGGGTACCACTTTCTAGGAGGCTTCACAAACTAAGGAATGTTCAAAGAGGGAGGGCCAGATCATGCCATGGGAAGATCCATCAAAACTTAGGCCCCAGTTCTGATTTTCAGGTAGACAATCAGGGCTTTGAATAGGCCCCACCATCCAATAATTCAACTTCACATAATATTTTAGTCTTAAAAGATGAGAAATCTTTATAAAATGCCCCATGTCTTTTAAATTCAAAGTCAAGAGTATTTGTCCTTACCATTAATAACACTAGCTAGCACTAATACATAGTTCTCTGTTTTACAAAATACTTTACATGTTATTTCAATTTTAACCTTTCAGTCTGAGACACAGGTGCTATTATTTCATTTTATAGATGAGGAAACTGAGGCAAACTCAGGTTCAGTAACTTGCCTAGGATCACACTGCTAAATAAGGGCACACCACAGGGTCTGAACACAGATTTTCCTGTCTCCAAGTCCAGCACTCTAGCCACTACTGTCCCTATCTAGATGGTTCAGTAGATAGAGCACTGGGCTTTGAGGCTGGAAGACCCGAGTTCAAATCCAACCTCAGACACTTACTAGCTACAGGAAACCACTTAACCCTGTTTCCTTCAATTTCCTCGTCTGTAAAATGGACTGGAGAAGGAAATGGCACACCACTCCAAGAGCTTGGCCAAGAAAACCCCAAATAGGACCACACGAATAAAAAGGAAGGAACAAGACCTCCTTTCAAAACTTTCAACACATTTTCTTTAGAACCCTGTGAGGTTAGTAGCACTAAATAGATTTGCCTCCTCTGCTGCAAACCTCAGAGAGGTTAGTCAATTACTTACTTACTTGCCTAGGTTCACCCAGCGAGGGGTAGAGCTGAACTATGCATCTAAATCCAGCATATATTCCACTAAGCCACACTATTCATTCCAGAGCTATGGGTCACAGATCTCAGGATCAGAAGGGTCCTCAGAAGCTCCCTAGTACCCTAACTCATAACTGAACCTGAATCCTCTCTACACATTCCCAACAAGTCATAAGCCTTTGATAAAAGAAGCCACCCCCGCCCCGAGGCAGCCCCATTCCATTTGGGGATGGCTCAAGTTGTTACAATTTTCCCCCTTTTCATCAAATTGAAATAAACTCAGCAGCCACTTACACCCATTGCTCCGAGTTCGGCTCTCTGGGACCATCCAGAGTAAGTCAAATTACTCTTCCAGCCACCTACCACAGGTTCCCCAGTCCTCTCTTTTCCAAGGTGAACATCATCAGTGGATCTTCCCATGGTATGATCTCAACTCACCTTCCTGGCCCTCTCCCTGGGGACATTCCTTCATTTATGAAGCCTCCTAGAAAGTGGTACTCACTGTGTTATTTTCCATGATTGCCCCTGTATAACCTATATCAAATTGACTCAGTTTCCTCATCTGTAAAATGCGCTGGAGAAGGAAATGGCTAACTGGTGCAGGATCTCTGCCAAAACCCCTCAAATGAGGTCTTGGACAGTCTGACACAACTGAAAAATGATTCAACAACTAAATATTTGTTGGATGAATGAACTCTTCAAAAGTTTTAAAATTTATACTGCAGGTTATAAGGGAATGACACTTGCAACTAACTATAAACTAATGGGGATTGGGAGATACCAGGCTGAAACCATTACAAGGAATACATTGACAGGGCCAATGCTGATGAGATAGGAATGGGGGGAGGGGAGTGGGTCAGTCAGTTCAGCCGTTGGAAACTCGATTGTGACAAGATTCCTGGGCTTTAGAGCCTCTTCCATTCTACGCCTTCTGTTATTTCTGTCTTAATGTAATTTCCTTAGTTATTTTTTTGAAAACAAATAATAAAAAACACTCAACTTTGTCTCATTTGAACAAAGGAAGTGAAGGGATCTATTTGTCAATACCTGGGCCAAGAGAAATGGAGGGAAATTTGAGAGCCTCCCATATCCAGGCATGGACTAGTAGCGCAGTTTGGCTACATCAGAAGGAACTGCCCTTGGATTGACAAGTTTTATTCCTGTAATCATGGTTCTTCCAATAATTAACTTTTAAAAATTACTTTGAATTTACTTTTCTGGTAGGTTATGTCTTGAGGGCAGAGACTACAGAAGAGGAACTGAGGCAAATAGGGTTAAGTGACTTGTCCACGGTCACACAGCTAGGAAGTTTCTGAGGCCAGATTTGAATGTATGAAGATGAATCTTCCACCTAGCTGGCCTCATTACTCAATTCAAAGTGCTCTCTCAAGTGCCTATGATTGTTCAGTTGCCACATCGAGATGGTCTGTTTTCCTATCCTCACCCTCTTTGGCTGGTCTGCAGCATCCCACACTGATGACCATTCTCTTCTTGGATACTCTCTCCTTTCTAGGTGTTTGTGGTATAGCTGTCTCTGGGTTCTTCTATCCATCTGATTGCTTAGCACCATTCCCATATTTTTTGTTGGCTCAGCATTCATATCATGCCCCTCATCTGTGGATATTTCCTAAAAGTATGCCCTACATCATCATCTCTCTTTAGACTCTCGGTAGCCACCTCAGCCCCCATGGGGTTTGATCATCACCATCTTTATACAGATTTATACATCCAATCCCAGTCTCTCCACCGACCTTCAGACCTGTGTCAGTCACCAAACTACCTACTGGACATTTCAAACTGGATGGCCCAGAGGCATCTGAAACTTAGCATATCTAAAATTTAGACTCACCATTTTCCCCTCTCCACTTCCAAACTTGTATTTTTTTTTAAATTTTTTAAAAATTTATTTAACTTTTAACATTCATTTTCACAAAATTTTGGGTTCCAAATTTTCTCTCCATTTGTCCCCTCCCCCATCCCAAAACGCCAAGCATTCTAATTACCCCTATCACCAATCTGCCCTCTCTTCTATCATCCTCCCTTCCCTTGTCCCCATCTTCTCTTTTGTCCTGTAGGGCTAGATAACTTTCCATTCCCCATTACCTGCATTTCTTATTTCCTAGTAGCAAGAACAATACTTGACAGTTGTTCCTAAAACTTTTGAGTTCCAACTTCTCTTCATCCCTCCCTCCCCACCCATTCCCTTTGGGAAGGCAGGCAATTCAATACAGGCCATATCTGTGTAGTTTTACAAATGACTCCCATAAGTCATGTTGTATAAGACGAACTCTATTTCCCTCCATCCTATCCTGCCCCTCATTGTTTCTGTTCTCTCTTTTGATCCTGTCCCTCCCCAAGAATGTTGACTTCAAATTGTTCCCTTCTCCCATTGCTCTCCCTTCCATCATCCTCCCTATACTGCGTATCCCCTTCTCCCCGACTTCCCTGTAAGATAGGTTTTCATACCAAAATGAGTGTGCATTTTATTCCTTCCTTTAGTCGAATGTGATGAGAGTAAACTTCATGTTTTTCTCTCACCTCTCCTCTTTTTCCCTCCACTAAAAAGTCTTTTTCTTGCCTCTTATATGAGAGATAATTTGCCCCATTCCATTTCTCCCTTTCTCCTCCCAATATATTTCTCTCTCACCATTTAATTTCTTTTTTTTAAGATATGATCCCATCCTATTCAATTCACTCTGTGCTGTGTGTGTGTGTATGTGTGTGTGTGTAATCCCACCAACTACCCAGATACTGAAAAGTTTCAAAAGTTACAAATATTGTCTTTCCATGTAGGAATGTAAACAGTTCAACTTCAGAAAGTCCTTTATGACTTCTCTTTAATGTTTACCTTTTCATGCTTCTCTTGATTCTTGTGTTTGAAAGTCAAATTTTCTTTTCAGCTCTGGTCTTTTCATCAAGAATG
>CM053772.1:90135747-90169833 GCA_028658325.1 Potorous gilbertii | reverse complement strand
GGCTGGGACTGGGGCTGGGGCTAGGGATGGAGAGTGGGGGGCTGGGGCTGGAGATGGGGAAGGGGGAGGGAGGGGGCTGGGGCTGGAGATGGAGGTTGGGGGAGGGCTGGAGATGGGGAGGGGGGAGGGAGGGGGCTGGGGCTGGGTGGGGGGCCGGGGCCGGGGGCTGGAGATGGAGGTTGGGGGAGGGCTGGAGATGGGGAGGAAGGGGGCTGGGGAGGGAGAGTGGGGGGCTGGGGCTGGAGAGTGGGGGGGCTGGGGCTAGGGATGGGGGGGCTGGGGATGGGGATGGAGGTTGGAGGAGGGCAGGAGATGGGGGCTGGGGATGGAGAGTGGGGGGCGGGGGCCGGGGCTGGGGCTGGGGATGTGGAGTGGGGGGGCTGGGGATGGGGATGTGGAGGGGTGGGAGGCTGCAGCTGCAGCGCGCGGTGGGGGCCCGCACAATGCAGCCCACGAACCCCCCCCCCCAGCCAGCCCCCCCGAGCCCAGCCCGGGGCTGGTAGAAAGAAGGCTTGGGCAAGGCGGGAAAGGGGGGCGGAGGCTCCTTCTACACAAGTCTTTTCATTGACCGAGGTGGGGGTGGGGAGGAAGAACCCATAAATGGGGGGGGGCTTTTTTGCCTCTCTCTCCCGCACGTCCTCGTGGGCAAGGCCTCCTTCCTGCCTGTTTTCCCTTGGCCCTTTCTTTTGCATAGCTTTGATCGCTAGCCACCCCAAATCCCACCCCCCCACTCCCCGGACTGGTCTGCTGCAGTAGCGAGTTGTAAGGCTTGCGGAGGGCTAAGGGGTGTGCCCAGACACCTCGAAAGGTGCTTCTGACCCCTTTGGGGAGGGGGCTTGGATATCAAAGAAAGAATATCTAAATGTTCCTTTATAAAATCTCATGGACACATTGGGGCTCAAACCCCTCCCTAAGTAAAATGGAACTATCCAGACCGAACCCAAAATCTCTAAAGTTAGATCTGTGATTTTTCTTTAATCTCCTCTTGTCCAGAAGGGGAAACGGTGCTAGTTCCTTCCTTTCTTAGCCTGCAGCAGTAACCTTTCCTGCATACTGCAAGCTGTTACAAAGAAGGGGGGAAGGGAAGGTGAAGAGAGCCTTCCAGGGAGCCAGAAGGGAAACGGCAGCCAGGGATGCTGCTTTAGCCCAGGGTTGATTGGTCATCAACCTAGCCTGGCTTTCCCCTTTCACCCCTGCCCACCCTTTGCCTAAGATCCTGTCTTCTCATAGTAACCTTTCCTCCACTGCCTTCAGTTCCTTCATTCAGCTTCAGAAAAAATTCCCTTCTGTAGCTATTTCACCAGAACTTAGGCTCTCTTAGCTGCAAATTCCCCCTGGATATCCCCTCATGGTTCTTCTCCATGTCCTTTTTCATTACTTCTAGAAGTCCCCAAGATTTCAGAAACAGCTTCAGCCTTGGGTCCTGTGGGGCCTCCCCTGGGAGGTCCCTTGGCTTCTCACAAGCCCCCAGGCCAGTGTGCCTTCTTCAGGCTTTAATGCTATGCCCAGAGAAATCCAGCAGGTCCACTGGAATCTACTGGTTGATCTTGAAACCTTGCCTAAGGTTCATCTCTAAGCCAAGGTGAAATCAGAAAGGGCCACATCCTCCCTTAGTTTTACTAGCCATGTGACCCTGGGAAAGGGACTTCAACTCTGTGGGCCTTTGTTTCTTCATCTGCAAAATGGATATATGATAATTACAGCCCTTCCCTCCCTGGAGGGTTGTAAGGATCATATCAGATAATACATGTAAAAATCTTAGGAAACCCTAAAGCACCATATAAAATATTAGCTATTATTAATTCAATTAAATTCAATAAATATTTATTAGGCATTTATTATGCCTAAGGTACTATGTTACGGACTGGGATATCTAGATGGCACATGGCTACTTACTCCATTAGTGGAAGGAAGGAAAGAGGGAAACAAGCATTTATTACGCCCCTACTGTGTGCCAAGCACTGTGCTAAGTGTTTTACGGATAATCTCATTTGATTCTCGCTACAACCTTGGGAGATAGGTGGTGCTAATATTAACACCCTTTTGCAGTTGAGGAAACTAAGGCAGATGGTGTTAAAATGACTTGTTCAGGGTCACACAGCTGTTAAGTGTCTGAGGCCATATTTGAACTCAGGGATTTCTTATTATAGAACCACAATCCTATTTCTTTGCAGTCTCTTCAGGGGTTCCCTTGCATGTGCAGTATCCCCCGGATACCAACAGACCACTCAATTGTCTCCAATTCCAGTTCCATAATTAGGCTGCCTTCCTTTTTGGTCATACATGTCCTTGTATCCTCAAAAACAAAGGACTGCTGGTTCCATGCTGGAGCCTAGTTAGACCTATTTCCATCCTTCTCTGGGTTGTTATTTTGATGCTGCTGAGATCACAACATTACCTGATTTGAAAACATATAGCATGGCTATGAGAACATGAATATTAAGGAGTTGGTCTTTTATAGCAGCATGCACTGTTTGGAATCACTGAAAGAAGGAAGGGCACTGCCATTTTCCAAAAGTGATACAACCTAATCTCTGCCTTTTCGGTTATGAACTCAACTTATTTTCTATTTAGAGCTCTTATCCAGAAATAAATGTTAATAATCCCTTCCAAATTCTGTGTTATTCTGTGACTAAGTGCATGCTGTAGTCTAGGAAATGTGTATTTTTCATCCACATTGTTTTTTTAGTGTGAATAGTTAGGCTGGATTTCACAAGGAGCCATTGCAGTATTTCAGAGCTGCAGACCCAGTGCAGTTAGTACAATGTCATCAGAAAATGAGTACACTGGGAGAACTTTGCTGTCTATATGGAATCTTTCAGGTATTCCACCTTCTCACAGGGAATCCTCCATAACTTTATCAAACAAACCATAGATGGGTATATAGCCCCATTTCAGTCTTCTGCCTGATGTCAATAATCAGAAGATCTTTGAACAAAATTATAGTCGAATCTGTGTTAGGATCTTGTATAATTTTGACACCTCTCATTTGAGTAGAGCCTTCGAGGTTGTACTTTGTTCTGTGTCCATTTTTTTTTTAATGAACTAAAGAGAGATGTTGGAGAAGGAAATGGCAAACCTCTCCAATATCTTTGCCAAGAAAAACCCTAATGGAGTCACCACGAATTGGACACAACTGAAAAACAACTAAACGACAAAAAACAAGCAATAGCTAGACAGTGAAAAGAACTTTGGAGTCAAAGAACCTAACTTTTCAACTCTAGATTCTGATATTGACTGCTTGAGTGACTGGGATAAGTCACTTATAAAATGACTTGGAACTTTTTAAAGTTGTAAATTCACCTGTAAAATGAAACTCTGTAAATGAGAAGGTTGATTTAGATCAGTGGTACCAAACTCAAGTAGAAATAGGTCTACTAAATCATACAAAAGGATCCCTGTAAGGCCACATATTGACTTAGATAACCACATATTAACATTATCTATGTTCTATTGTATTTTTATTTATTTTACTGAATATGTCCCAATTGTATTTTAATTTAGTTCAGGCTGTACTCAGAGTGTTGCCTCCTCAGTGTGTTTGATGTCTCTAATTTAGATGACCTCTAAAGTTTTTCCAGTCCTAAATCTGATCCTTCAGTCTTAAATTCTTATTTCTCCATCAGTTTTGTGATCATGAAGAAGTGGCATACTGTAGAAAATTATCTCTAAAAAACTACCTGTTCTTTTTATGTTTTCATCAAAGATACTGTTCACACTTGAATAGACTATTCTCATAAAGATTGTTTAGATATAAGAAAATAGGCAAGTAGGAAAGTGGTAGTTAGTGATGTTTTCCTAGAAACCTGTTTTTTATTTAAAATTCTGTCAATGATTTTTTCATTCTTTTAGAATTTTTTCCCTCTTTGGGATATCTTGAATTTGTTTCCTAAATGTTGTTAAGATTCTGCAGCCTCCAGTAACATTTCTCCTACATATGTTCGGCCAGGTCCAACTTTTAAGTGCTATCAGATACCGAATTGGTAGAGTCTAGATATGGTGGCTCTTCAGTTGTTGCCAACAACATTAGATTACTGTAGCTCACATTTATGTAGCACTCTAAGTACTTTACATATATTATCTCATTTGATCCCCAAAACCACCCTTTGTGGGTGGTTTTTTATTATCTCCATTTTACAGATGAGGAACTGAGGCAGAGAGAGATTAAGTAACTTACCAAGGATCATACATCCAGTTACTAAGGATGTGTTAGTAGTATTTGAACTCAGATGTTCCTGACTCCAAGTTCCAAAAATATCCACTACACCAGTTAACTGCTATTTAAAAAAAAAAAAAAAAAAAAAGCAGATCTCTTCCTTTTAGAGTCTTTTCCTCAACCTGGAAATAAAGCAGGAAGCTGCCCCCTCCCCTAGGTCACTGACTTAATTAGCTCTCCTTCCCTGACTCAGAATAGTGATCACAACATTTTGAAAAAATTAGAGATTGGATTCTCATCAGGAAAAGGGTAAGGAACCTCTGCCATGGCCCATTGGGCAGACAAAAGATATTAGCGTCTGGAAGAAATGGTACTTAAACTGTAGTTTAGTGCCAGCCCAGCTTGATGTTTTAAGTCTTTTGACATGGGCTGGATCGCCAAATGATATGAATGGGAAGAGGTACTAAAAGGGGATGAAATGGAGTCCAGGAAATAATTGACTGTTGAAGTAGTAGCAAGGAAAGCCAGCCAGAACTACTGCCTCAGTAATCATCCCTTGAATTCTGTATAGTACTTTGTAATTCCATTTTTATTTTAAAAACTTGACACTCATCAAGAAACAAAAACATTCTAAAATACAAAGGACAAAAAGGAGAATTGTGGATGGAACAGTGAGCTTCTGTTATGTTCAGTTTATTTTTTAAGTTTAGATTAAATCTAGCAAAGTAATAAAATTACTGTTTTTTATATTCACTTCGGAATTTTGTTGTTGGTTTTTTCCTGTGTTTTGCCTTTTGCAGAGCAGTTATAACTAATATTATCTCATTTTCTCCCCTCTCACAACCCTTTAAGAGACAGGATAAGTATCATTACCCCCATTTTATAGGTGAGCAAATTGAAGGAGTTTTGAATATTTAAACCACTTGGATCATAGATTCAGAGCATGAAGGGGCACTGGAGATGACCTAATATAAACCCTCCCTCATTTTATAGATGAAGTGACTGACGCACAGAGCCATGCTATTTTCCCATCAGCAAGGTCAGAATTTGAACTCAGGTCCACTCTTTCTCTTGACAAGAGAAGACTTAGAGAGGATGGGGGGGAAAGGTTATTTCTTTCTTCAAATTATTTGAAAGGTTGTTCAGCAAAAAAAGGAATTAATTTATTCTGCTTGGTATCAGGACTAGGACCAGTAGGTAGAGGATCGGGTTGGCTCCATGAGGGTAGAAATTGTGTCTTATTTAAATTGTGTATCTCCTGGGACCATGTTCTGAACAAATACAAGCACTTGGTGTTGGTTGAATTAAAATTCTTTGGAAGCAGATTTCAGCCTCTCCATCAGAGATAACCCTATCTGGGCTGCCCCACAAAGTAGTGAGTTCCCTGTTACTAGAAGGACTTAAGCAGAGGCTGGATGACTGTTTGTTTGAATTGTTGTGTCGGGGCTTCTTATATTCAGATTGGACTTAATGACCTTTAAGGGGCATTCCAATTCTGGAATTCTCTGATTTTGAAGAGACAGTGATGGATTAAGGTGTAGGAGAAAGAACATTGGATTTAGACTCTAGAAAACCTTAATTATGGCATTTCCACTAATGCCGATCAATGCTGTGTGTGTTTTAAGAATGTGGGTTTTCAAAGGTATTATTACTGAAATCAGTTCTAGCCTCTTGATTTGACTGAATTTCTCAGATCTGATTGAGGAAGCTTTGTGGTGTGGAAATCATCTGTAAAGATGTGGGTTGAGGATCTGGGTACAGGCCCTGGCATTGCCACTGCATGCTCCTGGGGCAAATCATAAGCCCTCTGGGCTGCTGTTTCCTCATCTGTAAAATGAGGAAGTTGAACTGAGTGCCTCTTAAGGTTCCTTCCAGCTCTAAATCTATGATCTGTTGATCACTGATATGTCTTGGAAACTAGAAGTACCCTCAGGGCTGGTTTAACTGGACCAAGAGAGAATTGTGGCACTGATTCTGCTAATCAGAGGGTCATTTCTTTTTTATTTTTAATTAAATCTTATTCTTTTTGTTCTGAACTTAAACACCAAAAAAAGAGAATTCCCATATACACAGCAGAACACACGAAAAAGGATTATATATGAAGCCATGAACATCCATTTTATATCACTTTTTAAAACATATGTTCAATCCTTTTCAGTCATGTCCAGCTCTAAATGAGTATTTTTGAGGGGTTTTCTTGGCAAAGATACGGAAGTAGTTTGCCATGTCCTTCTTCAGCTCATTTTATAGATAAGGAAACTGGGGTAAACGGGGTGATATGAGACTTGCCCAGGGTCACACAGCTAGTGTCTAAGACTGGTTTTGAACTCAGGTCTTCCCAACTCCAGGCATAGCACTCTATCCACTGGCCCTCTATCTATGCTAGCGGCAAAATATATAATAAATTCCCCAAATTTCTTTCAAAACTCCTGCTTGTTTATGCTTTCTGCTCTCTTCCATGCATTAAAAAAATACTTCGATGGCCTTTTTTTGGCATAACTATCGTTAACACCCTTCTTCCCCCTCCCCATTTACTCCCACTAAAATGGGGGCGGGAGAGGGGCGTGAGAAGGGAATCATGGTAAATGCTGCTTCAGTTACAGTTCACCCCTGCTAAGAGAGATCTCAGGCCAAATGAAGCTCGTAATACATTTGTCGGTAAATTTTGTCATCTCCCCAAGATGATGGTGAGTTAGACTGGACTTGTTGGCTTTGAGAGAAACTTTGTAATGTAACCTTTGTCCTTGGCATTTCTAATCAGCAGAGATGGAAAGACAGTGGAGGCCAGCAAGATAGTTTTCTCTCCTCATGCTCATTTGTGGACCAGCAGAAATTTTGTTGTTTCTGTGGGGACTTTATCAGTGGGAAGAAATACAGCTTGGCTTGACAGCTGGGCTGGGGAATTGTTAGTGTAGTTTGTTGTTATTGGACTTAAGATGGAAAAACTGAATAGCTTGGGAAGGTGACTGGTACCCTCGATGTAATTTATTCAGCATCTTCCTTACAAGGGAAAACACAGCCTCATTCATTTGTGTAAGCACTAGGGTAAAGATAGGGCATGCCCTCTGTTCTATCAGTGAGGAAACACAAGTGCAGAGATGGCAAAATCACTTCTGTGCCAAGACAGGAAATATTTGTTCTACCCAGTTTTGGTTTGGAGATATTTTGGCGTTCTAGTTTTATCCTGGTTCAGTAGTTTGGGAAAACAGGAAGCTGTGTGGGAGGCAGTATGATATATTTTTAAATTTTATTGATAGGGAATGGACCAGTGATTTCATTGGTATAGGAAGCTAGAAGAAAACTCCTTCTACCAATATAGAGCAGCAGCTTCTCTATAATTTGTAATCTCAGCGAGATTAGTAGAACACTAAGAGGTTAAGTGACTTGTCCAGGGTCACATAGAGGCAGGACTAGAGAACCCAAGTCTTCCCAGCTAAAGCTAGCTTTCTGTTCACTGAGCCAGATTGCCTCTCATCTTTAACTTAGATATCAATTTTATTTATGTATTTTGTTTTTATATCACCTTGATCTTTTTTCTTTTTAAAATTTTTTCTCATTTTCTTCTTTTTTAAGTTTTTTTAACCTTCATTTTCAAATGGATCCCCTCTTCCCCTACCAACTTTTTTACCACTTATGCAAATTACAATTATGTTAATAATTAAATTAAGCCAAACAATTGCCACAATTGTCACTTATGGAAGGAATGAAAAGGAAAGATTCTGTAAAACTAATCAGTATATCAGCTAAGTGTGAAAGCATATACACTGCTCTATACCCATGGCCTCCCGCCTTTGCAAAGAAGGAAGGCACATACATTTTCTTCACTCTTTCCAGTGCTAACTTTGGTCACTATAATCACATGGAGCTCAGTTCCAGTTTTATTGCCCTTTCGGTTTATTGGTTGTGAACATTGACTTTATTGTTTTCCAGGGGGGCAGCGCAAGATGGTACAAAAAGCAGTGGATTTAGAGTTAGAAGACTGTATGTAAGGAGGATTTTGTTATCCTTTTTAGTTTAGTTTCTCAGGATCCAAGGCCATGGGAATGTCTGGTTTCCAGGTGTTAGATAATAACTTCCAGAATAGCCCCAAGGATGCTAGATAGTAGTTCCCAGAATCATAGTGACAGACACTACTGAGGTTGTGACCGTGAGATAAGGGGTGATATAATTGATATTTACTACCCTTGCACCGAGTGATGATATTGCTAAAGTTAACCTGTGAGCTTAATGTTGTCAAGATGCCTTCTTTGTCTGTTGCCCCATAAAGCAGGTGGGCACTGGTCAGTGACTGGGGAAATCCACAAGGAACCCATAGTGGAATCTGTGTGTGTCTCAACCAGCCCCCATGGAGGCTTGAGGAGATTCAGGGGAATACATAAGCTGTACCTGTCTCAATTGACCCCATCAAGACATAGGGGTAGCTGCCCCCTTCTCACTGGCCCCTGACAGAAGGGTGATTAGGGAATGCTGTAGGAGCTGGTTCTCCCAGCAACCATTTGAGAAAACTAGACCAGGATGATTATTAAACCCTCTGAAGCTGACCAGATCACGAGTGAACCTGTTAGAGGCTAACATTCCAAAACTCCAGTGCCTTCTGTGTGTTATCTGTGAAACAAAGACCTGGGTTTGCCAGCGACTAACTAGCGACATGATCCGGGGCAAGTCCTTTCCTTCCATAGTTTAGATTTTGTATTTGTAAATTAGGAATAAAAATTGCCTACCTCATTGGGTTGTGGCAAAGAAAGTATTTTGTGAATCTTAAAGGAACTCTATAAGCATATTATTTCTGCTGTCAAAAGAAATGATTGTGTAGTGATTTGCAATTATAAATGTTATATACATGTGAACTGTTGTCGTTATAAAAATATAGAATGAGAGGCAAGGTTTGTAGTAGATAGGGAGTTATCTCTGAATTAGAAGGAGCAGGGTTTAAGACCTGACTCCAGACAAATACTGGCTCTGCGAACCTGGGCAAATTCTTTTCTCTTTTTCCCAGGTAGTTCGAGATTAGAAATTACAAAACAATTACCAATCAGCCTTAGTGAAGAGGGTTTCCTCATTATCCTTGTTTTCATTCATTCCTTTCAATCATGTCTGACTCTTTGTGACCCCATTTGGGGTTTTCTTGGCAAAGATACTGAACTGATTTGCCATTTCTTTCTTCAGCTCATTTTACTCATTACAGATGAGTAAACTAAGGCAAACAGGGTGAAGTGACTTGCCCAGGGTCACACAGCTTGTATCTGAAGCTGCATTTGAACTCAGGTCTTCTTGACTCCAGGCTTGATGTTCTATCCACTGCACCTCCTAGCTACCCTTTGCTCATTATAGGTCCTTACAAAATACATACATACATACATATATGTACGTATAATAAAATATCACGTAAGTTTGAATTAGAACAAATTCTCTAAGTATCTGTTGTGGGGGAAGGGGCTATTGGTATTAATTTTAAATTTTTGTTTGATTGATAGTTCAGTCACCTACTGTTTGGGTTTGGGACATGCTTTTGTGTTAATAATTTGGTAGAGAAATAGCACTAGGAGCATCTCTGCTTCCCTAGCTCTATACCACTAGGGGCAAACATTTCTCTGTAGTGGTAGGTGGGTTTTATCAATTAGACTCCCAGAGACTTGCACTTTGGATCCCATTGTATGTGCAAAGACCTGCCTGACACTGATTTTTAAGTCCAGCTTAAATATGCCTATTGACCAAGAAGCAGCTATCTGTGCAAAAAGATCACAAGATGACCTTCCCTCCCCCAGGTCACACCCCTACTTAATAAACTCCAGGGACTCCCCATTGCCTCTAGGATCAAAAAACAAACTGTTCTGTTTGGTATTTGAAGCCCTTTCCAAACAGGCCCTAACTTGCCTGTCCAGTGTTCTCATACATTACTGCTGTTCTTCACCTGGGACCATTATTAGCATAGAAACTTCTTGCAAGTAGGGTTTGTTTCATTCTTTGTCATTGTACCGCCAGTGCCTGGCACAGAATATGAGCTTAACCTTGATGACCTTACTAAAAAAGAAAAAAAGGAAAAGAAAATTTCTTTTGGCAGCTATGTGTAGTATAGACTGAATCGAGAGTGGAGCTTGAGTTTGAGAGACCAGTTAGGAGGCTATTGTAATAGCCTAGGAAAGAAATGATGAGAGGCTGAATTAAGGCAGTGACTGTATGAGTAGAGGGAAGGGATTGGATGCCTGAGATTTTGTGGAGGTAGAAATGACAAGATTTGTCTGACTGGATTTGGAAGGACTATGGCAAGTTAGGAGTGGAGGATGTCACCAAGGTTGAGAACCTAGTGACTAAAGAGATTAAGATGCCTTAGATAGAGGACAGCTAGGTGGCAAAATGGATAGTACTGGGCTGGAATCAAGAAGACTCATCTTTTTGAGTTCAAATCCAGCCTTACACACTTACTAGCTGTGTGATTCTGGGCAAGTCAGTTCACCCTGTTTACCTCAGTTTCTGTAAAAAGAATTGGAGAAGAAAATGACAAACTACTCTAGTATCTTTGCCAAGAAAACCCCAAATGGAATTGCGAAGAGTTGGACACAACTGAACAATAGAGAGATAGAAAGTTTGGAAGTGGGGGATTGGAGGAGGGAGAAGAAAATGAATTCTGTTTTAGACATGTTGAGTTTGAGATGTCTCTGGAATATCCAGTTTGAAAGGTTGAATAGATAGTTGGCAATCTGGGAATATAGCTGAGAGTCGTCTACATAGAGATGATAATTGAACCCATGGGAGCTGATGAAGTCACTGAGAGAGTAAAGAAAGAGAAGAGAAAAGGATGTAGGACAGGCCTTGGACTGTTGGGAGACATAATATGGGTGATGATTCTGCAGAGAAGACTGAGAAAGAGCTATCAGATGAGTAGGAGAAGAAATAGGAAAGGGCAGTGTCAACAATTCCAGAGGGGGATCCATCTAGGAGAGTATGGTCAACCGTATCAAATGATAAGAAGGTCTCCTACCTCTGAGTCAAGAGGGATGAGGATGGAGAAAAGGCCATTACATTCGGGAATTAAGAGATCCTTTGTAACTTTCCAGAGAGTAGTGTTAACTGAGTGATGAGGGCAGAAGCCAGATTGCAAAGAGTTGAGGTGAGTAGTAGCAGAAGGTGGAGACTACAGATGACTTTTGCTAGAAATTTGACGGAGAAACAGAGGAAAGGCATAGGATGTTAGTGTGATAGGATCATAAGCTTTAGTGGAAGTTTTTTAAGAATGGGGGAAAGACTTGGGCATATTTGAAGGCAACAGTGAAAGAACCAGTAGAAAGGGACAAATTGAAGTTTAGGATGGAGGGCAATAATTGGGCAGTAGTCTTATTAAAGAAGACAGAAAGAAGAGATTAAGGACATTAGTAGAGGGGTATGGGAAAGAAAGAGAAAGTAACAGGATGACATTAAAGGGTTTTGAGATGTAGAGAAATGATGTGTGTGTTCATCCTTCGTTGCCAAAGAAGACCATGCCATCAGAGACTTGATGACATAACTTGCACTTGACTTTGTTTCCAGTGATGGAGGGCTGTGCAGGTCACTAGCCCCACTTCTTCTCCAGAGCCATCTGAATCCAGTGACCAAATATTCATCAGGATGACTGGAGATGACCCAGGATGAGGCAATTGGGGTTAAGTGACTTGCCCAAGGTCACATAGCTAGCGAGTATCAAGTGTCTGAGGTGAGATTTGAACTCAGGTCCTCCTGACTCCTGCACTGGTGCTCTATCCACTGCACCACCTAGCTGCCCCCAGAGAAAGGGAGCTTACTGTCAATGGTAATTGGTATTCTCAGTGAAATAAAAGAAGTGCTGAGCTAAAGAAGGAACAGGACATATGGGAGACTTGAGGAGAGAAAAGATAGCTTGGAACTCTATCTGTGGGGAGTGGGATAGGGAATTGATTAAGGAGGAGTAAAAGAAGTGCTGTATTTCAGTGAGGGCTCACTCAGGGTTGGATAGCATAAATTTGTAGGGGAACTTGTCAGCAGAATTGCATGAGTTTTTTCAGCTAGGTCAGCAGCGTGTGAGTAGGAGCAGAGGAGCTGAATAGCAGGGATAATTCAGGGTTGTGTTTTGGTAATTGCTGTCTGGAGACTGAAGTCTCTCTCTTATCATCAAATGCATGGAAGACTTGCTCACCCTCACCCAGTGGGAAAGAGTGCTTGGCTTTTAGTAGATAATTAATATTTATTGATATATAAAAGGAAAGAATTGATAAAACTAAACTGAATGCATTCTCAATTATGAGGAAATTTAGCCCTGAAAAGAGTGGATTAAATGTATTTCCCTTCCCTTTTGCAGAGGTGGGGGACTGTGGGTGTAGGATGTTGCATATCTAATCAGATGTGATTGATATGTTGACAGGTTGGTTGGTTTTTCTTCCCCCATCCTACTACTGTTTTTCTCTATTTTATCCTTTGTTCCTGGGATGGGTCTGGGTAGGAGAAAAGAGAGAGATATATACAGAAAAGAAGGTGGTGTAAAAAAAATTACACCAGTGGAAACAAAAGTATATTGAATTAAAAATGAATGCAGAAAGAAAAGGAAAAGAAAGAGAAAGGCTAATGTGTCAAATCTTTAAGTACCTACTAAGAGTAATGTTATGTTAGAAGTCACGAGGGGCATAGAAAAGTACAATACTTGGTTCTTGGCCCTGAAGAACTTAGAATCTAATATCATAATAAGAGGGCAGTAAAGTAGTACAGTGAGTGGATAGAGTGCCAGGCCTGGAGTCAGGAAGACTGGAGTTAAAATCTGACCCTGGACACTTACTAATTGCGTGACACTGGACAAGTCACTGAACCCTATTTGCTTCAGTTAACTCATCTGTAAAAATGACCTGGAGAAGGAAATGACAAACTACTCCAATATCTTTGCCAAGAAAACCCCAAAGGGGTCATGAAGAATCAAACACAAATGAAAAACATACAAGGAAAGTAACTTAACAGGAATCAGCAGTATAGGATAAGCATGAAGTCAGATATATACACTCAGTAAGTACAACAGAATCCCAAAGTCCCGAGGAACTCGTAGTGAGCTTGTAGTCAGTAAAGACTTTATAGAGGTAGTATCTGAAGCTTGTAGTCAGTAAAGACTTTATAGAGGTAGTATCTGAAGCTGAGACTTCAAGGATGGGTAAGATTCAAATTGATGGGGTCCTAGGCTCCATACCAGAGCAGGACCCGTGTCCTTTTGCCCTTATGAGGTAGGAGAGGAGGTCTTGGCACATGGGGCTAAACTTGGTTGAGGATAACAGACAGACAGGCCTCAAATCCATCAGTGAGGTAGGAGGATGTCTACCCTAAATATATGAAGACTTCCCTCCTTGGAATGGGTGGATGAGAACAATTTGTTCCAACAGCCATGAAAGCTGCTAAAGCGGGCACTGTGGAGCACTTGGGGGATTTCAAGGTCATCCACTCCACCTTGGCCATTGCCAGTCATCTTGACTTTGGTTCTGCCACTGGACTTCAATGACTTTGGAAGAGAATGAGACTGATGACTTGGCGCAATCCTGCCTTACTTAAATCCAATTCATGTTCAAGTAAAGACATCACCCCATGATGTCTTCCTCAAAAGCAGTAAGATAAGACTCATCAGCCCACAAAAATATTATTATAAGGCTGGAAAGTGGGTTAGGGTTAGATTGTAGATACCCTTCAGTTCTAGGCTCAGAAGTTTAGAGTTTATTCTATAGCTAGAGGAGAGCTACTGGCTTCTGAGAAAGATGGTGGAAGTAGATGCAAGCAGGGACAAGAAGGAAGAATTTGGGGTCCCACCGAGCCAAAATATGGAGGAAAAAGATTGAGGTAGGAAAGAAAAGGGAATTGGACTATCAACCTTTGGAAGTAGAAGTTGAAAGATTAGAGTTCTAAGACAGTCCCTATGATATGGGTACTTGGGCTGTATTAGAGAAGCTGTTAGTCATCATGGATAAAGAACCATCCTCAAAATTAAGAGCACCTGGGATCAAATCTCACCTCCAGTGTAACAGCTGTGCGTCCCTGGGCAAGTCACTTACCCTCTTAGTGCTCCTTGAGTGCTCCCCTTCCCTCCCCCCGCCACAACTTTCTTAGATTATAAGTGGTAGAACAGTATCCATCTCCATCAATAGAGGAAATTTCATCAACTTTCTTAGTGAAGCCATAAGAATATGATTTCAGACCCAACCATTTATGACTTTACTTTGCATAACTGTATTTGTTTGTAACAAGGGAGGTTTCTATTTAAGAAGTGGGAGGGGGAGGAGTTATTAGGCAGCGACAGTAATATTAAAAAAGAAAAGAACACCAACCAACAGTTGCAAGTCATTTTTAATTACATTTTTTTTAATGAACTCTCTCAAGCATCACTAGGAAAAGAAAACCTATATAACAAATATGCAGTCAAGAAAAACAAATGAATAAATTTCCCATATCCGAAAACATATAACTCATTCTGCACCCTGAGTTAATTACCTCTTTATTAGCAGTTTCCTTTACTAACAAAAAGCACAGGACCAGCCCCTATCCCTATATTTTTATTGATTTATTTTATTTTTATGTTACATTTTATTTTTAAAATTTTTTAATAAATACAATTTTATTTCTCCCCCATTAGAATTGAAAAGAAAAAGAACAGATCCTTTGTAACAGATATTCACAATCAAGCAAAACAAATTCCTTCCCTGGCCATGTCCAGAAATATATGTCTTGTTCTGCTCTTGTGACCGTCCCTTCTCTGTCAGGAAGTGAGTAACGTGCTTCACCTTCAGTCTCCTGGAATCATGGCTGGTCACTACATCGATCAGAATTCTTAGGTCCTTCAAAAGCTGTTTATCCTTACAGCAGAGTTGTTCTTATACAAGTCATTCTCTTAGCTCATCCACTTAGTTCTTCATCAGTTGTATCTGTGTTTCTCTGAACCTATCCCTTTTGTCATTCTTAAAGCAAAATGCTCATTCCATTACATTTGTATACCATAATGAGCCCGGCCATTCTCCAACTGATGGGTATCCTCTTAGTTTCCACTTCTGTGCTATTACAAAAAGAGCCTATACATATACATACATATATATACATATATATATATATATATATATCTTGTTTTTCATTTCTCATATGTCTCTCTCACCTTTATGCCTTCCAGAAAGCTATCTCTTTTTTCTTTTAAAATTATTTTTATTTATTTTGTTAAATATTTCCTAATTACATGTAACCAATTTTTAATAATCAGTTTATTTTGAGTTCCACAATCCTTCCCATTCTTCATGTCCCTCCCCCCTCTTTTACAAACCAGCAATTTGATATGGATCATAAATGTGAAATCATGAAAAAATATATTTCCATAATAGCCATGAAAATATTAGCCAAGAAAACACAAACAAAATAAAACAGCAAAAGTATAAAGTCATCCTTTATTTTAAAAAAATTATAAAAAAAGAAAAAACTGACCAATAGAACTAGCACTTCATCTTCATCCAACATTTTATATATATATATCTGGTGTTCCACAACCATAGTCCCTCCCTTCTACCTCTTCAAAGGAAATAAGGTACATGCATTCTCTTATCTCTTCTTGGAGGCGACATTTGGTCACTTTAATTTGACAGAGTCAGTTGGAATTGCTTTGTTACTGTTACATTGTTACAGTCCTTGTGTATCTCGTTTTCCTAGTTCTGCTTACTTCACTCTGTATCCGTTCCTTTATGTCTTTTCATGCTTCTTTGTTATCTTTATATTCATTTGATAGGCATCCATTTTGTTTCCTATTTTTGCTGCTATGAAAAGTGCTGCTATAATTATTTTAGTGTAGATAGGACCTATTTTAAAAAAGAATTGACCTCGTTTGCATGACCACACATGTATATTGAATTGCTTGCCTTCTCGATGAGGGTGGGTGGGGAGGGAGGAAGGGAGAAAATGTGGAACTCAGAGCTTTAAAAATGAATGTTAGAGGTTGTTTTTACATGCAACTAGGAAATAAGATATATAGGCAATGGGGAATAGAAATCTATCTTACCCTACAGAAAAATAGAAGGGAAAGGGATTGGGGGGGAGTGATAGAAGGAAGGGCAGATTGGAGGAAAGGGCAATCAGAGTACACCCTGTCCTGGGATGGCGGTAGGGAGAGATGGGGAGAAAATCTGAATTTCAAAATTTTGTGGAAATGAATGTTGAAAATTGAAAATAAAGAGATTTATTTTTGAAAATCATTGCTCTCCTTGGGGTACATGCCCAGCAATAGAATCTCTTGATGACAGGGTATGAATGTTTTAGTCACTTTCTCAGCATAATTCCAAATTGCTCTCCAGAATACCAGTTCCACAGCCCTTCCAACATTTCCCATGCCATCCAACACTCCCATCCCATTCCAACACTTCAATATTCCCATCTTTTCTCATTGTTACTTATTTACTGCTTGTTACATCCTTTTTATTTTAAAGGGTGTTTAGTTAGGGCAATGCTTATCTGAGAGGAGTGAAACCATAATGCTGTGATAGAGGAGGCTGGTCCTGAGAGCAGCCTTAGCCAAATCTGGCCTGAGGGAATCCCCTTCTAGATTTGTTTTGGGACTAGTTCAAAGCCCTTAGAGTCCTGAATGTTGTCCAATTTCTGCCAACCACTTGACTTTCTCCTATATTTTCTTTCCCCAAGAAGGGTCATTTTATCCCACAGGCCTGAGTCTCTGGCAGCCTTGTCCTGTCTCTTACAGTCTGGAGACCAGTTTTGTGCATGTCAATGAAGCTGTCTTTGGTTCCCTTAAGCACTGGAGTTACGCATCACAGACTAGCTCTCTGAGACTCAGTAGGAATCAGGGTAGAAGAAAGAAGATGAATTTTGATCCTATGGGTCTTTTATTAGTAACTGAGATGTGTAATTCTGCATCTTTCACCAAGGGAGAATGAATAGTATGGGTTGCCTTAGAAGATGGTAAGCTCTCCTTCCCTGGAGGTCTTCAATAAAAGACTGAATGACCTCACTGGGTATAATTTCATGGACCTGTAATGTAAAGTCCTTTCACACTCTAAGTCTGTGAGCCTATGAATTCCTTTAAAATCAAATCAAACTGAAAAATAATATCTACCTCCAGATAGAGAACTAATGGACTCTGAGTGCAAACTGAAGCATATTTTTTCTCTTTATTTTTCTTGTTTTTTTTCAAGGTGGAAATATGTTTTGCATGACTTCCTGTGTATAATAAATATCCTATGTCTAGCCTTCTCAATGGGTGGGGGAAACGGTGAAGAGAAAGAGAGAATTTGGAACCGAAAATAGGAATACAAAAAATAAAATCAAGGGCAACTAGGTGGCACAGTGGATAGAACACCAGCCCTGGAGTCAGGAGGATCTGAGTTCAAATCTGGCCTCTGATACTTACTAGTTGTGTGACTCTGGATAAGTCACTTAACCCCAATTGCCTCAAAAAAATCACATGAAATAACAGGTATAAAGACCCCTACTATGTGCCTTTACAATGTGTATGTTCTTTAGAGGATACAAGATACAGCTCCATTCCATAAGTTGGATTAAAGTTCAGTTGGACAAGACAAAGGCATGACTTTAAAATATATGTATATGTATATTTATATGTATTAAACAAAGCAGTAGAAGAGATTCGGTTGTGTTTGACTTTTCTCCTTAGCTTTCATACTTAATTATGAAGTCCTATGGATTCTCTCCCACGGCCCTTCTGCAAGCTGCCTCCTCTCTTTCTTCCCTCTGCCACTACACTAATGCAGATCCTCATTATCACTGTCCATCTGGACTGCTGCAAGTCTTCCAATTAGTCCTCTCACCCTTGTTCTCTTCTCTCTATGGGTCATCTCTTATCCTCCTGCCAGAATAGTCATTATCAGGCAGATCTGACGATCTTACTCCTCTGCTCAAAATTCTTCAGTGGCTCCCAATGCATAGGATTCACATTCCCTTGCCCGACATTCACGAAACCCCACAGCATTGTGCTGTTATACCTTTCCAGCCTTTTGTGTTACCTTTTCAAGATGCTTTTAACAGGTCTTCCCTCCACCCGCTCCTGCCTTGTGTGAGGTGAGCCTCATGGGACCTAACAGGACAGAACATCACCACCTGCTGCAAATCTAATCATCTGCCTCCTTCCCCATCAGCGACGGCTCTCCTAACACTGATGCTCGGCCTGCATTCATTTTTCAGTGGTGAGCATATTCCCACCTTATACTCTCCCTGTTCCAGTGATTTGGAAGCCCACCCTCCCTTCACCCCCACAGATGTGCCAACCCTTTTCCCCCTCTCCCTTATTACTGTCCACCTCCACCCTACCCCCTACATCCTTCACCAGACTTACCATCCTTTGAGCTGAGCTCTCTGGAACACCTGCGCCATAATTAACAAGCTTGCTTTCAACCTAAACCATATGCTTTCTCAGACCTTCTATCTTCTGCCATTCATTGCCACCCTTTCAATGCCAGCTGTAATTTCACTTATATTTTCTCCCACCACCTCAATTCCCTGGTTGTCATTGGGGAGAGGGCTAAAAATGCTTCTTGCTCCTCACTGCCATTTCCAAACACTCCCTCTACCTCCATCATGAAGCAAACTCTTCCTCCTTTGAGATTCATGACATGTAGATTCATCGCCATGAGCATGCTATTAAATGCTTAACAACTACCCCCTCCCCTAGGGGAGGGGAGAAATGGTATGCACTAAACACTTTTAAGTTTAATCTGCATCATTAATATTTTCTCTATTGCTTTCTTGAGTTGAAACAACAAAATATTATCAAGCTTTGATTGCATTTCCTGGGTTATAAATGTTCACACTGAACATTTAACCATTGTGAGCTGGCTCAAGCTGTTCCAACCCACCCTGCTTATTATGCCGTCATCTATCAACCGTCCCCTGCCGGACATGGTCCTTCCTTCCTCACGTGTTCAATGCTTGGCTCAAATCTTTCTCTCTATCCTAGGGAAATTCAAGAGTTTCAAACCAATGTTTAGGTGAAGAGAACTGAACTAGATAATGCTCTGTCCCTACCAGCTTCAGCATATTCAGTGTATCTGTTGAGTTACATGCAACGAAATCTTCCATATTTCCCATTGGACCAGTAGAGAAAGATATGGTTGCAAATTTCTGCCAAGTTGCTTGGATTCCTTGGATTCTGTTCACTCCTATAGGTTTCACATTCCTTGCCCTCACTTTAGGGGGCTTCAATATACAAGTAGAGGCTGCTTTCAAAATCCGGATTTCGCAGTTCTTTATTTTAATTGGTTCTCCTCCTTTCTACCTCAACTACACAGAGGTGGATGTAAATCTTGATCTTTCCTTCATCGAAAACAGTTATTTCCATGTTCATGAACTCCAAAATTCCTTTACCTGATTGTAATCTGTTTTCCGTCTGTTCCTCCTTATGACCTTTAACCTTATTCTTCATCCTTGCCACAACCTCCATTCCCTGCACCCCTCAGTTCTCTCCCAGGTTATCACCATTTCACTAACTACACTTTTCTCCCTTCCCTATCTTGACCCTTTTGTGAACCAGCTCTACCGTATACACTATGCTCTCAAATCCCTTTCCCCCTGTCCTTTTACTAATCATGCTTTGCCAGACCTCAGCCCTGGATGATTCATGCTGTCCGTTTTTCTTCCCTCCTATTCACACGCTATTGAATGAGCTATGAACCAAACTCATTGGGGCCACTGCAGATTCATGCTACATAATCTCAAATGGGTTATCCCTTGAGTAAAGAAATCTTTTCACACCTCCCTGATCTATTCCTTGACCCATTCACCCCAGTGTTTATACCAAAACTCTTCATATCTCCTTAACCCTCCCACTCCCTTTTTCCATCCTCTAAGCTGAGGACTTGTAATCATTCATTACTGAAAAATGAAGCTCCGTATCCCACACCACTCACACATCTCCCACTTATCTCTTCCATTACTCCTTGTTTCACAGATAGCATAAGAGAGGCACTGGAGTCTTGGAATTCCAGCCTCTGATAGTTTCCCTCGTGAGCTGATCAGACAGGCAGACTGCTTTGGAGGGGTTAATAATCTTACTTTATGCTAGTCTGCTCTCCTCAAGAGGGAGTTGGTGATAATGGGTGCACCAGCTCCTACAGCATTCCCTAATCACCCTTCCCACAGGGACTGGGGAGAAGGGGGGCAACTATTCCTACTTGATGAGGTCAATCAAGACAGGCACAGCTTGTGCACTCCTCTAAATCCCCTCAAGGCTTGATAGGGGCTGTTCGAGGGACACACAGATTACCCTCTTACTGACCAGTGCCCAGTTCCTTTATAGGGCGACAGACAAAGAAGGCACCTTGCCAACATTAAGCTAACAGGTTAACTTTAGCAATATCGTCACTCTGTGCAAGTGCAGTAAAGATCCATTATGTCACCCCATATCTCATGGTGCAGTCATAATAGAAATTTCTGACACTATGATTCTAGGAATTACTCTCTGGAATCCTTGAGGTTCTTCTGGGAGTATTATCAAATATCTAGAAACTAGACATTGCCATGGCCATGGATCCTGAGAAACTCAAGTCTAAAAAGAATAACAAAATCCTTCTTACATACACTCCTGTCTCTGATGAAAATGCAAACCTCTCCGTACATCTTTTCCTCATCCTATTCTGTCTTCTCTAACAAATTGTCCCCTCTATCGTACCCATCACCCTTCAGCTTCTATCACTTGGCTTCTTCTCTCCTGCCTAAAACCATGCCTATATCCCCATCCGCCCCACTGTTAAAAAAAAAAAAAAAAAAGCCTTCACATGCTACCTATGACTGCTCCCTGTCTCCTTCCCTTCTGCACTAAGCTCCTTGAGAAAGCTATAGGTGCCTCCATTTCTTCTCCTCTCACTAGATTCTAAACCCTAGGCCATCTGTGGCTTCTGACCTCATCATTCAACTAAAACCATCCTCTACAAAGTCACCAATGCTGTCTTAATTTCCAGATCTAATGACCTTTCCTCAACCCTTACCCATCTTTTATCTTTGCAGCCTTTGACCTTGTCCCTCACCACCTCCTTCTGGATCCTCTCTCTTCTCTAGATTTCTCTTAAGATTGTTCTCCCTTGTTTCTTCTACTTACCTGACCAGTCCTTCTCAGTCTCCTTTGCATTCTTTATTTATGTCATACCCATTATTCCTGGATGACCTTCCAAGCTCCTCTTATCTTCTCCTTCCATGCTGTTGCACTTGGTGATCTCATCAGCTCCCAGGGGTTTAATTTTTATCTCTATGCAAATTTCCACAGCCTAAGCGATATAGTCATACATCTCAAACTGAAATCCCATAGGTATGGCAAACAATATGTTTTAAAGAAAATTCATCCTTTCCCCTGCTCCCCAACCTTCCTTTCTTCCCCAAACTTGCTTGTTACTGTTCGGAGCAGCACCGTCCTCCCAGTCACCCAACCACACAACTGCAGTGCCATCCTTGAGTCCCACAGATCTAATCTGTTGTCAGATCTTATCATTTCTTCCTTCACCTTCACAACATCCTTTGTAGGGGTCCCCTTCTTTCTACTTTAATCCGTCTTCTACTCAGCTGCAAAAATAATTTCCTAAAACACAAATCTAACCACATCATTCCCCTTGTCAGTAAATTCCACTGATTCCCTATTGCCTTCAGAATCAAATATAAAGTCTGTTATTTGACCTTTTAAACCCTTCACAGCCTGTACCCTTCCTACTTTTCTAGTCTTCTTACACTTTCTGCAAACAAAATTAAAATTTTGTTCTATTGATAAATTTTAACAAAACTAAAACAATGAAGCAAAGTTACGCATCACCTCCCCTCCCCCCAAAAATGGTTAACCAGTGTTTCTGTATTCTGTGATACGGTTGCATTGGTTTACTTGTTGTTCCTTACTTACAGCATGCCAATTTCCATCTCTGGACCTTTGCATTGGCTATCCCCTATACCTTGAATGCTGTTCCTTCTCACCTCTACTGTCTAGCTTCCCTGGCTTCCTTCAAGACTCAGCTCAAATCCCATCTTCTACAGAAGACCTTTTTTTGGTCCCTTCCTCTCCTAGCTGCAAGGGACTTCTCTCTCAGATCACCTGTCTATCCTGTGTATATTTTGAATATGTCTAGTTATTTACATGGTGTCTCCCCTCCCTATTAGAATGTGAACTCTTTCAAGACACAAAGGCTGCCTTATCTAAACTTTAATAATATAAACTTTAATAATCCCCCCAGTGTGGTGTTGAGCACAGTGTAGCAATATTTCTAGAATGAATAAATGCTTGGATGAATTCAGAGGGCAGGACTTTATTAACAAGCCAAGAATACAAGTTCAAAAAAGAAAAAACCCCAACACAAAAGAAAACCCCAAATGGGGTCCCAAAGAGTTGGATACAACTGAAACAACTCAACAACGTAAGAATACAAACCATAATTTGTATTATTTTTAATAATATTTTGTATTATTTAATTAATTTATTTAATAATTTGTATTGTTATGAATTATTCATAATTATCAATAAAATAATTCTATTGATTTTCTTATCAGAATTGACCCCCAGCTTTTCTTGGGTACCCTCCTTTCTCTGCTTTTTGTCTCCCTTTCCTCCCCTCCATATCTTTTACATGTTAGCCAAATGTCAATGGGCTATTTTCCCTGTCTCCCAATGAAAACTTGCTCTTTGGAGAGTAACTAATAAACTCCTTCATGCTACGGTGTAGATGTAGGTGTAGACAAGGGCTAATGTATGAGATCTGAGGGGGATGGAATGTTGCATTTTGTTTTTTAATTTTTGTTTTTTGATGAATTTTAACCAAACTAAAACAAAGAAGCAAAATAACTTATCGCCCCTGAAAAGTTGGGCAACATAACCCTAATATCACCCCTTCCTTCTACTACATAATTTTGTTATTCCGTTTGTTAAAAAAAAAAAATATAAAGGCTGCTTAATGCTGATTTAAACAAGCCTGAGGTTTGCTTTTGTTTACAGAATGACTCAAATGGTTCTGCAGGACTGGCCCTTGCTAGATCTTCACTCTTCATTACTTGCTAGGAGTTTTCTCATTCTTCTCTGGATTCTTCCAATCCGGGATTCTTTACATGTGGCTACATGATTATACTTCAATTTATTCATGCATTCCCTATTTGTTGAGCACATAATTTCAAATTGTTTCTATTACAAAACAATATTAGTAATATTTTTTTGTTTTAATGGGTCTTTTCTTACTTTTTATACCTCGTTAGGAAACAAATTTGATAGTGGAATTGCTGGATCAAATAATACAAGGTCAGGGGACTAGAGAGGCCCCAGTTATCTCATCCTCCTACCTCTGGTGGGGGAAGAACATAGTAATCGTTATGTGTATCTTGTGGTCGGAGGAATTAAACCTCTTCTTAAGTATGAATTTAATTTTACAGGACAATCTAGACCCCAGCCTAATTTAAGTAGGTTTGAGGGAAAACATGAAAATAATAAGTTTAGAGGTAGGAGTGTGCTAGAGTCAGCTCCTACTGACTGAGAGCTGATGGTTACATTTTCTTTTTTCCCCCTCTCTATTTTTGGGGGGGCTTTATTTTTTCATTAGGCAACTTGGCAGTGCAATAGGTAAAGTACAAGACCTAAAGTCAGGAAGATGAGTCTTCCTGAGTTCAAAAGTGGCCTCAGACACTTACTAGCTGTATGACCCTGGGCAAGTCACTTTACCCTGTTTTTCTTAGTTTCCTCATTGCACAATGAGCTGGAGAAGAAAATGGCAAACTTCTGCAGTGTCTTTGCCAAGAAAACCCCAAATGGGAATCACCTAGAGTCAGATGTGACAGAAACAACTGAACAACAACATTTGTTGCTGTCATTATTAATAGCTATATAACCTTGGGAAAGTCACTTCATCAGTTTCCCCATCTGTTAAATTAAAGGATTAGACTTCATGGCTCCTGAGGTCCCTTTCAGCTCTTAATCTAGGTAGTCTTAGGAATATTTCTGTAATTTTTGTTGTATAATTTCATATTGCTTTCCAGAATGGACAGTCCAACCTGCATGGTCTGGATTCCAAGATGGAGCAGAGGAATACATTTTAACAAGTAGTAAAATAATGTCTTGTTTCTCTGCCTTTAGAATGTGAATTCCTTGAGAGCAGAGACTGCCTTTCCAATTTATGTCCCCAGTACAGTACTTTTTTCCACATAATAAGAACTTAATAAATGCTTATTCCTTCCTTCCTTCATTAATCCAAAGGGATTGGTGTCTAATAGTAGAATCTGAGACAGTAAGGAACAGAGACGGAAGGATGGAGGGTGGGGGAAAGAAATGGAGAAGGGGCCATTTGCTCCCCACCCAAGACTGTTTCATCCTTAATACTTAAGAGACTTAATAATCAACTTGGTTTAGACCACTGTTCCCATGACAACCAGCTAAGCTGGGCATCCATTCTGCCTGTAAATCAGAAGGGACCCATTCAATAAAATGTCAGGGCTGGGAGGGACCTTAAGACATCATCTAGTTGTGAGAGTCAAATGAGATAATATTGTAAAGCACTTAGCATAGAGCCTGGCTCCTTGTAAGTGCTACATTATTTAGTCCAAACACTGTGATATGAGAGAGAAGCAGACAGTAGTTTGGGCAGGGAAATAGCTTGACCAAAATCACAAAATTAAGTCAATAGCAGATCTGGGACTAGAACCCAAGTTTCTCAATTCCCATTCTTTGCTATACTATAGTGGGCCAACTTGGACTGCGAGGAATGACTTCAGAAATGCTCTAGATTTTTCCTTTATGAGTAGGTAGATACTGCAAAAGTTTATAGAGTTTAACAGAGATGGAGACTGGAGAAAGTGAGAGAGAGGGATGGAAGAAAGAGAGTGTGCTGAAATGATGTGGGAGTGAAAAGACCTAGGCCAGTCCCTAGCTAAGTGACCTTATACAAGTCCCTTGTCTTCCTGCTCCACTCAGTCCTCAGTATCCCTTCTGTAAAATGAAGGGGGTTGGACTAGATGAGTTGTAAAGGCCCTTGAATCTCTCAGATGCTAGGAAGGGGGTTGGGAAGGATGGAGGAGAATTGAATTAGACATTCCAGCATGTGTGGGTAAAGGGAACTCAAGGCTGCTGGCTGTGTGGGAAGGGTATGCAGGCCAGAAGTGAGATGCCTGAATCAGTCTGCAGTCTTCTCTGCCTCAGAGGCCACAGAGAATGGGATGGAAAAGCTTTTTTTTTTTTTCTGAGAAGGCCTCTCAGTCATTTGATTTTTTCCAAGACACACAGATAAATAAGCTGACTTGATTGTCAGAGACCTCCAAACCCCAGTCCCTTTGGGATCAAAGGCTTTGCTTTCAAAGGGAGAATATTCTCTTTTTCTTCTCTGGGTTCATGGCCTTTGAGTCCCAAGAAAGACAAGAGCTGGCTTGGGGACATTTAGAAGGGCCACCCTCCCCCCACCAGCCATCATGGGCGGCTAGGTAACCTGAGCTGTGTTTACTTAGCAAGTAAAGGATTGAAGGGAGAGAAAAAGTCAGCAGAGCATTGGTTATGGCCCCAACTTGGGTCCTAAATGGAAACCCCTTGAAGTGAGTTGGGCTGGAGCTGGGCTGAGCCCGATTGGGCTGGATTGTTTCCACCCTTGCCCCATTCATCAGGGACTTTCATTCATTGGGGACTCACTGGGAGACCTCCCAGACTGGTGCATAATCAGGGAGGACACTCCTTGCTGATTAAATGAGCAGAAACCGACTGGGGGGGCGGGGAAGAGACACTGGACACAAATTTGCACTCCTGTCCCTAGGGAACTAAATTCTGTTAAAAATACTCTTCATATGCAAACCTCTATCAACTCTTCCCTCCTTCAGTTTTGTCTAGGAGCTTCCACAGTTATCTGGTTAATAGGGCAAGGGTAAAACCTTGGCCAAATCACTTCTCCTCTCAAGGCCTCAGTTTCTTTCTCAGTAAAATGATGAGATTGGACTAGACCAAGGGTTTTTAGCCACAAATTCATGGATAGATTTCAAGGGGTCCATGAACATCAATGGGAAAAGCTTACATCTTCATTTTCACTAGCTTCTAAGCGAAATTTATCATTTCCTTCAAAAAAGTCTTATCCCGGGAAGGGATCTACAGAGATCTACAGATTGACAAAAAGGTCTATAAACACACACACACACACACACACACACACACACACACACACACACACACACACCGGGTTAAGTTTCCTTGCAGATGGTACTTAATGCCTCCAGTTCCAACATTTTAGAATTCAGTCTTGGAAGAGATGGCAGATGTGGAGGGAATGCATATTTCAGATGAGATTTAGTACTTGATCACCTTTATCCAACTTGGAGAGTCTGTTTCATTTAAAAAAAAAAAGACCCCAAACATTTACTCAATTTTAGCACTATGTACCGAGTAACAGGTTGGGCCCAAAGGTGATACACAGTTTAGGCAAGATATGATCCCTCCTATTTTGGAGCTTAAGAGTAGAGGGTTAAAATACAAACACAGACAATTATGAACTATAATTATATTATAAGATTAATTAAAAATGGAATTATTTCAATACTGTGGAATGTCCTTTGAGAGCATATCCATTGTTTAAAAAGAACAAGGTACAGATAATGGAGTCATACAGTGTGCTTTCTATAACCATTGTGTGAAACAGGACAAATATAATTTAATTTTTATGTATTTTTTATTTTTTTAATGAACAAAAGCTTATTTTTCTTCCTTCTTCCTCTTCCCGCTGGAAGAAAAAACACTCTTGTAACAAATAATCATAGTTAAGCAAAACAAATTCTTTCATTGGCCATGTCCAAAAACATGTCTCATTCTGCATCTTAAATCTGTCACCCATCTATCAGGAGGTGGTACCCATCATTGGGTTGCTAGAGTCATGGTTGGTCATTGCATTATCAGAATTCTGAAGTCATTCAAAGCTGTTGATCTGGACATCAGTCTCATTATTGTAGAGTTAAGTTGCTCACTTCACTCTGGATCAATCTGTTCAGTCTCCCCAGGTTTCTCTAAACAATCCCTTCTGTTATTTCTTATACCAAAATGATGTTCCATTGCATTCCCAGACCATAATTTGTTCAGTCATTCTCTAATAGATGAGTTACCCCCTTAGTTTCCAGTTCTTGGTCACTTCTCAAAGAGTTTCTGTAAATACTTTTGTACAGAGGGTCCTTTTCCTCTGACAGGACCATTTACAGATGAGAACACCAGAGTCTAGAGAGATTAGGTGACCCAACTTGACAGAGGCAGGCTTAGAATTCAAGTCTTCGGACTTGTTAAACCCTTATCACACTGCCTTCCAAAGTATTACGTTCTTAGGTGCAAAAGATTTCATACTTATTTTTTTCATTACTGTGACTGTTGGCTACTTTTGTGAACTCTAAAGATGGCAAAACTTAAATCTTGTATTAGTAGAACTGTTTCCCACCGTACCTAGCCCAGGACTTGAATTACCTATTGTTTGTCCTTGGTTGTTCATTTAGAGGACAGTGGCACCATGACTTGGAAGTAAATTGGATTTGAGGGAGGGAGGGTTGTGCAAAGTCACCGACCTCACTTTCTCTTCTTCAGCCATCTGAGCCCAGATATATAACAGGACTCCTAGGAAACCTTGACTGTTTTAAGCTAAGATTTTGCCCAGGTCCCAGTTTAAGACAACACCCTTTTGATGATTAAGGCTAGGTAAGATATGAGGCAAAGAACTGGCTCTTCTACATAGTAAAAAAAGAAAGAAAGAAAGAAAAAATCAGTCTGGGAGGGGAAGACCCTCATGGTTTTTGGCCAAAACCAGAAACATTCCTATTTACATTCACTTTGAGCCGTCTGGGCCCAAATAAAAACCCTGTGGCCTTGGGCTGGGACTTATTGTTGACCAATCTATGAGAGCTGAGTGAACTGGGTTTAAGGCTTGGTCCTTAAGAAAGAAATCTAGCCCATAAACCCCAGAGTATCTTTTGAACTTTCAGAGATCAAAATTTGCCTTCCTTTGGGCAGAGCGCCAGCAGGAAAGGGTATGATAAGAGAGAGGAAGACTGGAGAAAATAAATACCTACTGAATTAAATTGAACCAACTTGGTGGAATCCCTCATCTCTCCCTTTGATCTTTCAGACAGTAGCATATCTGGACCTATCCCTAAACCACCTTGATCTTAGGATTGATGTGCTTTCCATGCTTCTCAGAATCCTTGAGATCTAAAAGGCTGGGGACTTAGGGGGTAGAATCACAGATCCCATCTGGGACTCTCAGGTTCTGTTCGTCTCTGGTCTCTACTGCTAAGGGACAGGAAAGAATGGGAACTGAGCTGAGAAGTGGATAGGAGGAAAGCACAGTATCTATAAACTTTAGAAAGTCCTTTCAGGTCACTTTGTTCATTGTTTGACCATTTGGGAATTCAGGTTGAGTGAAAGAAGGCAGATGGTCTGATGAGAAGGCAGTTTGATAAGGCCAGAGGGGAAATGGTCACTGTTTTTCTTGGCCCCAGATCGGCCATCCACCCTCCTCTTTGACCCTGTCCACAACTTGAGGAGAATCTTTTAGCATAAAGCAAAAAACAACACAGCTTCAGCTAACCCGTATCCAGTCTATCCCAGAAGGACTGAAGTATAATGGGGGAAACCAAGAGGGCTGACTGAAGAGGTCTGATAAAAGAGGTCAGTGCTCTACCACCTACACAAAAGCCTCCTCTTTTCTGCCACTACAGCTTATAACCTGGGGGTTGTTCTTCACCACTGGATTTAGAGTCCTAAGGCAGCTAAGTAAAGCAGTTGATAGAGCCCTGGGCCTGGAGTCAGGAAGACTCAAATTGTTCAAATCCAGCCTCAGATACTTACCAGCAATTTGATCTTGGGCAAGTCACTTCACCCTGTTTGTCTCAGTTTCCTCATTTGTAAAATGAGCTCAAAAATGAAATAACAAACTACTCCAGTATCTTTGCCAAGAAAAAAAATCCTAAATGTGAAGAGTCAGAAGAAAATGACTGAACACAAGTCGAATCCTAGCCCTGCCACTCTGCTTTACTTGTGTGTTCTGGGGCATGTTCACTTAATCCCTCTGGGTCTCGGGAAAGAAGGAAGGAAACACAAATTTGCTGAAGCCAAGCACTCTACTAAGACCTTTACAATTGTGATCTCATTCCATTGATCCCCACAACAACCCTGGGAGGTAGATGCTGGTATTATTCCAGTTTTACAATTGAAGAAACTGAGGCAGACAGCGCTTAAGTGGATTGTTCAGAGTCATTGTTGTTCACTGTGTTCAGTCTTTTCTGACTCTTCCTGACCCCATTTGGGGTTTTCTTGGAAGAGATACTGGCATGGTTTGCCATTTCCTTCTCTAGTTCATTTTATAAATGGGAAAACTGAGACAAACAGGGTGAAGTGACATGACATGTCCAGGGTCACACAACCAATAAGTGTCTGAGGCCAGGTTGGATTTTAGTCTTAATTCTAGGTCCAATATTTTATGCACAGAGCAGCTAGGGGGAAACCTTCAGATTCCACATCTGTAAAATGAATGGATTAGAGGAGATCCCAAAGTCATTTCCATCTCTGACTTTAGGTGATTCTTTCAGTATAATAATATTAATAGCTAACATTTCTATGGTACCTACTATGTGCCAGGTTCTGTACGCTAAGAACTTTATAAATATTATCTCCTTTGACCCTCATAATCACTATAGGTGGTAGGTGCCATATTCACCCTCCTTTTATTGATGAGGAAACTGAGGCAGAGAGAGTAACATTAAGTGATTTGCCCAGGGTCACAGGGCAAATAAGTGCCTGCCATGGATTTGAACTTGGGTCTTCTTCACTCTAGGCTTGGAGCTCTAGCCATGTGGGTACTTCCTTATTACAATAGTCATGGTGAATTTCAGAGGGATCTATTTTAAACACATGGCAGGGGTGACCAGATTTGTCCCAGAGGATAGACAGTGAATGTTCCTCCCTCTTCTGGCAGGGGGAGGAGGTTGCATATGAAGAGGCAACGTTTTTTAAAAAATTGTTTTTCTTTGTTATAAGAGAAGTTGAATGGGAGTAGGAATAGGAACAGAGATATTTTAGAGAAAATTTCTATGGTTGAAGAGCAAAAATCATCTGTAAAGGTTTAAATAAAAATAAAATACATGGCACATCATTGGTGGCCAAGAGGATGTAAGGATCCTAGAGGTCTTGCCTAGCTATCTGCTTGTGCCTTAGTGGACAGAGCTGGACCCGGTCAGGAAGACAAATTCTAATCCTGCCTCAGACACTTACTAGCTGTGTGACCCTGGGCAAGTCACTTAACCTTTTTTTTGCCTCAGTTTCCTCATCTCTAAAATGGGCATAAAAATAACACTAATCTCACAGGGTGGCTATAGAGATCAAATGATATGTTTGATAATAAGCCCCTCGAGGCCCCTATTGTCACCCTTCATGCCACCCCCACAGACATATGGTCAATGTGTCTTCTAACAAATGTTGAGAATCATGTAATGTTAGAGCTGCAAAGAGCCTTTAGATGTCATCAGGTCCAACTACCTCATTTTCCAAGTGAGGAAATTAGAGTCAGCAAGATGGTGCAGTGAATAGACTACCTGGCCTGGAGTCAGGAAGACCTGAGTTCAAAACTGACCTCAGATACTTACTGGTTGTATGAACCCGGACAAATCATTTAACATTAGTCTGCCTCAGTTTCCTCATCTGAAAAATGGGGACAGCACCTGCCTTCCAGGATTGTTGTCTTGGTCAAATGAGATAACATTTATAAAGTGCTTAGCTCAGTACCTGGAACATGGTAGGTGCCTTAATAGAGTCTTGTTTATTAAGAAAAGAATTCTTCCTGAGGTCAGCAAAGTTGTCACTCCTCCACAGTTACATATTTGGTAAGCATCGGGTATAAGATTCTGAACTGGAAACCAGAACCTGTACCTGATTCCACTGTATCACACATCTGTCCCCATAGGTCAGCTTTCCCCAGTCAGATTTCAAGTTCAAGGCCCTCTGCCTGAGTCTACCCCTCCTCCCCTCCATTTTATACTAAGGTCCAGAGGGTAGAGAGTTAAAACAAGTCAGTGGCAGATGCAGAAGAAACTCACATTTTCTGTGTCCACACTGAAGCTATCCCATTATCCTTCCTGCCCTTCTCCGATGGAATTCAGGTGAATTTAAAATAGATCCCAAATTTAGAAAGATCTTTGTAATATCTAAACCTAGCCCTAAGAAAGATAGCGAAAATATACCTCTCTCCCTGCCTTGCAGAGATGGGGACTGAATCTGCAGTCAGACACAATTAATGTGTTCATTTGGATGGACTGAGTTTCTTTGTTTATATTATTTTATGTTTTTATTACAAGGGATGGCTTTTTCGGGGAAAGGCAAGGAAGGTGTTATAAAATGAAAAGACATCACTAAACATTTTTAAAAAGACATCCAGTAATAATTTAAAACCAAAAAGGTGTTTAGATCCACCTTTCGGAATTTAGATTCACAGACATGTGCCTGTTCCTCATTACTGGAGGCCTGATTGTCATGCCTGAGGACCAGGGCTCCTCCTTTGCAGAGATGCTGTGTTAGAAACCCTGCTCCTGGACTGTGCGTGCCTCTTCCTTGTGCCGCAGTTCTGCTTGGGAGGCTGAAGAAATAGCAGCCAAAGATTTCTCCTGCTGAATTCACATTAGGCTTCCCCCACTGGACTCTGGAGACTCACTGAAAATCAGCAGATTGCTGAGAGTTAATACAAGGTTATAGAGGATGGCAGCTTCCACCCCCAGATGCTTCAGGACTAAGGCACCCACCCATTCCTTTCCCTTTGCTTCCATCCCAGTTAGTCACATTCAGCATTCTCCCTCTGCCTCTAGCTAGCTTATGGGTAAACTGCATTGCAAGTTGGATCCAGCTGGAGCTATACAGATACACAGTGATTTTGGGGAGGAAGGCTTTATGCTAGGCAAAGTAGGCAGTTGTCTACACATAGTGGTTTGACCCAAGAGGAAACCCTTCATTCTTGTCCAGGCCGTCACCCTTCTACACTGGCTCTCCTCTGCCCCCCTCCTTATCTTGAACCCTTAGTGAACCAGTTTAACTCCCTATGGTCCTCATCTCTCCAGTCCTTTGCCTCCTTATCTTATCACTGGTCCCTTGTCCTGCCTTGGATTGCTCCCACCATTTCTCTCTCATTGCCCCTATTCATGTGCTGCTAAACACAGCTGGAGAAATTTTTAGTTTCTATTCTCTCCCTCCTTCTACCCTCTCCTTCCCCTATCTATACATAGGAAGTCATCTTGCCTCATATTGCAAAAAAGGGAGGCCATTTACCCAGAGTTCCCTCTTCTCCCTTCCCACATGTCCTCTAACTCCAAATCCATCTATTGAGCTGGTTTTTGGCAAGCTTTGAGTTCTATGATGACGCAGCCTATTCTAATATAGATTGACAAATGCTTCATTTGTCATACGCACACCCTCCAAAACATAATGATACATTACAAGCATCTGACATGCTACAAGTTCACTCACAACACAGAGGTTAGTCTGGCCTTCCAATACCAGGATTATAAAAAGTTTCCACAGGACTAGAGCTCAGCTTAAGTGGCAGCATCCGTAAGACTTCAAATGACTTTGTCAGCTACAAGGTGAAATCCAAATCCTGTTCTATTGGCAGTTCCTCAGGTCCGTGCAGGGTCCATGCTGGGCTGCACGCTGACATCTGGATGCCTTTTGGAATTTTTTTCCCTGTTTCAGGACAAAACGTTCAACCCCAAATCTGGAGTCTGCCTAACAGAAATAGGCATTCACATATGGAAGCCTGGGTTGGTGCCCATAAACCCTTCCTACATGCAGGGACTAGGCGGTAACTTCTACATTGTGGCCAAATACCCAACTGTAGTTCTGGTCTGGAAGTTGATGTGTGCATATCCATGTGCCCAATAGAGAGATGCCAGCATGATAGGCATTTGGAGGAATAATCTGTTGTTAGATTGACTTCACAATGGTAACCCCTTTCCCAGGACTCAAGAATCCACTGGCCAGTGGGGCGGGGGAGAGGGGAGAAGGAGGGAGAATTTCTGGTTATTGAAAATGAGGAAGGGATCTAAGAGAGATGACAAAAATGTCCTGCTAAATTGCTTAATGCCTAACAAACATTTGCACTCCTTTTTTGCCCTTGGAGATTGCCGTCTTAGATTTCTTGGGATTTGCTTGCATTTTGTACTGGCTGGTTGATCTAGAGTCTTGACTTGCTGGTCAGATGATCTTGTTCTTTGCTCAGCATTGTCATGTACTGCTTCCGAGAAGACAGAGCATCCTTACTAAGGCACACCCAGAAACCTGGGTTCTCGATTCTTTTCCTTCCTGCCCTCTCCATCCAGGTACTGATTACGTTAGCCATTCCCCTTCTCTCATAAATCTTCAGTCTCTCTCTTTCTCTTTCTCTTTCCTTTCTCTCTCTCTGTCTCTGTCTCTTTCTCTCCCCCCACCTCCGCCCCACTGCTTCCTTCCAACCCATCAAGAAATACACTGAGATCTTCCCAATCCTTTAAAAAAAGCCTTTGACCTTGTTGACCACTCCCTTTCTGTGAGCATTCTCTCTTATCTTGGCTTTAGGTAACTCACTGCCTTGTTTCATCTCCTAGATGGATATTAGATTGATGGATAGATAGAGTATTTTTAAGCTCACTATACACCAAGCACTCTGCTGTGATAGAATACCAGTTGTGGGATAGCAATACTATGTGCCAGACATGGAGGATATAAAAAGAGGCAAAAGATAGTCCCAGCCCTTAAGGAGCTCACAATGTAATGGGGAAGATGACATGCAAAGGAGTAAAACCACCTCATCATGTGAGACAGGGGTGAAGAAGGAGGTGGTGTTCCCCAATTGATAAATGGTCAAAGGATATGAACAGACAATTTTCAGGGGAAGAAATTAAAGATATCTATAATCATATGAAAAAGTGCTCTAAATCACTACTGATTAGAGAGATGCAAATCAAAACAACTCTGAGGTACCACA
>CM053772.1:90069359-90135247 GCA_028658325.1 Potorous gilbertii | reverse complement strand
AAAAAAAAAAAAAAAAAAAAAAAAAAAGAAGGAGGTGGTGGTGGAAGGCATCTGAATGAAAGGAGATAAGGAAAAGAGGGTAAGAGGGAGCTCATGGTGAATGACCTTGATTCTTTCTGTAAAATATAAAGCAAGATTCTCAACTGAGAGGTCAGGGAGAAGAAGAGCCATGGAACGCTTGAGGAGGGATGAAAATTAGAGATTGAGTTGATTAGAAGGATTATATAGATATAGAAGGATTTCCTAGTGGCAGTGAATGTCCAATTGAGGTTGTGTAACATAAACTTATCATTGACCTAGTCAGAATGGTGGTGTGATTTTTCTCTACTTTCATTCAGCAGTATTTATGTAGGAGCCGAGGTAGTGAATGGTGGGAATGATCCAAGGCTGAGACTTGGCACAGTGTAATTGGCAAAATGAGAGTGGGGCTAGGGATTCAAGAGAGGAGGACAGCATTCAGTGTAGACGGATCAAGATGGGATATGAGAAGTATATGGTTTGGTTCAATTAGTAATCGAAGGGAGGAGTTAAGAAGACCCTTCAAGAAAGACATAAGCTCTGTGGTTTAAGCTCCTTGGTGCCTGGGAACCTCAAGGCAAGAGAATTTGGTAAGGGCTGGAAATCAGTCAGGGCAGGCCTCATAGAGAAGGTGGGACGTAGAGATGGACCTACAAGGAAGGAAAAACAGAGGAGGTGGGTGTTTAGCTTATGGGGAAGGAGGGAAGCCTGTAGGAACAAAAGAAAAGATAGTGGGTGAATGGTTGAGGGACAATGAAAAGACAAGCTTTTCTGGTTTCAAATGTAGGGGGGGCTTTGAGACTCAGATTAGCTAGACAGTAAATATATCTCCAAATGCTGCCGAGCATACAGAAGTGTTTCCTGATCTTCCACTATTTCCCCTTCCTGGGGTAGGGGAAAGAGTTTCCTCTCGTTGGTTTGTTGGGCCCTTTGAAAAAAATTTCATTTCACCTTCTGCCATCTATCGATATCTGTCCTTGGGCCTTCACCCTTGACTAAGAGAGAGGGAAACCACTCCTTCCTGCCCCTACCAGAAACTGAAGCCTTCCAGACTTTTCTGGAGTTTGGGGAACACCTGGCTGGCTCAACCCACACCCTGAGATGGAACAAAAGGAAAACCCCAAAGCTATTAAGTATTAGCAATTTCCATAAAAGGCTCTGTGAATGGAGGAGCCAGGTGGTAGAGGCCTTCCTTGCCTGAAGGCCTTAGTGTTAGTCTGTCTAAAAGCTTCCTGCCCTCCTGAAAAACAGGATGTAATTATGGGCTTTGGCACAGGAGAAATGGTGGAGGGGAACTTGAGAACCTCCCTGGCCAAGCCCAGATCCTTTAATCATCTCTGTCTTGCTGAGTGTGAGGACATATGCTGGACCCCCTTACCCTTTGCCCCCCCAGGATTAGGATGGGGTAGGTTCTGTGTCTTCTGGACTCTGCTATCATGAAGAGAAGTCATGTAGGTACCCACAGCTGTCACACTCAGTCTCTGTTGTCTAGAGAGCATTGTACAAGGCGTGATGGAAGAGGAGGGTTTTGAGCTAGATCATCTAGAGTCCATGAACTTTAAAAAAAAAAAGATATTTTGATAACTATATTTCAAATATAATTGGTTTCCTTTGTAATTCTATGTATTTCATGCTTTAAAAAGCATTATTCTGAGGAGTCCACAGGCTTCAGCAGGCTGACTGCCCAAGATGTCCAGGACACCAAAAAAGGTTCCTGGAGAAAATCTTTAAGGCCCTTTCTCGTTCCAAATCCCTGTGATTAGAGGACTTCTAACTGGAAGGACCCCTGGACTGGGAGGGAAGGGGATCTGTCTGGGTTTTAGGCTTAGCCCTTTTGTTCATTTGCTATGTGACTTTAGTCAAGTCACTTACCTTCTTTCTCGGCTTTAGTTTCCTTCTCTATAAAATGAAGAGTTAAACTAAATTAGCTCTAAGGTCTAAAAATTCTCTGACCTTTGCCAAAATGCCAAAAAAGTATATACATACACATATGTGTACATATAACGTATATACACACACACACACACACACACACACATCTCTAAGTACATAGATATATGTATATATAATCTGTGATCTGTGAGAAAGATCTTGAGATGATAGTTTTAAAAATTAAGTTCCTAAGATTTTCTTTTCCTTTTATAGGAAAAGGAGTGTTTTATTAGCTCTTTTCTTTCTTCTTTCTCCCTCTGTATGAGTATATGCAAACTTGACACTCTTAAAGTCAGAGATTTAGAAATGGAAGAGACTTTCTGGGCAATTGGGACTCAAAGAGGTTAATTGATTTGTCCAAGGTCACTCAGCTAATTAGGGTCAATCAGGTCTTCCTAAATGCCATTATGGCTCAATGCCTGTAGATACTTGTTATATCTATGAGAGAAACAGACAGACAGACAGAAAGAGAGAGAGGGAGAAAGAAAGTGAGAAAAAGTAAGAGAAAGAAAGAGAGAAGGGATGAAGGATTTTTCATTAAAAACCTTAACTGCCAAAAAATATCATTTGTTTTAATTCAGAAAATCCATCAATGTACATATAATGCAATAAATCTGACTTCCTATTTTCAAAGAGTTAAGACATTTACTGTGAATAGAAATTGGAACTTGGAAATACCAACAGAACTACTTTCCTGGATTAGTTAACATTTTTAGCTGACCTGCTTTTTTGTGTGGAGTTTTTTCCTTCTTTACTGTAGCACATACCACTTTACTCCCACAGTGGAAATAACTAATAAACCTTGTCATAAATGCGCCTGGAGCGCTGATTTCCTCAGCATGTGTACATTTTGGGATCAGCTTTCAGATAGGGCACAGTAGACTCTGGATAGAAGCAGAATCCCAGAACCTTGGGTTGGGTCCCTGGCCTATTTTGAATTCCAGGCCTGCTCTTTGATTGATACCTGTGTGACCTTGAACAGTGATTTAACTTATCTGGTTTTCAGTTCCTTCATTGGTAATACTTTGTATATGCTATGTCATTTGGTCCTCAAAGTTGTCCTGTAAGGGAAATTTCTTATCCTCAGGAAACTGAGGCTAGAAGTATTAGTAGACTTTCCCATAGTCCCACAGCTAATAAGTATCTGAGGAAGGATTTGAACTCAGTTCCTTCTGACTTCAAGTCTAGTGCTCTGTCCCCTGAGTCACTTTGCCCTCTCTAGGCAATGTAACAATAAGTACTTGGGACGTATAGTGGTGTAGCAAAAAGGGGCTCAGGCCTGAGATGGTGACCTGGCTCTGACACTTAGCAAGCTAAAATAATGAGCTGTCTCAGGAAGGCAGCCCTGCTTATTGCAGTATGAAGCTGAATAGAAGACGCTGCTATTCCAGTTCTGTTTCTCCTGAGTTATGACACTGGACAAGTGACTTAATCTCTCCAATCCTTAATTTCTTCATTGATCAAAGGGGGATGTTTCATTACCTTTGTCACAGGGTGGTGGGAGGGGAGTGCATTGTATAGTCCTGTGAGCTGTTATCATTCTCATTCTCTCCCCAAAGTTGGTGTTCAGTTTACTTGTCCACCTTCTTCATCCTCCCCATTCCACTTCCTCACATTTGACTCTGGGTCTCAGACTTCTGCCACCCTATTACGGTTCATTATCTAGGTCATAAGCTGGAGGACAATGGGCGTCCTGCTGAAGGAGACATGCTCCTTGGGGGGTGCCTTGTCTCCAAGGGGCCTGGGAAACTGTGCCTCCAGGTTGAACTCCTTGGCTCCAAGCTGCCTTGCCCCATGACCTTGACCATGGCCCCTGACTTCCCAGGGCCTCAGTGCACCGCTGAGCAGTGGCATTAGCAGCAGACACACCCTTCCTTAGCCTGTAACCCAAAGAGATCGAGTATGGTACAGAGGGCTCGAAATGCTTCTGAGACATGACAGCGAAAACCATGTACCATGACCTCTGTCATTTATTACATGGGCAGTGGGCTGTTGAAAAGTGGTATGTAAATTAAGCGTCTATAAATTGATGTGTTTTTTAAAATTTATTTTTTATGGGTATGGGGAAGCCCCCACAAGGAAATTCCTCTAACGCTACAAGTCAGTACCTGCTCTGCAATTTAGTCAAGCAACTTTGAATAGAGCCCTGGTCTGAAGTCAGGAAGACCCATATTTAAATCTGGCCTTAGACACTTATTAGCTGTGTGACCCTAGGCAGCCACTTGATCATGTTTGCCTCAGTTTCCCCATGCCTCCCAGGATTGTTGTGAGGGTCAAATAAGAAAGATAACGTGCACTTAGCACGGTGCCTGGCACATTTTGTTCAGTGATTTTCAGGAGGGTCCAACTCTTCATGACCCCATTTGGGGTTTTCTTGGCAAAGAGACTGGAGTGACTCGCCATTGTCTTCTCCAGAACATTTTACAGGTGAAGAAACTGAGATAAATAGGGCTAAGTGACTTGCCCAGAGTCACACAGCTAGTAAGTACCTAAAGTTGGGTTTGAACTCAGATCTTCCTGATTCTAAGCCCAGTGCTCTGTCTTCTGTGCAAGCCACCTAGCTGCCTCCACCCTGGCACAAAGTAAGTGCTATATAAACATTAACCATCACTATTATTAGGAAAGGCATCATGTAGAAAGTTGTGCTTCATGTATACTTGATATCATACATATCTTGTCTTCTCAGTGGATATGGGAGGGAGTGGAAGGGAAAAAGAGAGACTTTGGAATTCAGAATTTTTAAAAAAATGTATTTGTGTTATATTTTTTAAAAAGCATTATGAGGAGGAAAAGTATTATAGGGAGGAAAAGTTGAACTTAAGTTGAGCTTTGAAGAAAGCCAAGGATTCTATAAAGCATTCCAGGTGTGGGAGATAGCCAAGACAAAGGTATGGAGATGGGATATGGAGGGCTCTGTATGAAGGCTGGCAAGCAAACCAGAGGAGTCATGGAGAATAACATTAGAAGGCTGGCTTAGAGCCAGATTTCAAAGGGCTTTAAATGCTCAACACAGGAGTCTATATCTGATCTTAGAGTCAAAAGGGAGCAGTTGTCATTTATTGAGCAGGGGAGTGACATGGTCAGACTTCTAAGGAAAGGACACTCATTTTGGCATCTATATAGAAGACCAGTGGGAGAGGAGGCAAACCAGTGAGTAGTCTGAATGAGAGGATGCTGACGTCCTGAGCCAGGAGACTGACTCTAGGAGAGGAAAGACAAGGGGCTGGAATGGAATACTCCTATGCTATAGGAAATGATGAGGAAAAACATGGAAACACTTGCACTAAATAACGCAGTGAATGAGTCGAACCAAGAGAACATTGTGTACAGTAATATTGTTTGAAGAGTAACTGAATGACTGAGCTATGCTGGGTAAAATAAACATTCAGATCAACTACAAAGGGCTTAGAAAAGAAGATGCCATGCACCTCCAGAGAAAGACCTGTATGGATTGTATCTTTCCACATACATATATGTATATGTGTGTGTATATACAGATGTGTGTATGTATGTGTCTGTATATGCATATATGTTTGTAAGTGTATGTATATGTATGTATATATCTGTATATGTATTGTCTATGTACATGTGTGTGAATATGTGTATATACACACATCTAAACATATACATGTATATTTATATACACACATACATGAGTTGGCCTTCTCTAATGTGGGGTTGAGAGGGAAGGACACAACTCAGAATTCAAAATGCAACCAAAAATTTTTTTAAAAAGAGATGAGGCTGAATGTAAAAGATGTCATAGAGGTAGAATTGATAGAATATGACAACTGATTAAATATGTGGGGAGAGGAAAAATGAAGATGACTGGAAGATTGAGACACAGGGAAGCTTGCAGGGAAGTAAGGTTGGTGGGAGTTTTCAAAAGACATGTTGAATGTGAGATGCCTAGAAGTCATCCAGTTCAAAATGTCCCACGAGCAGTTAGTGATACTGGACTGGACCTCCAGAGAAAGACTAGAAATAGATGTATAGACCTGAGAGTCATCTGCATGGAATGATAACTGAGCCTATGGGAGCTGATTAGATGACAGAAAGAAGAGCTATAGAGAAAGAGGAGAAGAGAAAAGAGAAGACAACAAGGAGGAATACACATGGTCAAGGGGCATGGTATGGTTAAAGAGTTAGCAAAGAAGATGGGGAAGAAATAGTCAGACAAATGGATGGATGACCATGATGAAAAAGGAGGCAAAGAATGGCCTCTTTTATCTAGTTAAAAACAAAACATAACAAAAAATCAATATGGGAGGAGAACACTGTCATGGTCCTTTTCGAGAATAAAGAACACACAACAACCTATGAGTAGCAGTAGCTGTTCCCCTGCGGACCCAGCTGGCCAGTTCCAATTGGATGAAAAAGCTACTTCCTTCCTTCCTTCTTTCCTTCCTTCCTTTTCCCCTTCTCTTCTCTCCTCTCCCTCTCTCCCCATAGTGAATCATACTCTTACTTGGGATGCTCTGCCCAAAGGAATATAAATTTTGATCCCTGAAATTTCATAAGATATCTTGGGGTCTATGGGTTAGATTTCTTTTTTAAGGACTATGCCTTAAACCCAAATCAGTCTGGCCCTCCCTGATTGGCTGACAGTAGGTCCCAGCCCAAGCTGGGTCATTATTTGGCTTCTGATTGGCTCAGAGTGAGCATATAAATAGCAAGTGAGATGTGGCAGAGAGGTCAAAGAGGAGGTTTGATTTAAAAAAAAAACCAAACCATCAGATTGGTAATTTAGAGATTATTGGTCATTTTGGGGAGAGCAGTTTCAGTTTAGTGCAAAACACTGTGAAATGATAGAAGAAAGGAATTATAGGTGACAATAAATAGTAAGCAGCTTTCCTCTAGATGTTTGACTGAAATGAGGGAAGGATATGGAACAGTAGCAGGAGGGAGTGGTAGAATCAAGTAGCATTTTTTTTAAAGGCTAGGAGAAACCTGACCATGTTTTTTGACAGAAGAGAAGAAATTAGTAGCCAGGGAAAGACAAAATTAGAACGATTGAGGATAATGGTAGCGGTCGTCTGCTGGAGAAAATAGGAGAGGAGAGGATCAACAGGGCAAATACGTGGGTTTGCCTTGGAAAGGAGAAGGGCATGGCCAACGGGAATTTGGTTGGCTTGACTAGGCATACTTGTTACAAAGACTTTTATTTATTTTGTCTTTCCACCAGGGGAAAGGCCGGAAGGGAGGGAGGGAAATAAATACTTGTTAACTGAAGAAAAAGAAGAAGAAAAGTTATATTTCTTAAAGAAGCAAAGAGAAGGGCCATATCTTTATCAAAATGGAATAAGAGAGAACAATGATGATGGCAAAGAATTTTGAGCTTGTAGAAAAAGGGAGGAAAGATGGAATATGAGGCATGATGGTCTCTGGTTTGTTTGTTTGTTTTCCTGTAATCCTAAAATAAGGTCCTGAGCTGAGAAAGTGGGAGGATCACAGTGGTGTGGGAAGCCTGAGGAGAGAACGTTTGGAAAAATCAATGGAGCTCCATTTAGGGAGGAGTAAGAGATGTCTTATTGCTGGAAGGGTCTAGCTGAGATCAGACAGCATCAGTATGGAGTGTTCTCAGTCATCAGGGTTCTCCTTCATCAGCAAAAGCAGAAGAGGCAGATGGAAGATGGGAGTCATCCGAGTTGGGGTTTGTCAAACAATGGATTCAAAAATAGAGCATGTGTATCATTGAACTGGTCAGGTATAGGGAAGGAGAGGGAGCTAGAGTGAATGAAATTAGGTGATTGAAGACTGGAGAGGCAGGAATAAACCTGCCCACTCTGAAGGACCAGATTCATGGAACATGGGTTGCAAAAGTAGGTTGGACTCTGATTGAGGAGGGTCTCATAATATCAAGCCAAAGATTATAGGATCAAGGTTCTAGAGCTCAAAGTGATCTCAGAGGGCGACTAGTCCAATCGTTGTGTTTTACAGGGGAGGAAACTGAAGCCCAGAGAGGTGTCAGTGGTTTGCCCAAGGTAACAAAGGCAATCTGATGATGCTTGGAAATCTCCTTTGGCTTTCAATAAACATGTACTGAGTAATCCCTCATTTTCATGCAATTTTCTGCTAGACACTGGAAGGTAGGAGTTGTTCTCGGTAATAATAGCAATATTAATAACAGTATTCATTTCCGTAGTGCATCATTACAGCAGGTCCCCTAAGGAGTACATCACTTTCACAGATCATTGATCAAAATGACATCTCACCTTCCTGTTTCTCCTTCAAGTTTCAAAAGCACTTTCTTCCCACCAATCCTGTGAAATTGGTAACTGAAGTATTATTACTTCTATTTTACAGTGGGGAAGCTGAGACCCAGCAACATCCATACTTGAAAAAAAAATGTGGCAAAGGTAGCAGAAGAGTTGGTGCCATGGCTTTCATATCACTTATCTCATCTGAGGATCACACAATTGAATTTAAGCAATTTAACTTCACTTAGCTGTTAAATAGCAAAGTCAAATCTCAAATTCAAGTCTCTCTCCAAGTTCAGAGAGAATTGTCTGTGCCGTCTGCCTCTTAGCAGCAGGCCAGATGCCTTATCCATCTTTATATCCCTTATTCCTCACCCTAACAAAAGGTCTGGCACATAGCAGGTATTCAACAAATGTTTGTTGAATGAATATTTACTATTCACATCCTCTGTGAGTTGGGGCAGGATGTTTTTCTGCCTTCCTCTGAGTCCCTCCAAATTCTAGGGTTTATAGAATGACTGAATAGAGCTATTCCCCCAATTCATAAATGGTCAAAGGACATGAACAGGCATCTTTCAGAGAAAGAAACCCAAATTATAGCTATGTGAAAAAAATGCTTTGAATCCCTAATATAGATAATTGCAAACTAAAGTTACAGTCACTATTCTGGCAAAAAAGGATTGTGGAGAAATAAGCATATTGATGCATTGTTGGTAGACCTGTAATTCTGGAAAGCAATTTAGATCCATGGCCTGAAAGTTCCTAATTGCATATTGTGAAGACAACATTGAAAGGCTCCAGTCACTATAGTGACTAACCATGGTTCTAGAAGACTCCACCTCCAGATAGGGAGGTCACAGACTCGAGCATAGATTGGGATGGACATGGCCAATGCCATTGTTTGCTTGACTGTGTTGCTGTTCAGTCATTTCAGCCTTGCTGGACTCTTTGTGACCCCATTTGGGGTTTTCTTGGCAAAGATATTAGAATGGTTTACCATTTCCTTCTTTAGCTCATGAGGAAACTGAAGCAAATGGGGTTAAGTAACTTGCCCAGGGGAACACAGCTAGTAAGTGTCTGAGGCCAGATTTGAACTCAGGAAGATGAAACTGACTCCAAGCCAAGCACTCCATGCACTACACCACCTAGCCGCCCATACTTTGCTTGACATTTGTGTTAACAGGGGCTTTGTTTTTCTTTCTTTTTTAATGGGAGTGAAGTGGAAGAAAGATAAGGCAAATTTTCATGAATTGCCAAAAAAGTAAAGTTTAATTCTAAAAAATAAAAAAATAGAAGAAAAACAACTGTATCTTGAAGTAAATGCAGGGTACAAGACCATTTACTGTCAGCTTTTCCACTCTAATTAACCTGCAGCCCAGTAGGAGGAGGAAGCGGATGTCCACACATCCCCAGACTTTGGGGAAGTCTCAGTTACCAGAGCTTCCTTCCTTATAGCATGTACAGTGCATGAGAGCATGATTCCAGAGGACTCGTGGCCCAGGAGAACCTGGGGAGAGATTGGCCTGAAATGGAAGTTCTGGAGGCATGAGAGTTCTGAAGAGACTTCCTGAGTGTGGCCGCAGCTCACTTTCATGGCTCATAACTCAAAATAGTAATTCACATTTCAGTAGTGGTTTCAAAAGCACTTTCAAACAATCAATAAACACTTACTAAGCACCTACTATGTGCCAGGCACTGTTTTTAGCACTAGAATAACATGCATACAACTATGTATAAACAATATACAGGGAAAATTTGAAATAACCAACAGAAGGAAGGTCCTAGAATTGAGGGATTATCTGGAAAGGCTTCCTGTAGAAGTGGTATTTTAGGAGGTGGAATTTAAAAGGAATCCAGGAAAGCCAAGAGGGAAGGGATGAAATGAGAAGGGAGAGAATTCCAGATATGAGGGATAGTCAGTGAAAATGCCCTCAGAATGCTTTTTTCTCCAGGAACAGCAAGGGGATCATTGTCATTAGATCAAAGAGCCTGGTGGGAGCAAGGTGACCTTTGGAACTCCTTCTACTTCTTGAGATTCTGTAATTTTGTGAGTTTAAATCTTCAACAAGATTGTGAATTCTTCAAGGGCAGAGATGAAGTAGGAGTTTATCTTTGTTGGCAGATCTTAGGTTATGGATGAGGAAGCGAAAATCCAAAGAGAGGATGTGATTTATCCATGGCTGTGGATATGTGGAAATGCCAAAGCATTTCGGTTGTGGCCAACTTTTTGAAGTTTTCTTGGCAAAACTATGGGAGTGGTTTGCCATTTCCTTCTCCAGCTCATTTTACAGATGAGGAAACTAAGGCAAACAGGATTAAGTGTTTTAACCAGGGTCATACAACTTACAAGTGCCTAAGGCCAGATGTGAACTGAGGAAGATGAGTCTTCCTGACTCCAGGCCTGGCACTGTACTCACTGCACTATCTTGCTACCCAAAAAGTTTTTGTACAAATAGGTCCTTTTCCTTTTCCTCTGATCTCTTTGGCATACGGACCCAAGGTCCCGTGGTTAAATTAGTAACCTAGAATTGAGGTATCCTTCCAGTCCAGAGTTCTTCCTACTAGAAGTTTTTTTCTTGTTGAGGTTTTCTTGGGAAAGATACTGGAATGATTTGCCATTTCCTTCTCCAGCTCATTTTACAGATATGGAAACTGAGGCAAACAAGGTGAAGTGACTTGTCCAGGGTCACACATTTAGTCAGTATCTGAGGGTGGATTTAAATTCATGAAGAACTCCTGATTCCAAGCTCTGTGAGTTATCCATTGCACAACTTTGCTACCCTAGTGTTCTTTCTATTACTCCACCCTTATCCTAGGAGTTGGTCCTTGGCTTAGCTATGATACAAGTGACTGGTTTATCCCAAGGAAAGGAACATATAAGCCACTGTAATCAGGAAAGGCTTCATGTGGATAGTAACAGCAATAAAAGCTAGTATTTATATAAATAACACTCTAAGATTTGTAAAGTGCTTTATACAGTTATGGAGATAGAAGCCTCCCACGCCTTGGCAGAGAGATAATGGACCAGAGGTCCAGCCTGAAACTACCTTTTCAGACATGGCTAATGTGTGGATTTATTCTCTTTGATTATACTAACCTGTTGCAAGGGAGGGATTGTATTTGGAGGTGGGAGGGTGAGTCTATTTGGACCAAACCTGTGATTTCTTTGGTACAATGAGGAAAGTCCCTTTACTGATGCAGATAGGCATGTACTCTTCAACTTACAGTTCCAGAGAGTTTCCTGGGGCATCTGAAGGTGAAGAAACCTTCTCAGGGTCAACTAGAACCTAGGTCTTCTTCCCTGAGGAAGTTGGTTTTCTATTGCTACATGATGCCTCTCTGTGGGATTGTGATGGAATTATAGAGGAATAGGAAGGGGAATCAATTAATTAATATTAATAAAATATTTTTAAAAATATACCTAAAACAACAAAAATAGGTTCGGCACAGGACACAAGCAGGATAACTTTGTCACCTCTATGTTAAATTTAATTTATACTTTATAAAAAATCTTTATATAAGAGTTTTGTGTTATCACACCTTTTTTTATAATGAAATGTCTCTTTGATCCAGCAATACCACTAGATCTCTATCCCAAAGAGAAAAAAGAAAAAGGAAAAGAACCTATTTGTACAAAAATATTTATAGCAACTCTTTTTGTGGTGGCAAAGAACTGGAAATTGTGGTGATGCCCATCAACTGGGGAATGACTGAGCAAGTTGTGGTATATGATTGTGATAGAATATTATTGTATGGGGTATTCAGGGAGGACCAGAATCTCTGGTGGGGTGGGGGTGCTGAGCCCTTTTCAGGGCTGCTCATCCACCTTTGGGTGTTCACCTTTCACCCAACTCTCACCTGTGGTTCCAAGAAGCTGTAGTAATGGGTGGTGACCATACCCTAGGTTGGGGTAGCTAACTCTTGGTGAGTTAGGGGAATATCTACCCCGAGTCTGAGAAGATTTTCCCTGGCAGAAAGGACAGATGAGAACAATTTGTTCCAACAGTCATGGAGAGCTTAGAGCTTGATCAGACACCAAAGCTGCCAAGGTCATCCGCTGCATCCAGGTCATCTCCAATCATCTTGATGTTTATCTTTCCACTGGACTTTGATGACTCAGAGTGAGAGACTCTGTGTAACTGGTTCACTTAAATCCAACTCACATACACATCATCACCTGTGATGTCATTGATCCTCTCCAGAAATGAACGACAAACAAGAAGAAACGACAAGCAGGATGATTTCAGAAAAACCTGGGAAGACTTATATGAACAGAACCAGGAGAATGCTATACGTAGTGACAGCATTATTGTAACAACAATTGTCTATAAATGACTTAACCATTCTGAGCAATACAACACCATGAATAGGAATCTGTGGCCTCAAGGTCACATGTGGACCCCTAGGTCCTCAAGTGAAAGGGCCCCACTTGAGAACCTAGAGGGCCACGTAGGGCCTCAAGGCCACAGGTTCTCCATTTCTGCTTGAAAGTCCAAAAGAATTCCAAAAGACTTTATGGTGAGAAATGCCATTCACATTCGGAGAGAGGACTGATAGAGTCTGAGTGCAGAAGTTTTTTTTAACTTTATGTTTCTCCCTTTTTATTGTTTTTTGGAGGGGGCAACTTTTCTAATACAGAATATATTTTGCATGATTTCACATGTATAATTAATTGATATATTGTGTGCCTTCTTTAAGGTGAGGAAGGAGAGAATTAGAAACTCAAATTTAAACAAAATGAATGTTACAAATAAATAAAAATCAAAATTCTATGTTTGTTGATGTTGAAGTTGATAATTTTAAAAAACTTAACAAAAACAAGACTTCTTGAATAAATGGATTTGAGCTAAGCCCTGAGAGGGTGGGTGGGTTAGGTAAAGGCAGAGGAAGATGGAAGGTGGTCTAGGCAGAATGTGCATGATAGGTTTAGGGCAAAGGGAGGAACCTGCACAGTGTGTCTGGAGAGTAGAGGATCAGGGCTGAGCAATTACGAGAGATGTATCTGGACAGATAATATAGGGCCTTGAAAACCAGGCTTAGGGGTCTGGACTTAAGAATGATAGCTGACATCCATATGATACTTTAAGGTTTACAAATCACTTTGTAGATGTTGTGTCATTTAATCTTTATAACAACCCTGTTGGGTAGAGACTATCATTATCCCCATTTTGCAGATGAGGAAACTGAGGCTGAGTACTCTATCCACTGCACCACGTTAGTAGTTGTTGAGCTCTGACAGGCTCTTGAGCAGGGCCATAGAAAGCTGAAGATAAACGCAAAAGAGAATCAGCCTGAAGGTTTGCTTTTGGCAAAGTTGGAATCTGGGTCAACCCTGGGATACCTGACTCAAGCTGGGTTTATTAACATCATCTACAAAAAGAGGGCCAGGAACTCAGTGCTTTGGGGGGGAAGTTCAGCTCAAGTACTAGGTCACAGAAGCACAGATGTCTTCCTACTTTCTCAGCCAATGAGAGGGCCTGCTGATGAAGGAGGACTGAGACCCAAAGTGGTTTTCCTGTAGTCAGGTCAAGTCTAGGTAGAGTGGGTGTGGTGAGTGGAGGCTGGGCCAGAAGATACATTCTAGAAGAGAATACAGTACGTGAAGGGTCTAGGGAACTCCCAGAGGGGAAAACTTCCTCCATGAATGCACATCAGCACCTTCTCTGCAACTTAGAGGGGTAGAGCAGTGAGTGATTCTCAAAGTCAAAACTATTTCCATGATAAGAATATATAGAGTGTAGGCTGCACCAGAGGACACAGAATATATGAGTCAGCCTTTTAAGTGGGAGCTGACACATGCTGGTTATTCTAGGAGCAGAGCCCTCCTGGTTTAGGCTCTTAGCATTTAGAGCTGAGGAGCAACCAATTTCATATGAAATGTAAAGGAAATGCAGAATAAAAGTATGTGAAATATATATGTGAATTTTAGACAACCAATTTACATATTAAACATAGATATTCTATAGCATGTTATATACACATTGTATAAAATATATTATGTATTCTATTTATGTTCATACGTACTTTGTATTTATATGTTTGTATTTCATATATAAAGTCTATATATTTTATTTATTAGTATTTTATTTATTTCATATGTGTATGTATATGTATATACACAGACACACATGTGTATGTATATATTTTAATGTATTTTATTATATATTTTTTTAAAGGAAAAAAATAAAATGCAAATTTTTTTTGACAGGAAGATATCCTCCACCTACTTTAGAGTTTAAACTGAGTTTATATTCCCAGCTCAGCTTAAATTCCAATGTAAAGTAGGTGGAGTATGACTTCCTGTCAAAAAAAAAAAATCTGCGTTTTTTTCCTTTAAAAACCTCTTGCAGCTCCTAACCCCAAAGAGAGGCAAAATGTATGCTTATTGATTGAGTACAGATCAGGAAACTGAGGCCCAGAGAGGGCAAGAGTAATAACTAGAATTTACATAGTGCTTTGAGGTTAACAAAGCACTTTACACGTGCTCTCTCATTGAATGTCAGGGATGGGCTGGAACCAGCTGGCGTTGGAGGGCCCATTGTTAAATTTTAAGTGTGAGCGTTTGTACTTTAGAAATTGGTTTCACGGATTGTCTAGAAAGTGTTAATAATGCAGATGATGCTTCAAACTGTGTCCTGTACACATTTTGGAGGGCTGGGTTTTTAAACATTTATCAGCATACCCTCTAGAAGCGTTGCTTGATCTCAGCAGGAGAAATGTAGAAGAGTCCAGGGGTGAAGTAATCATCAGATTGGAGACCTGGTGACTGTAGGCTACTAATAATGGGCAATAATAAACGCTCATATAGTGCTTTATAACTTGCAAAGTGCTTTAACCACGATTTCCTTTGAGTCTAAATTATATTTTTTGGTCTTCACAACAGTCTTATCGAGTGTCGTGGTTTGGTTGCTTCAGTCACATCTAACTCCTTGTGACCCTATTTGGGATTTTCTTGGCAAAGATACAGGAGTGATTTGCCATTTTCTTCTCCATTTCATTTTACAGATGAGGAAACTGAGGCAAACAGGGTGAAATGACTTATCCAGGGTCACACCACTGTTAAATGTCTGAAGGTGAATTTGTCTCTGTCCTGTGCGTCAGCACACTGCCCTAATCTTGTGAGGTAGGTGCTATTATTATAATACCCATATTATAGATGAAAAAACTGAGGACGAGAAAGGTTAAATGACTTGCCCAAGGTCACTCAGCTAGCCAGTAGTACCTGTGGCAGGATTTGAGCTCAGGTCCTCCTGATTTCAAGTCCAGAAGCATCTGGTACCGTTACCCATCCAGTTTGTAGTATGGTAGACCTGGGACTAGTTCCCAAGCACAATACTTGTACACAACTCTTAGCTGGCTTATTCCCTTCCCACCCGGACCCTATCCCCCCTGTCCTGCATCTGCCATTCCCCATCACTGTCTTCTTCCAGCCAGGGTGGAGGATCAGACTACAGATGGCAGATAACAGTTTCCTGATTCCGGGGCCAGGGTTCTTTCCACTGGCACGCCCTGTCTCTCAGGGTCTGGGGCTGATCAGTGTTATGTTTTATTGGTTTAACTCATAAGAAGCCAGAGAGGGTAACTCTAGTAGGGCAGATGAGATGGTAAGAAGCAATGGGAGAGCCCCTGTCTGCAGGCCAGGCCTCTGGATGAGCCCAGACACTGCCAGCAACAAAGGGCCCCTCTTCGCCACTCTCCCCAGGAGGGTTTCATGGGTGATTGCCCCATAGATCACGGCCTAAGAATGCCTCCCACACTTATCTCCAGTTCCAGATGGGCAGCAGCATTGTCCATGCTGAAAGGAGTCTATTTGTCAGAGCCCAGAAGTGGCTCTTCACGTGGCACGCTGACCCTCCCAGCCTGTCCCCCAGCTCCCCACTCCCCTCTCCAGGCTGCTCCAGTTGCTCTGAGACACACAGCTGATCAGAGAGGGTATGAATGCCTGAAAGCCAGGGCCAGGATTCCTCCTGATTCTTCCTCTTGGCTCCAGGCTTTTTGCTTGCCTAAGCATAGCAGAATTCCAATCTCAGTTCTGCCACTAACTTGTTACGTGACCTTTGGCAAATTGCTTTCCTTTCTGGGCCCGTTTCCAAATCATATCACTTAGTCTCTCTGGGATGGTTTCCTTCTCTATAAAATGAGAGGGGTGGATTGGGTGATCTTTGACATTCCTTCTAACATTGGCAGTCTATGTATTCTCAGTATACTGAGAAACATGACAAGAGTTGGAGACAAAGGGTACAGACAGGAAAGCACCCCCTTTCCACCCGTGCCAGTGGGCAGGCTGTCTAGTTTGTTAGAAGCTCTGTTATGTATACATACTGTATATTTTGTATTTACTGCATATGTTTGTTTCCACCAGTGGAATACAAACTCCTTAAAAGGCAGAGACCTTTTTTTGTATCCCCAGTGGCTAGCTTATAGGGTGGGATAGAAACTGCACCTGTGATTTCACTAATATAGGGAACCCCCAGAGGAGGAAAATCCTTCTGCCATGCCCATCAGTCCCTTCTCTGAAATTTATAATCTTAAAACAACGGTTCTCAAAGTCAAAACTAATTTTATAATAGTATTAAAGATACTTTATTTCTAAAACTGGAAATATTGGTAGATATAACTCATATGAACAAAAGGTTTTTTTGGAGGGGAGGATCCTCAAATTTTCCGTCTTTATTTATTTTTAGTTTTCGCATTCACTTCCATAAAGTTTAACTTTTCTCCAGCTCCCTTCCCTCCCTACTCCCCAAGGGAGCATGCGATCTGATATAGGCTCTACGTATACATTATTTTTAAACATAGTTTCTCATTGGTCATGTTGCGTAGAAGAATTAGAACCAATGGGAGGAACCATGAAGTCAATAATTCTTAAGAGTAAAAGTAAAGTAATTTTTAAGACCAAAACGTTTGAGAACCACTGTCCCAAACAGATTAAAATGTAACTGGGAAACTTTAACCAAATGAATCAAAAACACAGTAGAACATAAATAACGTGCTTTTTCTAAATTGATATGCAACTGGCTGGCAGGGATCCTTTTGTAAACTGGTAGCCTCCATTTCTCTGTGCCATTTGACACCTCTGTCATAGAGAATTGAGAGGTCAAGTGACTGCGCAAGGTCACACAGTCTGCTTGTGACCTGAACCCAGGTCTTCCTGGTTCTGAGGATAGCTGTCAATCCAGTACACCATACTGCCACTCGCCTGGCACATAGTAGGCACTTAATAATGGCTTAAATGAGTGAATGAATGTCTGTGCTGGCTGAGCACCCTAAGGTGCTCTATATATTCTAAAATATATAGAAAAATATATATATATATAAAATATATTCTAAATTATCAGAATTAGAAGGGATTTTATAGCAAAGAACACAGGAGGGATTTAGAGTAGGAGGGGTCTTAGAGATCATGGAGACAGTCTGATTCAGGGGAGAGAATGAATTTAGAGTCTTAGGGCCTGCGTATGAATCCTGACTCAGCTACTTTCCACCTTTGTTGTTTCATTATTTCATGATCCCATTTATGGTTTCTTGGCAAAGATTCTGGAGGGGTTTGCCATTTTCTTCTTCAGATTATTATACAGATGAGGAAACGGAGGCAAAACAGCGTTAAGTGACTTGCTCAGGGTCACACAAGTGTTAAGTGTCTGAGATGAATCTTTCTGATTCCAAGTCCAGTGTTCCCTCCGCTGTACCACCTAGCTGCACCTATGGGTAAAGAAGAGCCTCACTTAACTACTTTTGTCAAATGAAGGGGTTAGCAGTTACGACCTCTAAGATTCTTTCCATCTCTGAGTCTAACCCAAAACCTTCATTTTACAGAGTTGGAAACTGAGGCCCAGAGAAGGAAAGTATCTTGCCTGTATTAGTGATAGAAACAAGAGAGTTTAGATGAAGTCATGCCGTCTGTTTTTGGAATACTTTGGCATACATTTTCCTGGCTGGAAAGATGAAGTGTAATTAGGCTCTAAGGCATGAGAATAAACAACCTGGGCTGTAAAATCTTCTTCTAGATCAAGTATTAACTTTTTTTATTTCATGGACCCCTGTGACAGTCTAGTGAAACCTAGGGATCCCTTTTCAGAAGAAGGTTTTAAATGCATTAAATAAACTACTTAGGATTATAAATGATGCCAATTATATTGCAATAGTCATAAAATATTTTAACAATCAAGGTTTTGATTTAAGGAAGGTTAAGAACACTAGCTTAATGACTCTTTATGTGTTTACATACATGAATATACTAGCATAAGCAAATGGTTATTTATGTTCCTGTATATATAGACCTAAATAAAGCCTATTAGTACCTCTCCTATGATTTATTGTAATAGGACTGATGTTCCATCCCACAAACTCCTCTCCCTGTTTTAGCCAGGATGAGGGTCAGTCTTTGAAAGACAGAGAAAGGTTCGTTTTGGCAACTCCACACAGCATTTTGCCGACAAAGGGCCTTTTCAGAGAGGGGTTAGTTATGGCCTCGGATGACTCCTGTTCTTGGGAAGGATGAGGATGAGCATCAGTGTCTTTTCCAGAACTCTATGTTTGCCTCCCTTTCAGGAGCAATTCCACCCACAAACACAATGGGAGGACACTCTCTGCCACTGCTTGGGAGCAGGGAGGAGGCAGGAGGTAATGAAGGTCTTCTGTAAGTCCCAAGGAGGCCCTTCCCGAGGGAATAATGATAGTGCTACTGATAGCTTACATTTGAGAGCTAAGGTGGCTGGATTTGTAGCCAGCAGGTCTGGATTTGAACGAAGTGAAGCTTAATAGCTTGGTACTGGACTTGGAGTCAGGAAGTTGTTCAGTCTGTGTCTGACTCCTTGTGACCCGACTTGGGATTTTCGTGGCAAAGATATTGGAGTGGTTGGCTATTTCCTTTTCCAGCTCATTTTACAGATGAAGAAACTGAGGCAAACAGGATGAAGTGACTTGCTCAGGGTCACACAGCTAAGAAATATTTGAGACTACTTGAACTCAGGTCTTCCTGACTCCAGACTCTGCAGTCTATCCACTAGGCCACCTAACTGTCTAGAGTCAGAGACCAGGGTTTAAATGTCTCCTTTAACACTTACCAGGGGCTTCAGAAAACCGTAGACTATCAGACTTAGAAGGGATCTTACAGCAAAGAACACAGGAGGGATTTAGACTCGGAGGGATCTTAGAGATCATGGAGACAGTCTGGTTCAGGGGAAGGAGAATGAACTTAGGATGATAGGCCTGACTGAATCCTAACTCAGTCACTTACTACCTTTATTGTTCTGTCATTTTATGATTCCATTTGTGGTTTCTTGGCAAAGATACTGGAATGGTTTGCCATTTCCTTCTTCAGATTGTTTGACAGATGAGGAAACTTTTTAGCTTTAAAATGGAGCTATATCTATTCTATAAACTCCTATTTTATGTTGAAAACTATCTTTACATGTAATTGGAAAAAATATTAAGTAGGGAAAAAATACCTATTCTGTCCACCAACATGGTTGTGGGGATAAAATACTTTGTAAGAGTTTAAAGCAACCTATGTAAATATCATCTACTATTACTACTTGTCACCTATGTGACATCCTCTCTCTGGGTGGGCTTCAAAAGGACAATGCAATGAAATCTAAAAAAGAGTTTTAAAGATAGGAATAAAACTATTTACATATGAGGATAAGAAAAATCTTGATTTGTAGACCTCTCAGTGAGGAAGTAGGATTAGTGTTGCCGCAGTTTCTCCCGCATTACAGCATCCCTGAAAGAAGGAAGTTGCCCTCAGGAGACGTGATCCATCCTAAGGAGTTCTCACCCTCTCCCACAGGCTGGTTGAGCACAGTCCAAAAGTTGAGCAACATTAAGATATCTGGATCCCTCTGACTAACTGTCTCACTGGCTGACTTTGCACAATTTCCCCAATCCCCACCCCTTTGGTGTTAATACTACTCATGGTGTGGCACCACAGTTGGTTCTATATTGTTCCTTTATCTGGATCATCCTAATTTCTGCTACTTCTGAGTAAGCATTAGTGGCTATAAACTAGGAGACTTAAAATTTACAAAAGGAAATAAGTGTAGTGCAGCTATGAGTATTGCAAAAATCATAATCCCATGTTTCCTTCAGTATCATAAATGTTCAACAAATTTAAGAATCTAAATCTCTTATATGGGGCAGCTAGGCAGTAGAGTGGATAGAGTGGCTGGCCTTAAGTCAGGAAGTCTCATCTTTCCCAAGTTCAAATCTGGCCTCAAGATACTTACTATGTGTGACCCTGGGTGAGTCACTTAACTGTTTGCCTCAGTTTCCTCATTTGTCAAATGAGCTGGAGAAGGAAATGGTAAACCACTCCAGTATCTTTGCCAAGAAAACCCCAAGTGGGGTCACAAAGAGTTGGACATGACTGAAAAGCAAAAACAAAATCTTATATTTCCCCAAAGGAGACAAACCTTGTTAAAAAGACTATATAGATAAACTAAGTAAGGTTAGCAATTAAACCCACCATGTACTAATTTGTAAACCTCTGAAGAGTGCTACAAAACATCATCTATGGTAACTATCATACCAGAGGCTTCCAGGATAAGAGAGCTAATAATCTTATTATATGTCATTTATTAACTTGTTTGGACCGATAGGGCAAACTGATATAAAGCCTACCAGCAGATTCCCTAGAGAGCCTGTATTTTGCCTAGGACCAGGGATGGATAGCACTGAGCTATCTACATTCTCATGATTCTCTTACAGTCAGGGTACACATTTAAAATAAGAATCAATTCTGAGGCTTGCGATAAGATAACAAGAAACTAATTGGCATGTAGGAAAATAAAATATATTCTTGGCCTCATTTAAGCATTAGCTCAACTTACAGAAAAACACCAAAAAAGACTCTAGTAAAGACTGAATGTGGGTCTTTTCATTTTGTAGTTTATTATGGTGTAATGGAAAGAAAATACATTTGGTGTCAAGGTGGGGGGAGTACAGGGGTAAAATGTTGCATATCAATACAATTGTTTTGTTGCTATTTTTTCTTTGCTAATGAGGAAGGTTCCTTCAGGGTGGATATTAGGAAATAATGACATTAAAAACAGAAGGAATCAAAACAATGGTTAAAGACTGTGGGAGTTCACACCCCGTATTTTGCACAAGACAAGCCTCAGAGGAGTTAAATGGTCACATGACCAGTCTGAGTCTGAACCAGGGTTCAGATCCAGATCTACAGATTCCAAGTTCCACACTCTTTTCACTTACCACAATGCCTTGTGGGCAAATTCAATAATGAAAGTTCTGGTCCTTTGAATGACTTCAAGATATAGGAAGGATGAGATTGATTGTGGGACCAGTGGTCTAACCACTAAACTCATCTGATCTTCTGAACTTTTCAGCACACACCAGGTTATACTCATAATTCAGTATTTCAAAGGATCCATGACCTCATTTCCATGGGTACTCACACCACTGGCATAGAGGGCAATCCAATTCACTTTGTCTCCTCTGGTCACCATCCTTTTTTCTCCCATAAATCCTCCCAGGGTGCTGCAGTTTCCTTTCTCTTATACATTTTGTGGGTACCAGGGCATCAACTAGATTGACCACCACCTGTTAACCTTCCCTCTTAATACATGGTCAGTTCACCTCCTTCTCCACTAAATGTTTACTGGGTAATGTATGTCCCTCATACTAATGCTTATGAGCATATAATACTGATATGACAGCCTATTCAAGATTCACAGCCCTGCAGCATCACAGGCTAACGAGATAGATCTCTAAGTTTCATTCTTGCTATAAATTCCAAGATGTCTTTGAGCTTACTATATCTTAAAATTAAACCTATCATCATGTAATTTTAAAAAGTATGAAGCATTTTAACAAATACTGTTAAATTCAACTTTTAATGAATTGATAACTGTCATTGATTTTTTAACCTACCTAGAATTTATAGGGAATATTGATAGTCAAAAGTTTAACAGTAATAAGTGGAGACTGAGAAATGCAACTTACCCCACCAGTCATTTAGGGGTGAGAAATTTAGAGTGTTCTAAATCTGACTGCAGCTGGGAAGAAGTGGTCTAAAACTGTTATTTTGGCCTTGAAATTGACAGTGTTTTTGTGACTGCTGGGCTAAACAGCTTATTTATTGTCTTCGGGTCTTTTCTTCTTGTTATTACTGAACAGCGACCTGCCAGTTAGCCAGGGTGCTCCCTACTAGGGCCCTCTCTTTGCCTTCTGCTTTACTTGCCCCCTATTTAGACCATTCTCTAGGCTTAGTTCTTTCACTGTCTGGGTGTGAACAGGAGTCCCTAAAATGCATTAGTCTAAACTTGTGGTCATGCTCATAGAAAAAGTAAGTATAAATATATTCAAGATCTCAAATATATCTCAAGATTTAAATGATCTTGAGAAAGAGTCTGTTTTGCTTTTTTCACGTAACTGAAAACTTTTATGTCAGCATTGGAAAAGTACCTGCCCAATCAGATCCTTTGTATCATGGAGGTCAGTTGGCATCACCATGACTTCTTATGCAGAAGCAAGTTTAATTTTATTCTTGAAGCATAGCTATTTTATTCCCATCCTTGTCTCATGAAGTACCCAGTGCTTCCTTGGAGGCCTGCTGTCAAAGCTTTGTGGAGGAGGAAAAATTATGAAACCTTTTGTGTCAGTATAGAGCAAAGGTTCTGAGTCCAAAGGGGCTGAAATATCCAACACCAAATACTTCCTAGGCTTCTGTTTTGTAAGTATAAAAGGGATATTACTATAGTTTAATGTTCCTTTCTGACAATACAATTTCAAGAATTACCCTATAGAACATCAGAAAATAATAAAACATCTTTGATATTCATTTATAGAGTGCATAGGAATTTGTCTCAGGATAAGGCAATGCTTTTTAAAAATGGCATCATAGAATATTGAGGTCTCCCATTGCAGCCTGGACTATCTTCAGTCATCCTGATGAATATCTGGTCACTGGATTCAGATGGCTCAGGAGGAGAAAGGGAGCCTGAAGACCTTGCACAGCCCCTCCCTCACTCAAAACAAAGTCAAGTGTAAATCTTGTCATCATTTCTCTGATGGCATGGTCTTCTTTGACAATGAAGGATGAACAGAACAGGTCTAAGGGTCAGTTAAATGCCGAGTATCATTAAAAAGCACCATCCCATCATCTAGCGCACTACCTTCCTCCAATTTAGTTCTGGGACCAACTACTTGCACGTCTTCAGTGTCTGGGTAAAGTATGGCTTAAGAAGGGCCTAACTCAATGAACTGACAGTCCCATGTTTGTCACTGTCCTTGTTGAGTCATTTCAGTCATGTTCGACTCTCTGTGATCCAGTTTGGGATTTTCTTGACAGAGATACTACAGTGGTTTGCCGTTTCCTTCTCCAGCTCATTTTACAAATGAGGAAATTGAGGCAAACAAGAATAAATGACTTGCCCAGGGTCACATAACTGTAAGTGCCTGAGGCCAGATTTGAATTCAGGTCCTCCTGACTCTAGGGCCAGCACGCTATTCATTGTTTCACCTAGCTGCCCCAAATGTTTGTCACAGTCTGGGCAAATAGATTTTTTTTATCCACTTGATTTTACCTATAGGAATTACTAAATTGATTTCTTTTAAAATGAGCATACGTTTCATCTAAGAAGCCTTGTCATATTATGGGACTTGATACAATAAATAATTAATCAACAAGCATTAATTAAATGTACCTGGCACTGTACTAGGTACTGGAGACACAAGTATAAACAAGATTTCCTTATGCAGAGCATATACAGGTTGTTTCAAAAGTCTTAGTGCAATTTCAAACTTTAATAACTTCAGAAGTTTAAATGCTACAGACTTACAAAAATAACATTTTAGAGGTCAATTATTTACATTTTTAAAATATTGCTATGTTTCTTTTCAAAGTTCAACATAAATACTCTCTTGTACTGTAGTCTATTTTTGAACTTTGTAAAAAATTTCATCAGGTGCTGCTGCTCGGTAACTGAAAGGATTTCATATGTAATACTAGCCTTATGATAATCCAAAGAATGAGGTTTTGACGCATACATGACAGCTAATGTAATCCCATAATAAAATTCTAATGGAGATAGAATGATTGACCAAGGTGGACAAGCAAAACTGCCTCATCCACCAATCCACCAGTCTGTGCAAGTGTCATCCAGAAACGGTCGCACATGCAGACAGGGCGTATGTCTTGATAAAATTAAAATTTATTACTCATAGTTAACAAAACTAAATAGTCATTTAAATGAACTTCCAAGTAATTTTTTTAAAAAGTTTGTAGTAATTATACTTCTAAAATTACAAAAGTTTAAAACCACACTAAGAATTTTAGGACACTTTGGGTTAAAATGGGGGCAACTGAAAGGCTGCACCTAAATATGTAGAGAAGACATACATCATATTCACAAATAGAAATGTCTAGAGAAACTGACCATGTATACTGAATCTCACTCCCACTTGGATTCTGCTTGGGACATCCTCTGTGATGGTGGCAAGCACCTTTCTCAAGCATGTATCTCCCTATTTTACACCTCAATTGATACTAACAAAAGAGATGTGCAACAAGGATATTTATGTGGTTGCATTTTGCATTTTAATTTATTTAGTTTTAGTTTTCACCATCTACTTTTATAAGATTTTGAGTTCTAAATTTCTTTCCGCTCCCAAGACAACATGCAATCTGATATAGACTATACATGTACAATCATATTAAATGTATTTTATAGTTGCATTTATTAAAGCATTTTGTGTAAGTTTAACATAGGCATGTCCTTTCTCATTGGAGGAGACCTCTTTTACTCTTTCATTCAAAAGCTTTTTTTGGAATCAATAAATAATAGTAGTTAGCATTTGTATAATGCCATAAGGTATACAAAGCATTTTGCTAGTATTTTCTTGTGTGGTTAGCATCTCTGTTTGACATATGAGGAAACTGAGGCAGAGAGAAGATAGGTGGTGTTCCCAAGGTCATACAACTAGTATGTGCCAGAGGCAGGGTTGTAACTTACATCTTGACTCCTTGTCCAAAAGTCAAACCGAGATACCACCACCAAGCAAAGAACTCGTTCTATACTTTTTAGTTAGTTACATAATTGAAGATGTGTACTTCTTTGTGATAACAGTAGCAATCATAAATAATGGCTGACATTTATATAACCCTTTAATGTTTGCCAATAATTTAAAATGTAATATCTGCTTTGTCTCCCAGCAGTCTTAGGAGGTAAGTACTACACATATTTTTATCTCTCTTTAACAGATGGAAAAAAACCAATGGAAAAATAATTTGTGGAAAAAACTGACAGTTTCCTTTCCATATTTTTATCAATGATATCCTCAATATATATGTAGATCACTCTCCTAAAGATTTTATAAAAATGAAAAAGTGTGACTGCGGATCGGTCGTGATGTTATCTCAATTGCCTTTATGGGGAGAAATATTGTGCATGATTTTTTCCCCATTCTTTTTTTCCATCACCAAAACTATCTTGTAAAGTCATCTCACAATATTTTCAAGTTGTGTTCTTACCAATATGGATTTTTTCGGGTGTGTATTTAGATGGGTTTTGCTGTTCCTGACGGCCTTCACAAGCACCATTTCTACTTCCTCATGGAGCAATCAGGGGCTGAAGTATTAGAGACACATATAGTGACAATGTAATAAAAAAATATCATTATGTTAACACTTTGAAGGCAGGGCTTTAAAGCAATATGGAGTTAGATTGATAGTCAGGAAAAACTTCACGTGAACTAATTAAATAGTTAATAATAATTTAAAAATAATAAATAACTTAATAATTAATTATAACGACTAACATTTTTATAGTTCTTCCTACGTGCCAGACGCTGCGCTCTGTGCTTTACAAGTATTGTCTCATTTTATCTTCACAACAACCTTGCCAGGTGTTATTAGCTCCATTTTAGTGCTGGGGAAACTGAGGCAAACACAGCGATTTATTTGCCCAGAGTCATAGGTGTCTGAAGTAAAATATGAACTCAGTTCTGACTGACTCCAAGTCAATCACTCTATCCACAGATAGCCACTGCTCAACCTTTTCAATTGTTTTATCACTAGTGTCCGACTCTTCATGACCCCACTTGGGATTTTCGTGGCAAAGATACTAGAGTGGTTTGCCATTTCCTTCTACAGCTCATTTTATAGGTGAGGAAGTTGAGGCAAACAGGGTGAAGTGACTTGCTAAGCGTCACATAGCTAGTGAGTGCCTGAGGCCAGATATGAACTCTGGAAGATGAGTCTTCCTACCTCCATGCCCAGCATTCTATCCATTGCACCACCTAGCTGAAGAATCAGAACTGAGAAAGACCACTGTCCTTGGGATGACCAAGTTTTTGTAGACTTCATTTTGTGTTTTCTGAAGCGACACTGTTCATGGTTCTCTGCTGCCCTGATTTTTTGGGCTTTGAACAAAGACTCACATTTACGATGCCAAAAGTTAAATTAATGTTTATAGCTAGTCAATAAGCTTTGTGAATCTTAGTACTGCCTACTCTTTTGTATTCTCTCCACTACTATTATTGGCAGCTAAGTGGCACAGGAAATAGAACCCTAACGCTAAACCTAGAATCAGGAAGACATGAGTTCAAATGTGACCTCAGACACTTACTAACCCTGGGCAAGTCACATATCTTCTCTCAATCTCAGTTTCTTCATATGTAAAATGGGGATATTTTTAGCCTAAATAGGTTGTTGTTGCTCAGTCACATATGACTCTTTGTCATCCCTATATGACTTTTCTTTAACCTGACTTCTCAGAACTACTTTTTACTCCCTGCTCTAGTCAGGTTAAAGCCCTTATTATTCTGTCCCCACCCCCTACAAAACATTCCAACAATGTACCGATGTCACATCTTTAGCCTTGCTCTCCCTTGATTCTCCCCTGTGTCGTCCTCTTATCTAAATCCTACCCATCTTTCAAGGCCCAGCTTTTCCCCAAAACCTTCCTGGACTATCCTAGCTCACACATAGCTCTCCTCTCTAATCTATAGTAACGGTCTGTTCAATACAAGTTAGCACTGAATTATTGTAAAATTTGTTCCACATCATGTTTTATCTACTGAATTTAAGTGGAAGCTATCTGAGAGCAGGGTTTGTGACTTACACTTCTCTAAATTTCCTTCCAAAGTCTAGCATGCGTCTAAGGCCATGGTAGGTGATCAGGAAATGTCTATGAGATTATCAGTGATTGTTTAATTATGTCTATCTTCCCTCCCTACCTGGGTTGGAAACACTTTGAAGGCAGGGCTTTAAAGCAATATGGAGTTAGATTGATAGTCAGGAAAAACTTCACAATTCTGGTTTCCTCTCTGTACTTGAGGGTCTGGTCTCTCAACTCTCCTAGTCTAGAGGATCAGTGATTTGCTTATTTAAGAGCAGTTTAATCAAAATGTGCATACCCTTTGATCCAGCAATGCTACTATTAGATCTGTATCCCAAAGAGATCATAAAAAAAGGGGAAAAGATCCATTTATGCAAAAAATATTTATAGCAGTTCTTTACGTGGTGGCAAAGAATTGGAAATCGAGGGGATGCCCATCAATTGAGAAATGGCTGAACAAGTTGTGGGTATATGAATGTAATAGAATACTATTGTGCTATAAGAAATGATGAGCAGGCAGATTTCAGAAAAGCCTGGAAAGACTCATTTGAACTGATGCAAACTGAAGTGAGCAGAACCAGGAGAACATTGCACACAGTAACAGCAACATCATGTGATGATCAACTATGATTGACTCAGCTCTTCTTAAACATACAATGATCCAAGACAATTCCAAAAGACTCATGGTGGAAAATGCTATCCGCATCCAGAGAAAGAACTATGGAGTCTGAATACAGATCAAAGCATACTATTTTTACTTTTGGGGTTTTTTTGGTGACTTTTCCCTTTTGTTTTGCTTTTTCTTTCACAACATGACTAATATGGAAACATGTTTACATGATTATACATGTATAACCTATATTAGATTGTTTACTGTTTTGGGGAGGGGGGATAAGAAGAAGAGAGGGAGAAGAAATTTGAAACTCAAAATTTTATAAAAAATGTTGAAAACTATCTTTCCCTGTAATTGGAAAAAATAAAATATTATTAGAAAAACAAAAGAGAAGTCGTTCCTGAGGAAGTTGGAATGCATTGCCCAAATTGCCTCTAAGGCTGCTGCTGTACAGTCAAGCCAATCTAATAATTTACAGGGAGAATTATATAATAAAGTGGACTCCTGGGCCCCTGAGGAAGTAAGAGCTGAATGAAGAGTCCTAGCAGCCTGATCAGTGACAGTGTTAACAAAAGATCCCCCAGGCCTATAAAGGGACCTGAAATGAAACAGAGTCCCATCACCAATTAAAAGAACTCGTTGTCTGAGAAAAAGACTTGTACGGGAGAGAAGATCCCACAAAGCAACAGGGAGGGAGAGTTCTTCAGTTGCTCAAAGAGGACAGGAAAAGGATGAAATGTTACAGTTTTTAAAGGCTTTTAAAATAAATGATAGTTTTTAGAGCTTTTTGGACAGGGGGACTGGGGCAGGGGTGGGGGGGAGTGGTTAAAGAAGAGGACATTTGTAGATACAATAAGCCAGGCAACAGGATGTTTAGAAGCCAGAGCAAGGTCTTGAGTCTGTAGCTTCAGCTCAAGGGAAAAGCTGATCAAGGGTGGTTCTGTGGTTTCTGGCAGCTTCTAGGAGTCTCCAAATTCTGCTAGTGTTCACTCAAAAAGGATCACTGTATGTCAAGAAGCTCAAGCCTCAGAGAGCCTTCTAATGGGCTGGTTGTTGCGTCACTCCATTGTCTTACTCCTCTATGAAGAAGGGAAATTGTAACACATAGTATGGTTGCTACAGGGCCCATGTCTACCAAAGCAAGGAGGGAGCTCATGGTTATGGAAATGACTAAGGGTCATCACTTGGACACCCAGAATGTCCAAAATGGAAGACGGTTTAGTAATCAGCTTGTTGAGCTGGTTCTTTTTACATCGGAGGAAAATGAGGCACAATAACTTATAAGAAAAGTAAATTATTTCAGCTAACCAGGATCAGACTTCAGAAGGTCTTCTACCTCCTTGACCGGTGTTGTTTCCGCTGCATCATCCATCTTTGTAGGATGTTATTAAATATCTTCTTCACCTGTCCAATTCATATCTCCCCAACTAGACTGATAAGCTGCCTGAGGGCAGGGACATGTCTGAGAAGTCTTGCTATCCCCTAAGTCCAGAGAACATGACTTTATGCAGAGTAGATACTTGGTAAATCTGTGTGATTGATTGACTAGTGAGTACTAAGAGCAGAGCCTGAAAGATTCCCATCACACTAGGTCTGCCTAAGCCAGCCAAGGGTTCCTCTTGGCTGGTCTCTCCCTCACTTAGCACTGTCCAAGAGTACAGAATGATTCTCTCAACTCTTCTTTTACAAAGGAGACTTGCTCTTTCAGTTCTAATTACATCATGGCCTAGTTTACATCAAAAGGTCGTCCCAGATTGCTTCAGGGAAAGCCTGTCCTTACAGGTTAGTCTCTCTTTTAATACTGTGACTTTTGGCTGACTTCTTTTCAAGGAGGATACATATACCTGCTCCTAAACCCAAATTATGTCTCCTTCCCTGGGGAAGCTTCCAAGGCTACTCTGATGCAGCTGGACACATGGCAAGAACAATTATTGTCTAATGTTTGGAGAATCTCAGGTTTGAGCTGCACTACGGAGGGACCTCAAGAAGACGGGTGTCCTTAAATGACAAGAGGAGACAGACCAAAACATTGTCCAGGACAATAGGGAGGGCATTGAAGGGGATGGGAAAAAAACTTTCCATTCAATTCTGGGTTTTCTTACATGAGATGCTCCTAAGGGCTTCTAAGGGCAGTAAGGAAGTAGACCCTCATTTACACTCAACCCAGGAACTCAGAGTGGCTGAAGGAGGGGGTGAGGAAGGGAGGGAAAGGTTGGGGTCTATTTGGAGGGGCAGGAAATGCCTGACTAGGGAGTGGTGGACCAGGGAGTATCCGAGGGACAATTAGAGCAGTTTGGGGAGATCAATAACTCGGAATGTGGGGAGACAGCAGGGATTTATACTGTTCCGAAAACAGCACAAAAGCCAGAGTTGTTTTTGCTGTGGAATGTGGGACAGGAAGGTGGAAGACAAAGACCTTGCCTTCTTACCCCACCCTTGTGGAGATACTCATCTGTCAGCTCCAGTATTTTCTTCTGACTGGCCCCTATACCTGGAATGTTCTCCCTCATCTCTGCCTCCTGACTTCCCTTCAAGTCCCAGATAAAATCCTACCTTCTACAGGGAGCCTTTCCCCACCCCTCCCAATTCTAGCATCTTCCCTCGCTCGAGTATTTCTAATTTATCCTAAATGTAGCTTGTTTATACATATTGAGCTCCTTGAGGACATCCATTGTCCTTTGCCTTTCTTTGCACAGCCACCGGAGCATAGTAGGTGCTTCGTAAGTGTTTACGGACTAACTTACTGCTTATTGATTGACTGGCGCACAGCTCAGATCCATCTGCATTCCAGTCCTGAGGAGATCTTGGGAGCAAAGTGACCTTTCTCCTCGTAGCTTCCACACAGCTCCAGTGGGGTTCCATTGGTAGAGCCACTGGAAAAAGATTTTGGGAGCGCATAGAACATACATAAGAAGTTAAATAGTAGTTAAAATGACTTTTTAACACTAGCCCCCCCTAACCTTTTCTAACTCTAAGTCTGTTAGGAACTTAGAGAAAAGACTTTGAACCTACTAGCAAAAGTCAGGCTAAATGCTTTTTTGATCTCTTGTAGGCTAGCTGATCAGCCTGTGTTCCAAAAGAGCCTACCTTTTGGGGCTAAGACTTGGGAGCTGAAAGCCCTTCTTTCCTTATGGAAAGTTACTTTTCAGTAGCTGCCTGGAGTAGGAAGACCAGAGTTCAAATCCAGCCTCAGATACTTCCTACCTGTGTCACCCTGGGCAAGTCACTTAACCCTCTTTGACTCAGTTTCTTCATCTGTAAAATGAGCTGGAGTAGGAAATGGCAAACCATTCCAGTATTTTTGCCAAAAAAAAAAAAACCAAACCTCAAATGGGTTCACAAAAGAGTCATCCCTACTGCACAACAAAAGCTTATTTATAATTGAATTTATGAGTTCCCAGCTTTCTTAGAGAGCTTGGGTTTAGCCTCTGGAATATAAGCTTTAAAAATAACAACTTGCCACATATTTATTTTGCATATATTCTGTAGCAGGTAGAATTCCAGTTTCCCAATGAGGTAAACTCCTTGAGTATAGGTACAGTCTCATTTTCAGATTTGTAGCCTGAGTAACTAACAGTGTAGCACCTACCATATATAAGTAGGTTCTTAAAAAGCATTTGTTGATATGTTATAGCTGGGGTCTAGTAAGCGGTGACAGCAGCAAAAATGACCCTGTAGGAGAGCCAGCAAGTGAGTGGATGCATCAGGGCATCCACAGTAGAGACATGACATGCTTCACGGTGGGGCCCAGAACAGTGGAGAAGCCCAGAAGGGAGCAGCAGCAGAGACCTTGCTCCCAGAGAGGTACAGGCACAGCAGAGAATGATGATGATATCACCAAAAGCCTTGGTGTGACTTCAGAGGTATGACAGATTTGTGGCAGAGACTGGTAGTATGATAAAAGTGGTTAAAAAGAAAACAGGATCTGGGTTCAGATCCTGCCTCTGACATTAAGTAGCTGTGTAACTTTGGGCAAGTCAATCTGTGAAATAGGACTAATAGTATTTACACAGGGTCATGGTAAGAAAAACACTTTGTAAGCCTAGAAATGGTACAGCACTGAGAGTTAAATGAGTATAATGTTAAAATTGTTTCTGCTGAGCAGTGTAACTGGGGAGGTGGAAAGATTGTGGTCAGTATGGTAACAATCTAGCCTTGGAGGTGAGGGGAAAAAAGGCAGATGTATGCTGGTAAATTGTTCAACAGCCGACTTTCTGAGAAAATAAATGTGTGCATGACATATTTAAGTTCATTCTGTAAAATTTCCCTCTATCACTTTCTTAAGTCTAGACAGATAGGTAATAAGCATTTGTTAAGCACCTACTATGTGCCAGGCATTCTGCTAAGTGCTGAGTGCTCCTAACAACCCTGGGGGTAGATGCTCTTTTTATCCCCATTTGATAGATAAGGAAACTGAGGGAAATTGGTTAAGTGACTTGCCTAAGGTCACACGGCTAGGATGTGTCTGAGACCAGATATGATTCCAAGTTCTGAACTCTATCCTCTTGCTTGTACCACCTACTTGCCTTTCTACTCATGTGTCCTGACCATACATCTAATATGTATGCCCTCCATGTATACTCTGAACATGTCTACTCTTCACACTGATGGAATATTTGAACGAGGGTTGATGAAAGGACCTCATTGCCCTTCCCAGTACTGTAGTAATAGCTGAAATCCCTTTCTCCTACCACCAAGAAGTATCAACTAGCCTGATAATTCCCCAGGTGTTCCCCCAGTACCAGTCCCCAAACCTTGACCTATACCCCCCAATCCAAGCTCTCCCTGCTCCACCTCTCTAGTGTCAAATACTGCTTGATGGGCCCATTGAAGAGCCCCATCAGAACCCACTAACCTTTTACCAATGAGGATACCCTTTTCCGCTAGGGGCCCCAGCTGACCTGACCTGGTGCCATCCTCCCCAATTGCCCCCTTGTACTGAGTATTTCCCTTCAGTAAAGCTTGTTTGCCAGTTCCCTACCTGTACTGTATTCTGTCTTGTGGTGCACTGCCCTCTCCTTCTACTCTGCCCTAGAATTGTGAACCCCTCTCAAACGACATTAAGACAGTGCTCAAGGTATGAGGGGACTTCTAGAGATACTTGGCAATTTTTTGTAACGCTTTTGCTTTGCAACTAAATTATATCCTCTGGCCAACTAACAAAAAATGAATACATCTGTGGGGGCCCACTAGCTATGTTTTTGAGTAAATCTGGATCTCATAAAGTGCTTTGAAACTAGAGTTGCTTCTCTGGGGACTCATATGTAAAAGGGTGTACTCTGGGTGCTCGATAAATATTTAACAGAAGTGACCAAAATAGCTAAACCTTCCCGGCTCTTCTGGTCAATAAAAACCTTTAGTTTCTCACTTTTGTTTCACATCTCTCTAACACAGGGCTGGGGAACCGGCAGCCTTGAGGTGCAGTCAAAGGCTGCACTTAAGAATCTGGAAGGTCACATGTGGCCTCAAAGCCACAGGTTCCTCACCCCTGCTCTCATGTATTTATTATGTAATATTGCATACAATAGCTATCTGTGTCTGTCCTATCCTCCATTAGACTGCCTTTGAGGGTAGAGACTTCACTCCCCCCAGAGCCTAGAACAGTGCTTTGTGCATAGTAGGGACTGTTGACTGATGAGTGATTGACTGGGGTCCATCCTCTCCTTCCCCAGACCTCTGACAAGCTCTCCTAACCAGGAGTAGAGATAAGGAAATGCTCCACCATTCTTTTTTTGGAGAGATAAGATGTGGAATGATATATATGCTCTTTTGAAGAACTGATTTTCTTTATTATGAGGGAAGGTTAACTGTGGGAAGGAAGAAGTGCTTATGAATCTCAAAATGACTCTAATGTAAAAACAAAAGGCATCTCTTAAAACTTTTTAAAGACAAAGAAAGTAGTCTCTGCCCTCAAAAAGTTTATATTTTATGGGAATAGATTGGGAGGGGGAATGTAGAACTTAAATAGATAAGTATAATACAAGTAGTTTTGAGAAGAGAGCACTTAGTGCTTTAAAACAGATATCCTGCCCTACTCTCTTTTCCCCGGTGTCCTGGCTTCTGCCTCTGACAAGCTGTCCATACTCATCGTCTTTACCACCATGGGAGACAGCCTGATAGGGTAGAAGGAGTGGCCCTCACTCTGCGGTATGCTATTTCAGTGACCTTGGGCAAGTTATTTGATCTCTGAACCTCAGTTTCTTTATCTGTGACTTAAGAGGTGCCTTCCAGTTCTAAATCAATTCTCTCGTGAGCCTCTGGACCATCTCCAGCTTCTCAACATCCTTCCTAAAATGTGACCCCCAGAACTGAACACACAACTCCAGATATAGTCTGATGTGGGCAGCATGGAGCGGGGCCCTCACCTCCCTCTTTCTATTATTGTAGACTCAAATGACTTTGAAATGTGTCTCTACTCCCTTCAGGGCACTACTGTCCGAAGGAGGAATTGCCATTTGGGGGCTTGTGGGGGGGGGGGGGGCAGCGCGGCATTTTCCTTGGATTTGGTTGTGTTACCCTCACAGGCCTTAAATTGTAGCTTCTCTGATTTGGTGCCTCTGAGCTTCCAAAACCTGCCTTTTTCTAGTCTAGGAAAAGAAATTACACTATGTCTCAACCCCCTCACCCCCACCCCAGTCTAGCCCCAACTCTTCCTATTGGCTTTTCAGATAAACCCTTCCTTCTCTCCCATCAAAATGTCCCACACTGAAACCTGATTTGAGTTGAATGAAACTCTTGGGGCCTACAGGGAATCCTTCCTCTTCATAAGATCTGCCCAAAGGGAAGAAATCAACTTACCTCCTCCCATCATGAAACCTATAATAGGAAATTCAATCCTCCCAGGCCAGGTCAACTTGAGTCTAATTTCCCCAATGGGCAAAGAAGTGACAGAAGGAATTTTGTAGGATATATTGAATAAAAAAGAGAGGAGCCCATGGGACACTGGTGTATACACACCTGCATGAAAGTACACAAATACTTCCATATGAGATCCATGTGTCCATATGTGTAGATATATATACATGTGCACCCTCTAGCAGTTACCCTAAACAGAAGGGAAAGATAACACCAGAATTTTGTCTGCATTGGCTAGAGCGGGACGGGGAAAAGGAAAAGTGATGAAATGGAGATCAGGGATGATAGCATGAAATTGCAGGCCTGGAAGTCAATGCAGGGTTTGTCTTGTAATGGGAGAGATATTAAATATATTAAGTATATTAAGCTGTAGAAAGAGAGAGAGAGAGAGAGAGATCTCAGGTAGAAAAAAAAACAAAAAGCAACCTGGATCTTAGATTGTTAGAAGCTGGAAACAGTTTTAGAGCTCATGAAGTCCAATCCCCTTCTTTCACTGAGGCCCTGAGACAGGAAGCAAGCTTGTAGCAGAGCTTGGGCAGGTTGGGTGGTGAAGGAAGGGGAAAGAAAGCTAGACAGCCCCCTCCCCCATGCCTTTTCTAGCTCTAGCCAGGACTTGTGCAGTCTACTACTCTCATACCCCAGACCTGAACTCTTTGAGGTTGAAACGCAAAGCTTTGTTTCCCTCAGGGAAAAAATGCACAAGTTACAGGTTATTCCAGGTTCTGTGCAAACAAAAACCAGCCCAAACTGGGGTGGGGGGGGTGTCTTGGGCCTGTGACTGCTCCTTTTCCCCCATTGCAAGAAGAAAGGCACACCTGCAAGAGGGTGGGGCTCCCTAAAAATAAAGGCGCACTGGCTGAACAGCTGTTTGCGTTAGTGAAAGATGAAAGCTCAATCTACAAAATCCTGAGATGCCCAGCTGTGGGTGATGTAAGGAGGGTGTGGGTGTGCGGTATGGGAGTGTGTCTGCCTGTCATCTGTCTAGGTCACTAGCTGTGGATGGGAAGGAAGACTCAAATATGCCTGTGGGGTCATTGGAGCTAGACTTGGGGCCACATCTCCTATTATTCCTTTGTGTTCTTGGGGTTTATTTTTTTTTTAAAAAGAAACCCCAAATCTTGGAGAGAAAGTGGGAGAGAGAGACAGATGGAGAGAGAAAGTGGGAGAGAAAATGGGGTGAGAAAGAGAGAGAGAGAGAGAGAGAGAGAGAGAGAGGCAAGAGGGAGGGAGGAGGGGGTAGAGTTCTCTTTGTTCTGAAAGGAGCCTCTTCCCAGACTGATATTCCCATCATGCTTTAGGATCACGGAGCTGTGTTTCTGGGAAGATGAATCTGAACTACATATCCCATGGTTCTTTGGGACCCAAGAGACTCACTGGGGAGAAGGCCTCAAGTAAGGTAGAAGTGACAACGCTTGAAAAATACATTAATTAATAAAGAAGACAGACCTGCAAAAGGGATATGAAAGAGGAGGCTGAGAGAGAGCAATGTCCCCGCCCTTGACTTCTTTTTCCCTACCAATTCACAGAAATTGAGAACTTTATCTGGAGCAGTGGAATCCAGGTTGCCTTGGAGGAAGCCTGGAGGGGCAGACAGATGGGTGCCCAAAGAGCTGTGCCCAGAGGCCACTGGGAGGGGCTGCCAAGGTTTCCTCCAGTGACCGTCAAGCTAAGTCCGGAGGCCAGCCTCCCCATCAATTGCAGTCAGAAATCCAGCCTCGGAAGGGGATGGAGAACCACTTTCCTATGCGGCATTTTAAGGCTTCCAAAATGTTTCCTCCACAATAAAGCCAAGAACTACGTGGCATCCTCGTTCTGCAGAGGAGAAAGCTGAGATTAGGAGATGTTAAGTACTCATGGCCAGAAAGCTAGTAAAGGTCAGAGCCCAGCTTTGAACCAGGGTCTCCAGCTTTTGATGAGCGTTCTCAGGTGGAGCCCAGAGGTTTCTTCAATTCCTGAAGGTCTTGCCCCGGGTCATTTCTGTCCACGGAGACCAGAGTGATTCTGAGACCCAATCTGGAGTTCTCATTCAGATAATGTTTGATTAGGGAGTAGGCTTTGTACAGGATAGGGAGAGGGTGAACTCTGCCATACAGGCCAGGTCTCCTGTAAGACTCCATAGTCCTGCGGGAATGTGAAAAAGAACTGAGAAATAGGATCCCACCCACATATGGTAGCCGGGTGTGGCCCTATGTGGGTTCTTTGTTAGCAGTGCCAAGGACAAGTGAGACACCATGGGAAATAAGAAGAAAGGCAGTAAATCCCACTCCCAGTTTGGAAGAGCCAAAGCCTACACTTTGAATATGAAGGCAAGACAGTGACTCCCATTAGTGAGGATGGACACTCCCTTGCCTTGATGCCCTGATAAACCACAAGCTAGAAGTAGGGGTTTATCCTTTAGTAAGGCCAGCAGCATTGCCTCCTATATTCCTAAATTACCCTTATTTCATTCCATCCTCTTCCCCTATTCCCAAGGTTTATTCCCTGTAGATGTCCAGGCTCCTTGTGTTCTTTTCCTCACCTTTTCTCTGTCATTTAAACCTCAGTATGGATTCTCAACATGTAATATATGTGTGTATGTGTGTATACGTTCACATTCAATTGTTTTCAATCATAACTAACTCTTTGTGACCCATTTGGGGTTTTCTTAGTAAAGATACTGGAGTGGTTTGCCATTTCCTTCTCCAGCTCATTTTACATATGAGAAGGGTTAAGTGACTTGCCCAGGGTCACACAGCTAGTGTTTGAGACTGGATTTGAACTCCACGGCTGTCATTTTATCCACTTAGCCACCATACATATACATATACACATACACATACACATACATAGATATGAATGGATATATGTACACACATATATATGTATATATGAATGTATACACACATAATTTGCTAAAAATTCTTTAAGTATTCTCAGCAAATGTTAAGTATGAATATTCCATAAATATATATGTAGGTATGTAAACCTACATATATGTGTTGGCATACATACCTGTATATAGATATACCTACATATTTATTTAAATATATGTCTTTATGTGTAGGTATACATACCTATATATATTTATTGAGAATTCTATGAGTATTCTCAACAAACATTGAGTATGAATTCTATGTGCATACATACACACACACACACACACACACACACACACACACATATATAGTCCCTATAAAGTACAGTGCTAGAAAATAGGGAAACAGGTGGAGAAAAAGACAGTCCAACAGTCCCTGCCCTGAAGGAATTTATAACCGAATAATGGGATGAAACATTATTGTTACCCTATAGTGCAAAGTGGAGTATGATTAAGGGTAGAAAAGAGGTCAAACAGTAGCCTGAGAAAAGATTCATTTTCAACTGGGTCTGACAGGGAAAGGCTGCCTGAAGGAGGAGGCAACTGGGCTAAATCTCGAAGACAAGAAGGATTTCAAGATGGGAAGGTGGAAATTCTGTGATGCCATACTTGAGGATGTTGTATTGGGTGGGGGGAATGATTATAGTATTGGGGCAGAGCCTGGACTTGTAATTTCACTAGTATAGGCCATTATTGGATGAGGAAGTTCTATCTACCAATGAAGGTTGGTACCTTCTCTGCCATATATAGTCTTAGAGAGCAATGAATGTCACCTAGAGTACAAACAATTTGTCCAAGGTCAAACAGCCAGTATAGGTCAGTGGTGGATATTGGTCTTTGAGATTAACTTTCTATCCAATACCCCAGGAGTATCAAATTTAAATAGAAATGGGGCCACAAAACCCTTTGGATCTGTGGGCAGACAATTGACTTAGAAAATCACTTATTAATATTATCTATGTTTTATCGTATTTTTATTCATTTTGTTAAATATTTCCCAACTCCATTTTAATCTGACTCGGGCTACAGCAGAATGTGGCCCTTGGGCAGCACGTTTGACACCCTTTAGACTATACTGTTCAACCTTGTTATTGCTGTGCTCTCACCAGCCAAGGTGACTAGCCCAGCCACATGGTCAGTGAGCATTTATTAAGCACCTATTATGTGCCAGGTACTGTGCTAAATGTAAAGACAAAAAGTCCTTGCCCTCAAGTAACTTACTATCTAACGGGAGGGACAACATGACAACTACAGGGTTGATAGGAAATAATCAACAGAGAGAAAACCCTAAAATTAAGAGGGGTTGGAAAAGGCTTCCTATAGAAGGTGGAATTTTATTCTAGAGAGCAATTTGAAACTATGGCCAAAAGCTTAAAACTGTGCATGCCCTTTGACCTGGCAACGCTGCTTCTAGGGCTGTATCCCAAAGAGATCATAAAAATGGGAAAAGGTCCCACATGTACAAAAATATTTATAGCAGCTCTTTTTGGGGTGGCCAAGAATTGGAAATTGAGGGGATGCCCATCAATTGGGCAATGGCTGAACAAACTGTGGTATAGGAATATGAATGTAATAGAATACTATTGTGCTATAAGAAATGATGAACAGGTGGATTTCAGGAAAACCTAGAAAGATTTATATGAAGGGATGCTGAGTGATGTGAGCAGATGTAACAGCCACAGTGTTCGAGTACCATTTCTGATAGACTTAGCCCTCAACGACCTAAAACATTCCCAAAGGAATCAATGCAAAATGCCATTCACATCCAGAGAAAGAACTGTAGAACAGGAACACAGAGTGAAGCAGATTGTTTTCTCTTTTGTTATGTTATGTTTTGATTTGGTTTTTCTCATGATTTCTCCCATTTCATTTGAATTCTTCTATGCAACATGACCAGTGTGAAAATGTGTTTAATAAGAATGTATATGTAGAACCCACATAAGATGACATGCTGTTGTGGGAAGGGAGAGACAAGGAAGAGGAGAAAATAATTAAAACTTATGGACATGATTGTTGAATACTGAAAACAAATTAATTGTTAACAAAAAATGAAAGCTGAAAACAAATAAATTAAAAATTTTAAAAAAAGATGGTGGAATTTTAGTTAGAACTTAAAGGAAGCTAGAGGTCAGTAGGTAGAGATAAAGAGGGAAAGCATTCCAGGCACAGGAGAGAGCCAGAGAAAATGCCTGGAGCCAAGAGATGAAAGATCTTGTTCATGGAACAGTGTCACTGAATCAAAGAGTACATGGTGAGGAGAAACGGATAGGAAGACTGGAATGGGAGGGAGGAAGAGGTAGGTAATGAAGGGCTTTGAAAGTCAGAGGATTATTATTGTTTGGTTTTTTTTATCCTGTAGGTGAGAGGGAACCGTTGGAATTTATTGCGGGGATGCCATGGTCAGACCTGTGCTGTGGAAAACCACTTTGGTGCAGGAATGGGGGATGAACTAGAATGGGGAGAGACTTGTAGCAGGCAGACCAATCAGGTGAACTATTGTAATAGTATAGGTGTGAGGAGATGAGGACCTATATGTGTGGCAGTGGCAGAGGAGAGGAGGGGATTTATTTGAGAGATGTTGCAAAGGTGAAGTCAATAGGCTTTGGCAATGGATTGAATGGAGGTAGGTAAGGGTGAAACATTGGTAGGGAGCCTGGGGGACTGGGAGGAAGATGGTGCCCTTCACAGTAATAGGGAAGTTGGGAGGAGGGGAGGCTTGGTGGTGTGGAATTTAAGATAACTACTGGACATCTAGTTCCAGATGTTTGATAGGCAGTTGGAGATGTGAGACTGAAGGTCAGCAGGGATGTTAGGACCGCTAAGTTGAGTTGAAAATCGTCAGCCTAAGATGATCATTGGATTTATGAGAGCTGATGAAATCACTGAGTGATGGAGTAGAAGGATAAAAGAAGAGAACCCCAGACAGAGCCTTGTGGGACATCCATAGTTAGTGGGTATGACCTGGATGAAGATCCAGCAAAGGAGTGGTTAGATAGGAAGGAGACCCAGGAGAGGGCGGTGTCTGAAAACATAGGGAGAAGAGAGTGAAAAAGAAACTGGTCAGCCAGCCCTCATATAAACTTAGAAAATCTCCTTCCCACCAGAAAAGGAATCAGGATTAGCCACTTTCTGGGCTTAGAATTCTAGAGATGCCCCCCAATTCTGGAGGATTTGGGGTGTTAGATTAAATTAGAAGGTGAGTCGAACCTTACCTCAGCCCACTATATCTTCATTCCATTCCTTAATCCATCTACCAGGACACCATGATACCAAGGCCTTGCTAGCATTGGCATCTTTCCTTCTTCCCTGCTGCAAATCCTTCCCCCAGCCCCAAACATGCACACATCCCCTTCCACCTCTTGCTCAGGAGATGATGGTCAAATCAATACTATCATCACTACTGCAAAGAAAGTACTTCTGCCCTGTTGCTTCATCCTGAAACCTTGTGACTACCTCCAGGGTGGGGATCTGCAGCCTCAAGGCCACATGTGGTTCTGTCGGTCCTTAAGTGTGGTCCTTTGATGGCCTCGAGGCTGCAGGTTCCCCACCCCTGACCTAGACCAAAGCTCCTTACCCAGGCTGCCACTTCTCATCAATGTTTGTTGTACCCCACCCACCCACTCCCATTCTGTACAGGGAAATGAATCATGTTTGTGTTTTGGGTCCTTTTGGCAGTCTGGTGAAGCCAATAGACCACTCCTCAGAACACTGTTTTTTAAACAGTGCAGAGGATGATGAAGGAAGCCAGAGGTTAACAAGAATAAAGGTGTAATTCTTTCTCCATCCAAGTTCACAGACTCCCTGGAATTTATCCACAGTCAGTGAGCCCCAGGTTAAGAACCCCTGTAAGCAACTGCCTCACTTTTGTACCTGCATCCTCAGTGCTTAGGACAGTGCCTGGCACACGCTGGCACTTAATAATTATTAGTTGATTGATTAGTTGATTCTCCTCTCAAATTTCCTCCTTCGTAAAGTGAGAAATCTGAATCAAGGTCCTATCTAGCTCTTCCAGTCCATGACACCTCTGCCTTGAGAACCCATAGAATGTATAACCGCAGAACTCCCAGGTAAGATGGAGAGAAAGAAGGACTTGAATCCCCAGCCACCAGCTCTGGTGAACCCCGAGGCTCCTCCCACCCATGTCTCTCTTTGGCCTGCTATTTGGAACAAGCTGTGGGAAAATCAAAGGAAGACACTGTGAACAGCATTGTCAGGATGGATTTGCTTGGGACTCTGGCCAGCTCCTGAGTCATCGCTGCTTCCTGCCAGGGTGGGGGTGCTCCTGGTACCGTGTGGACAAAACAGTGGGAGCAGTGACCCAGCACCTCATTATTGTCTGTCAAGGGTCTCCTTTCTCAACAAAGGGAGAGCAGCACTTCACCTCAAGAACATTTGTCACCCCAAGATTTTCCTTTAAAACTCTCTCCTTAATCCTCTTTCTCTCTCTGTCTCTGTCTCTGGCTTTTCTCCCCCTTCTTCTCTCTCTCCTTTTTCCCCTCCCTCCTTCTCTCTCTCTCTCTTTGTCTGTCTCTCTCTCTTCATCTTCTCTCTCTTTTCCCTCCCTCTTTCTTCTCTCCCCCACTCCTTTTCTCTCTTCTCTCCCCTCTTTCTTTTTCCCCTCCCTCCTTCTCTCTGTCTGACTTCTCTCTCTTTTCCCTCCCTCTTTCTTCTCTCTCCCCCACTCCTTTTCTCTCTTTTCCCTCCCTCCTTCTCTCTCTCTCTCCTTTTTCTCTCTCTCCCTTGCTCTCCTCTGCTTTTCTCTCTCTCTTCATCTCTCTACTTTCCCTTTCCTTCTTTCTCTGTCCCTCTCCTAGCCCATTTCTCTCTCTCTCCTACCCCTTCCCCTCTGATCATACAGATGCATTCTCACTTCCTCACATCTGCTTATATCATTCCCACAACTAGAATGCCTCCTGATCTCCCAGGCTCTCCACATTCTATTCATCAGAAACTTAAGTCCCTTTTCCTTTAAACAAAGCCTACAGGCATCTTTTCTTTTTCTAAAGTCCCATAGCATGAATTGACTGTACTATTTTATTTTGCCACTTAATTCCTTATATTTGTATAAAGATTTTCATTGTTTTCCAAGAAATTTCAGGGTTTTTTTTTTAATCCTCATAACTCAGGGAGGTATGGGCAGCTAGGTGGTACAGTGGGTAGAATGTTCAACCTGGAGTCAAGAAGACTCACCTTCCTGAGTTTAAATGTGACTTCAGACACTTACTAGCTGTGTGACCCTGGGCAAGTCACTTCACTATGTTTTCCTTAGTTTCCTCATCTGTAAAATGAAGTAGAGAAGGAAATGGCAAACCACTCCAGTATCTTTGCCAAGATAATCCCTGATGGGACCATGAAGAGTCAGACATGGCTGAAACCGACTGAACAACAAAAACTCTGGGAGGTTAGTAGGGCAAGTTTTACCGTCCTTATTTTACAGTAAGGAAACAGAGGCCCAGAAAAATCTCTAACTTAGCCAAGGTCATAGAGCATGTTGAAATTCCTGTTTTGCCCTTCCAAGGACATTGCAAAGGCACATGGAGATCTAAAATATGAATGGCCTTTGAGGGCAGATGGAGAAAGGGAGCACCTAGAAGAAGTGAAATCTTCTATCTTGACCAGGAGAGAAGAGGGTGCTACCACCTTCCAGCCAAGCCCCAGCCAGTCTGTTTTCTGCCTTCTCCTCAGGAGTTAGGCACTGAGGAAGAGGAAAGAAATCTCGCCTATCCTCACATTTTGTTGGCTGAAGTAGGTCTGAGAGTTCCTAAATTAGGCACTTCAGAATGGCTTATGGACTGGAGACGGGAGCTGGGGCGAATGGATAATGATACTCCTACCCACTCCCCAGAGCATCAAGATACTGCTAGCCCAACTGTCTTCCTTCCCTTCATGCCCAGAGAGACTGCCAAGGGGAACTCCCACAAAGGCTATTTTTGGGGATAGACTCTCCCCCACACCATCCTCCATCTTCTTGTCATTGTCAGAGCTTAACAATGGGAGCAAAGATGTCCCCCCTGGGGTCTCCAGAGGCAGGATTCCAAATTTAAGCAGATGTTCACAATGGCAGGAAGAGTTCTCTTCCTTCCAGAGGCCACAGCGGTACCTGGTGTCTGACCCCAGACACCCTCCCTCCCCTGTCTTCCCCATGTACAATCCAGAGTACTAGAACAGAGTAGGTGCCTCCCTCTCAGGGGTGAGGGGGCATAAGTGAATTTGACCTGGTTTTTCTTTTTAAGTTCTTTCTGTTGGACGAAGAAAGGCACAGGTAGTTCCTTTACGGGGAGTGCTGGAACCATCTCTTGAGAACTGATTTTAAATTTTTAGTGTGAAGTTTTACAACTTGAAAAATCTGCAAACCTATGAAGCAGGGCTTGGTTTATTGTTCTGTTGATTGTCTCGACTTAAAAGAGTGATGGATGAAATTTTACAGATTGAACTTAAAAATATGTCGTGCACACATTTATTTTCTCAGAAAGTCGGTTGTTGAACGCTTACCAGCATCCTCTGCCTTTCCTCCCCTCACCTCCAAGACCAGACCTGTTACCATACTGACCACAATCCTTCCACCTCCCCAGTTATACGGATCAGCAGAAACAATTATTAACAATATACTCATTTAACTCTCAGTGCTGTACCATTTCTAGGCTTACAAAGCGTTTTTCTTACCATGACTCTGTGTAGATACTATTAGCCTCATTTTACAGATGAAGAAATTGACTTGCCCAAAGTTATACAGCTAGTTAATATCAGAGGTAGGATCTGAACCCAGATCCTGTTTTCTTTTTAATCACTCTATCATACTCCCAGTCTCTGCCACAAATGGCTAGATGGGTTGTCCCCTTCCCTTTCCCCACTCTAGGCAGGGGACAGTACTGTCTACTCCATCAACTCCGACACCCCCCTGCACTCTGTACCCCTTGTCGCATTTTCTTTTTTACAAATCTCTATTGAACAACTTTTACAGTCTCAGGACTCTGGGAATTCAGAAGACACAGGTTTTGCCCTATCACTATCTAGTTGTGGGAGAAACAACAGCAAACTCTATAGGACTGAATTGAATTAAATGCTGAAATGAATGGTACAGACAGTGTCCTGCTTCAAGTCTTTACCTTTAGACATTGCCTTCTATATTGTGCTTTATATTCTAGCACCTCCACCCCTCCCTAAGAATATAAACCCCTTGAGGGCAGAGACTGGCATTTTGTTTTTATATCTCTACTGTTAGTTCCTATTGGTCACCCAATTGTTTTCAAATTGAATTAAGTTCTGAAGGAGACCAAGGTGGCCTGGTGTGGTTAAGGAAGGCTTCCTGGAAGCAGCAGGACCCTTGAAGAATAAGGTTAGACAGCTGGAATAGGAATCAGCATGAGGTAGATGATTCAGAGAGTAGTATAGGGCAGTAGCCTTGGGAACCGGAAGGATGCCAGGCACAAGATGGGTGGCTCCTGATCAGAACAATAAGAAAATAAATGTTAGCCTTGGGTTGGCAGGGACACAAGGAACCCACCCAGCAAGTCAGCCACATCCATCTGCTTCTTTCTTGGGGGACCCCTGACATCTCTCCAGGGAGCTCCCATCTCCCAAGGGACCCTGGCTCCAGTCCAGCCTGGCCCCAGTCCAAACCAATTCCAACAAGAGCAGGGGTGGGGCTCAGGGATTGGATTGAAGAACCCTCATGGCTATGGCTAACAGCCCAGCTTACTGGGTTCGACCAAAACCAAATAGCGAATTCTTGTTTATTCACGTGAACTGTAGAACATTGAGCTGGAATAGTAACAGTAATCCTATAGTGTTTCATGAGTGCCAAGGCTTTCTTTAAAGCAGTCTTTTGAGGTAAGAGAGGCTGGTATCGCTACCGTTTCACAAATGGGGAATTTGAGACTCTGGATAATGAATGGCAGAATCCCGATGCCTGGCTTCCAGGATTCTTGCACTCTAACATTCTCCTATCCATGAAGAAGGGAGTGTGGGGTCCCAGAAAATTCCAAACAGTGGATGGTCATCAAAATTTTGCTAGATACAAAGTGTTCTTAATCTGGGGCTGATTGTATTTAAATATCTTGTAATCCTATATAAGCAGGATTTATTCTGTGCATTAAAAAAAAGTCCATAATTCTGAGAAGGGGTCCCCAGGTTTCACCAGACTTCCAAGAGAGTCTATAATACCAAAGAGATTAAGAAGCCCTGCTATGGTGATGGGGAAGGCAAAGGAGTGGGCTAAAATTTCCTGAGCTCATTCTGTGGAAGGGTGAGGTGCTGGGATTGGCCACAGATAGAGCCTGGTAGTGTATAATATGTAGTATATTATATACTGTATTGCATAGTATATATATTTTTATATATTAGTATATATTGTACTATATATTACACCCTTCCAGGTCCCTGGTCATACCCAGATCACGCCCCACTACCATTAACCACATCTTTAGGAAATCGGCCTTGAAGAAGGCCAACACAAGGTCTCACAGGAGACCTTAACTCTCAAGGAGATGGGAAGAGAGACCAACAGATGCCTGAAATATCACCCCATCCAAGAACCCTCTTGACTCCACTTGGGGTTTTCTTGGCAAAGATATTGGAGTGGTTTGCCATTTCCTTCTCCAGCTCATTTTACAGAAGAGGATTCTGAGGCCAACAGGGCCAAGTGACTTGCCCAGGGTCACACAGCTAGTCAGTGTCTGAATTCTGATTTGAACTCAGGTCTTCCTGAGTCCAAGCCTGGTGCTCTATCCACTGTGCCCATACTAAGGATATATCCAAATTTAAAACGGGCAAGTCCCTTTCCTTGAGAATACAGCCCCTTGGGGATCTGATGTTTTCACATTGCCCTAAAAGTGTTGAATATCTGTGTGCTAAAGAGAAGGAAAAAAAGAAATTTACATGATAACTTTGGTGTATATTTGGAGAGAATAGTAAGTTATACATGCTAGATTTCATGTGCAGTCATCTTTTTTATTGTGCTATGTTATGGAAATGTTTGTCTTGTTTCATAAATTGAAGATAAAATGAATTTTAAGAAAAAAAAAGAAAGAGCTAGAGCTTTGTATACCTGGGCTGATCCCTTCTGTCCTTGTAAGACGGCAGCAGCTTTACCTCATGTGTACTTCCTCTCAGAAAGGATAATGGTTCTTGGTCGAAAACAGTGATGAGGTGGGGGTGGGGTAACTGTCTTACTCAGGTAGCACTGTTTTAGGCCACTGCTAGGGCCTGCCAAGCAGCCAGGACAGCCTTCAGAACAAATCAGCTAAGGGCAACGTTAAGAACCAGAGAAGGGGCCAAAGCAGTTAGGTGGGTAATGTGACAGGAAGGGAAGGAGGAGCTGGGGGACAGCCAGAGGTTCTAAATCTGAGAAGATGCCATTTCATCAGGATGGTGTGGTGATAGGAACAGGGCTGTCATAGTGAAGAAAGCACTGGACTGAAAGCTGGGTATCCGGGTCCTGTCTCTGTCACTCACCTGAAATGTAACCCTGGACGAGTCTCATCACCTCTAGAGGTTTCACTGTGCTCACCTGGAAAATGGAGCCTGGATGATGTCCTAGGTCTCTGCTAGTCCTAAAAATCTGTAATTTGTAGTATTCTCTCAAATCTGCTGTGGCCATCTCAGCCTCCATCATCAGTCAATCAACAAGCATTTTATGAAGCCCCTCCTACAAGCTGGAGGAGGAAATGGCAAACCACTCCTGTACCTTTGCCCAGAAAATGCCAAATGAGGGCATTGAGTCAGACATGTCTTCAACAAGCTAGGCACTGAAAAGGATGAAACCATCCCTGCCCTCAGGAGGCTTCCATTCTGTTGGGGAAAACAGCATGGACACACTTTTGCATATCCCAAATAAATATCAGAACATTTTAGTGGGGGAGGCTCTGGCAGCTAGAAGAACGAGAAAGACTTTATGTGGGAGGTGGCATTTAAGCAGAGCTTTGAAGGAAACTGAGGGGTGGAGGTGAGAAAATTCGTTCCAGGCACAGCAGGGACAGATGAGGTATAGCAGGAAGGCTAATTTGGCTGGAGCATGCACTTAGTAAAGGAAGAAACGTATAATAAGCCTGGAAAGGCAGAGTGGAACCAGGCTGGGAAGGAATTTCAATGCCAAACACAGAAGTTTACATTTGATCCTAGTGGCAATTGGGAGCCAAGAGAGTCTATAGAGCAGAAGCATGATACAGTCAAACTTGTGCTTTAAGAATATCATTCTGTAGAATCTCTTAAGGAAGGTATGTTTATATATGTATGTGAGTATGTGTATATATACATGTATGTATATATCAATACCTGTATATAAATACGTCCATGCTCAGTTGTAGCCTTGGGGTTGTGGGTAGGGGAGAGGTAAGGGAAAAAAAATAAAATAAAACGTGCACAGCAGAGAACAAAAGAAAACCTCCAAGAAAGCAAAGATGAACAGCTTTCAACAAAATGCACAGTATTTATAGGTATTCTTGAAATGATAAGTTATTGCTATATATTCTGAATCCTCTCCTATGTTCTGCTGTGCACATAACATGCTTTTTCTTTTTTCTCTTATATTTAAGTTTATAATGTTTCTTTTCTTATTATGTATTTAAGTTTTCATATTTGTCTAAAACTTTTAAAAATGTAAGGGGAATAAAGAATATCATTGTGGCCACTGTATGGGAGACAAAAACGGGGAGAAATTGGAGGCAAGGAGACTAAAGATAAAGAGATAATTCAAGTGAGAAGTTATGAGAGTGGCCAGGGAGGTGAAGAGGAAGGGATGAATGTAAGAAATGCCTTAGAGGTAAAATTCAAAAGACTTAGCAATTGATTGGATATGGGGGGCCAACAGGGACTGGAGAGGTAAGGATAGAGATCTGGGGTGACTGGAAAAAGCATGGGGGTTCTCAGAGACATGTCCTGTTCTACCGTAGACTCCAGGAGGCAAAGGACCAGGATGTCAATGTACCCTTCCCAGCATGGTGTCATGTACACTTCAATGTCTCATAAATTCTGTCACATATTGATGAGGAGTAGCCAGCTAGGTGATAGAGTACTGGGCTGGGAACCAGACACTTCCTAGTCTAGCCTGTTTGCCTCAGTTTCCTCACCTGTAAAATGAGGACAAGGAAACCGCAAACCACTCTAGTATTCTTGCCAAGAAAACCCCAAATGGGGTCATTAAATACAACCACAGAACAATAACACATGATAAGGAGAAGGCAAAAGGTGAAAAAAGGTTCCTCTAGCCATCAGTAGACTAAGAATTCTCCACGGGCTGCTCTGGCCAAAAGTGAAGTTTCTTTCCCTAGTCAGTCCTTCATCCCCAGGTCCCTTGTCTCTGCCGGAAGAGATGACAAGGTGGTATCAACAGCCTATCATTGAACAAGTTTTAGGTTTTTTGGGTTTTTTTAATTAAGCGCCTACTATGGACACTGTGCAAGGCACTGGAGATACAGAGTGAAAAAAAGCAATCGACTCTCCAAGAAAAAGTATATACAAGACATTTGAAGTTTAATCTGCATTATTAACATTTTCAACATTACGTTCTTAAGTCTAGATAATAATGGTTATTATAATAAATCAAGTCTTGATTTTCAGTTTGTTAGTTTCTGAAGATGTAAATACTCATGCTGACATTTAACAACCAGTTCTCTCCAGGCAGTTCCAGTTGACGTTAGCACAATGTATATTCAAAATCTAAGCATAGGGGCCAGATCTGGGATTTCACCGGTATAAGGAATTTCTTAGTGAGGAAACTCGCTTTGCCAGGACTGATGAACATCACCTACGCAGTTAATGATCACAGAGCGCTGCCTAGAGATTAAGTGTCTTGCCCAAGGTCAATCATCCAGTATCCTCATCCATAAACATTTAGTAAGTATTTACTGCTGGCCAGGAGCTGTGCTAAGTGTCTGTTATTATTAGGTGGTACTTCTGTATCCACAGGCTAGCTCTCTTTCCATATGATGCCTCTCATTCCAAATAAATATATGCAAAATAAATACATAAATATAAGCTGACTCTGTGGGAAGGCACTAGGACCTGGGTGGAGTTTATCACTTTTCCGCTACAAGGCAGAGAGTGGGTCATCTTGGATAGCTCCAGTCGCTGTTCTCTTGAACTACTGAAGGACATCCTGTGAGCGAAGGAGCAAGCTGAGGTGTCTGCTAAGAGAGACAAGCAAACTTTTCCTCCCCTTCCATTCTTCCTCCCCCTCCCCCAGAGAACCCAACCCAGGGTGACCAGGTAACACTTTTCCACCAAGTGTTCTTAACCCAGACCTTATTCAGGGACCATACTGTTACTCCTGGATTGCCTGCCTCAATGGTGCCATCTGGTGACCAGTCCAGGCATCTCAGCAGCAACGTCGTACTCCCGGGTGTCCTCAGGAGATAAGATGGCTCTTCTCAGGATTCAGCCTTAGCTGATCTATCTCCTGCCTTGTGAAGTGGAAGATTGCTAGGCTAAGACTGGAACTAAGCCATCTTATCTACAAAGGCTTGTATGCGAGAGGCAATGTTGTTTAGGTTAACAAACAAACAAATAAATAAATGAATAGGTAAATAAATAAATAAAAACCCAAGCATGTGGTAAGTGCTCTATAAATATCATTTTATTTGCTCCTGGCAACTGCCCTGGGAGGTAGGTGCTATTGTTAGACCTATTTCACAGTTGAGGAAACAGTATGAGAGAGTGGTTGGCCCATGCTTTGGAGGCAAGGACGCTGAGGTTCAGTGGACTTAAGATCAGAAGACCTGGACTGTGCTATACTTCCTAGTTGATACATGACCTCAAGTAAGTTACTTCACTTGGAATCTCAGTTCTCTCTTCCAGGAAATCATTAGATTGGACTAGATACTGTCTAATGGTATATCCAGTCCCTGCCTTTTATGTTCAATGTTCTATCTTCTCTTCAACTAGCATTTTACATTCTAAAGTCACTTTCAGCTCTGACATACTATGTTCTAAGTGCTTAGATTTTTTCCATTTCGGTCCTGACAATGCTGGATTCTATGTTCTATGTTTAAGGCCCATTGCAGCCCTGAAATTCTGTGGGACACTATGGGCATCATAAAAGCCCTAGGATTCCTCTCTCCCTTGTGGTCAATTTTTGTTCATAAGATAAAAAAAAAAGCCAGATCAAAGGGAGGAGGAAGGTAGCTGTTGAGTGTCTATGTGTGAGCTCCAGTGAATGCAGATATAATTGGGAGAAGATGAAAGAAAGGATATGGACAAAGCCGGGGAACTGGGACAATTGCTCCAGACCACACCTATCCAAATTCAAGCAATTTGGGTTGCATAATGTCACTGATCCCATTTCTGAGAAGATGAGCAACCTTGAAACTCTATTCCATGAAATATTTTGACATTTCTAGAGAATGGAAATGTCCCCATTCTCATTTATTGAGCACCTACCATGAAAAGGGCACTCTGTGAGACAGAGACAGTCTCTGCTATGAGCAAGACTGACTATATGAGGGCATATAGTAATATGATATTTGGCCTTGAATTGAGAGTTGGTGTAGTGCTACTTGCCCTAAGAAAAATTGCTAGTTAAAGCTCTGAGGCAGCTAAGTGGTGCAGTAGATAAAATGTTAGCCTTGGAGTTAGAGGATATAAGTTTAACTCTGGCTTCAAACACATACAAGCTGTGTGACCTTGGGCAAGTCTCTTAATCTCAATTGTTTCTCTATAAGAGAAGGAGATGGGCCTGGGATTAGTCTGGCGTCTGAACCAATCCTCATCACTATCAAAATGCCTTTACTAATATAGCGCAAGGTCCTCACAGGCCAGTTAATCCATTCCCCTTATTTTATAGTGGAGAAAATTCAGACTCAGGGATGTAAGTAAATCTGAGCTCACATAGGCAGGCAAGTCTTGGAATTGCCTGGAGCTCTAAAACCTTAAAAGATTTGCTTAATTTACACAGTGAGTATAAGAAGCAAGGTCCTCCCGGCTCCAATACTGGCTCTTTATCTGCATGCCTTTCAGGGAAAGTGGATATTTACAACAAAAGGGATCTGAAAATATCTGGCAAATATTAAGAAAAACAGAATAAGAAGATAATAGAAATTTACCAAGGCCTGGGACTGACCTATAGAAAGATCTCTGGAGAAAGAATGACTGAGATGGGCCCTGAAGGATGTATAGGATTTAAATAAGGAGTGAGGTGTGGGCATTCTGGGATGGGGGTGATCATATGAGCATGAACACAGAAACGAAGAAAGGACAAGGTCTGTTCAGGGTTTATTATGATCCTTTTTTCTTCTCCAATTACTTGTCAAGGACAAAACCTCTAACATCACTTTAAGGGAGGTCAGAGAAGGCTTCCTGGAGAAGGAGGTGCCAAGGAATGTCAGATTTTTCATTCTGTAGGAACATCTCATTTGGGCCAATCTCCCCAGAGGGGGCCCTCCTACACTTAGAAAGCCTCTTAGGTCTTCTCCACCAGGCAGTCTTCCTAAACTTCCTTCAGTCACTAATAGACTACTAGAAGTCCAGAGGGGCCTTCCCCTCCCTTTTTACTAAAGAAACACAAGTACTTTATATTGACTGTGGCATCTCAGGGGTCAGAGGTGGCTTGTCTTGTCTTACCAGTCTCAGTCACTGTATTATACAATTTAGAGTAGAGCCACAACTTGAGTGAGGCAAGTGGGGCTTTGAACCAGTGCCCTGAAGTTTAAAGGGGGTGGAGACAACACCATCAGACCTTTAGTGGCACAGAAGCAATTTACCGCCTTGCTAACAAGAATGAACTAGAATTGTAATTTTATTAGAAGGGGGAAAGAGTGAGGAAACTCCCTGTATTAACATAGATGAGTACTTACCCTGCAACTTACATACTTAGAGAATTGCCTAAGGTCATTGAGTGGTCTCTTAGCCAGTACTAGAGATCAAAGACAGGTCTTGAATCCTGACTCAGAGGCCAATTCTGTATTTCCCCTTTGCTAGCAAGAAAAATTAATTAAAATAGGAATCTACCAGATGGCTCCTTCCCCTAAAGTTGCCACATACAAGTTGAGGTCCTCACCCTGTTTTTTCTCCCCTCCTCTTCCTCCACTGGCCTCTAGGTCTTAGCTATCTCAGCATCTTCTCCAGTTCCCCCCTTTGGCCTTGAATAGAGAGTTGGTTTAATGTTGCTGGCCCTAAGAACAAAAATTACTAGTTTTTAACTCTGATCTGGGGCAGCTGGGGGTGCGGTGGATAGAGCATTGACCTTGGAATTAGGAGGATGTGAGTTCAAAAATGATTTCAGACACTTACTATCTGACCTGTAACTGTGTGACCCTGGGCAAGTCACTTAACCACAATTGCCTCAATAAAATAAAACTCTAATCTTGGAATTGATAGCTTGAAGGTGGGGTATTTGATCCTGGCCTGAGAGCCCCAGCATTCTGCATTCCTCTGACCTTGAATTCCTGAACATGTAACAGAGGAAGGGGTTGGGTTTGCCTAAGACAAACGAGGGAAACTAAGGCAGCTAGATGATACAATGGATGGAGTATTGGACCTAGAGTCAGGAAGACCTGAGTTCAGATACAGTCTCAAATACTCGTTTGGGCAAGTCACTTAACTGCTGCCTGCCTCAGTTTCCTCATCAGTAAAAATAGTATCTCCCTCCCTAGGTTATGATGAGATCAAATGAGATGATATTTGTAAAGCACTTAGCACAATGCCTGGCACACAATAAGCTTTATATAAATGCTAACTATTAGTATTACTGTTTAAAATCCCCAAAGTTGTTCATTTTTACAACATCATTGCTGCAGTATAAATTTTCTCTGGTTTCTGGTCACTTCACTCAGCGTCATTTTATGCAAAGTTTCTCTGAAACAATCCCCTTCCTTGTTTCCTACGGCACAATAGCTTGTTAACTGAAAAAACAGTAATGAAAAATAGTAACAGATAAGATCTCTGAGTCCTGGCCACCAGGAGTTAAGGGAATCTTAGCACCTCCCCCACCTGGGGGCTGAAAGCAGGCTGGGAGCCCACAGGTGAGTGAGTTGGCTGGACAAACCACCACCTTTCCCTGCCCAGTCGGTTCAAAGGGCAGTCAACTCTCTTGGTTAGCTAGAATGAGATCATATGACCATGACCCCAGTGAAGAAAGCTCAAGAAATTCAGAGCTGGCTGTATCTAGGTGGGTGGAAAACTCTGTAGCCCCAGGCAGGACCACTGAGGCTGTGAAGGCCTGTGTGTGTGTTGGCAGGGGGTGCGGGGCGGGGAATGGGGTCACGAAGGCAGGAAAGGATCTGGAAATAAAAGGGTAGGGGATGGGGGTACAAGAGACAGAACAATAATAGATTTGATTCAAGACTAGACTTTGAAACGGGCTGGCTGATCTAGCTTGGGAGACAGGAAATAGCCTAGCCGGTCAGACCTCCCCTGACCTCTGCTCTCTGAGTTCCTTTAAGAATGTCACATCCTGACCCCCAACCTTTGTCTAGGAATGAAGGAGAGGGATGCTTGGGGGCTTATCCTTTTGAAAATGCTGCAGTGTGGGATGTAAAGCTGAAAGAAGTCATCTAACCCAACCTCCTCACTTTACAGAGGGGGAAACAAAGTCAAGTTAAGCATGCATTGAATGATCTCTATGTGCCAGGCACTGTGTTGAGTACTGGGGATACAGCCAAAATGCAAGAACAGTCCTTGGCCCCAAAGAACTCACATTCTAATGGGTTAAATGTCTTAACCAAGGCCTCACAGAGCGAGTCAGATCCTCAGACACTAGATGAGGAAACTGAAACACAGGGACATTAAGTAATTTGCCGATCAGAGACTAGTTTCTTCCAGACTGCTTTCCAGTTTCCCCAGAAGATGGTATCCAGTTGACTTATCAATCAATAATTAACTATGTTTGATTGCTTTTGGGTGTTATATACCTAATCAATTCCATTGATGATCTTTTTTACCATTTAAACAGTGTGAAATTGTTTTAATGATTATTGCTTTGTAGTACAATTGGAGATAGGATACTTGACCTCCTTCTTTACTATTTATTACATTTTTTTCCCTGAATGAAGAAAATGTTAATAATGAAAACTGAACTTAAAATTGTATTGTTTGGGGGCAGTTAGGTGGTGAAGTAGATAGAGCACTGGCCCTGGAGTCAGGAAGACTCATCTTCCTGAGTTAAAAATCTGGCCTTAGACACTTACTAACTATGTGACCCTGGGCAAGTCATCCTGTTTGCCTCAGTTTTCCCACATGTAAAATGAGCTGGAGAAGGAAATGGCACACCATTCTAGTGTCTTTGCCAAGAAAACCCCCAAATGGGGTCTCAAAGAATCAGACAATCAACTGAACACAACACTAAATATCCCTAGGGCCTAGAAGAGGAGATGCTTCGTGAAGGTTGGTTGATTATTTAGTATGAAATGCAGTCACCAACCAAGTGATAAAGAAAGCAGTTAAGAGAGTCAATATAGTGTCTTGGAAAGCTCACTGAATTATTTGGAGTGGGCCTGACTTAGACTGCCAGCTTTGCTACTTAACTACCTACAGGACCTTCTGTAAATCACTTTATAGTTATTTCACCTCTGTGGGCCTCCATTTCATCTCCTGTAAAATAAAGAAATTGAATTAAGTAATCCTTAAGATCCCCTTCTAAACCTCAATCCTATGAGAGGAGATCAGAATTTTCAATAGGTCTCTAAGAAAGTGATTTTGGGATGGGACAGTTATTCCAGGGACAGGCTAAAAATTCACTTTTCCCTCAATTAAGGTGGCTAGTCACTTAACTGTGAAAATGGCTCTTTCAGGATGAAAAGAACAGTCAGAAGACAGAAAGGAAAAGTAGAGAGGCCTCTGGGATTATCTCCTTCCACTCCACATCTGGATAATCTTATTGGAGCTTTTCCACCATCTCTTTCCCTTTCTCCCCCTAAATATCCTGGAGATTGCTCTTGAAGAATCCCTAAACATCAAGAATTCTTGAACTATTCCAGGCCATGCAGCCTTTATACAAACTACTAGGACCATCATCTTCATCTTCTATTCTCCCCACAAGTAACCTGGACTCCACCCCTCTAGTCTCTACTGCCTTATCTGGACCTGATCCAGACCTCCAACACCACTTCCCAGACTGTTCCTGGCTATACACCTTCCCCTTTCCAATTCCTCTTTAGGTTATCTCTCCCTATCAGGCTGTAATCTCCTTGAGGGATGGGCTTATTTGTATTTGCATCCCCAAAACTCAGCATAGTGTCTACCACATGGACAATCTCTCTCTGTCTCTGTCTCTCTCTGTCTCTCTGTCTCTCTCTCTCTCTCCTCTCTTCCTTTCTTCTCTCTTTCTCCACTCCTTCTCTGTCCCCATCTCTCTCTTCCTCCTCTTTTTCCTCTCCCTGTCATTCTCTCTTCCCTTTCTCCCCAGCTCTCTCTTTCTCTCTCTCCCTCTCTCTCCCTCCTCCCTCTCCTTCCCCTTTATATAGCAAAGAGAGATGCTTGTTAATCATGAACTCACCCTGGTGGGCCCCACCCCAGTGCCTGTCTTCCTGATCACTCTCTTGGCTTCAGTAGATCCTCAGGGGAATTGTGGCTTCTTTGCCAATGAAGCATCACTTTCCTTTCCGGCCCCCACCCCCACTCTGTCACATCAACCGTAGTGTCCAGCTTTATCTCCATGGTGCTAAGTACTTCACTCCGCCCAGACAAATAATTGCTTCCAAGTCCAAAAAACATCTTAGCAATGCTTCCATCCTCTCTCCCCACTCCTTTGGCTCTCTATTTCAGTCTCCCCTCTGCTCTATTTTCTTCTCTATCAATCAGTAAATATATATTAAGCACCTACTATGTGCCAGGGACTGTACTAAGCACTGGGGATACAAGAGGAGGCAGAAGACAGTCTCTGATCTCAAGGAGCTAACAATCTACTGGGGAGACAACATGCAAATAAACTACAAAATGAACTACATGCAGGACAAATAGGAAATAATTAACAGAGGGAAGGCACTGGAATTAAGGGATGTTGGGGAAGGCTTCCAGTAAAAGGTGAGATGTTAGTTAGGATTTAAAGGAAGCCGGGGAGCTCAGCTGGCCACAAAAGTAAACTGGTTCCTAGATATACTATGCTCTTGTCTAGGCCACGAATTAGTGTCATGGCCTGTCATTCAAGGCTCTCTACAATCTGTTCCCAATTCACTTTCCTAGTGGTATCTCCCCCTGCTTCCCTTTAGGGAAGAGACAATGTCTGAGGTCACATTTGAAGTCAGGTCTTCTGACTCCATGTCTGGTGCTCTGTCCACTGCACAGCTTAGCTGCCCTCCCAGAACAGCTACACATATACAGCATATTATAGTTTGTAAAGTACATTACACGCATTTTATCTCATTTGTCCCTCCCAACCATCCAGTGAAGAAACAACCATTATGACCTTCATCTTCAGGGTCACTCACTTGGCAATTCTCTAAGACAGAAAGCAAGTTCCTATCGGCATTGATAGGGAGTTACCTGGGATACCTTGGACTCACTTAAGCACTCAACGCTGGGTTCTACACATAGTAGGGGGCATAGTGCAAGACTTAGAGTCAGGAAGACTTGAACTGATATCTTATTAGCTGTGGAACCCGAGCAAGTCACCTCATTTCCCTATGTATCAGTTTATTCATTTGCAAAATTAGAGTGAGAACCGTTCCTATAGGTCCTCCTCTCCTTTGCTTACTATAGGACCTTAGCCTGAAAGGGCCAGGGTCTCCCATGGCATCCTGGGCCATCTCCAGCCATCCTGATGAATATCAGTTCACTGGATCCAGGTGGCTCAGGAGGAGAAAGTGAAGCCTAGTGACCTTGCCTAGCCCTGCCTTACTCAAATCAAAGCCAACTGCAAGTCATGTCATCATCCTGATGTCATGGTCCTCTTCCAGAACGAAGGACAAACACAGCCCAGCAACAACATCAACTCTTCCATCCGGTGATCCTCAAACACATCACTCTCTCTCTTTGGCTGTCCCCCATGCCTTAAACTGTCCCTCCTCATCTCTGCCTCCCGGCTTCCTGCAAATCTCAGCTAACGTCTCATCTTCCTCAAGATGTCTTTCCCAGTCCTCCTTCAGGCTAGCACCTTCCCTCGGAGATTGTCTCCAATTTATCCTGCCTAGAGCTTGTTTATTCAGATTATTTGTTGTGTTTCACCCCTATTAGACAGCAAGCCTCCTGAGGACAAAGATTGTTTTCTGTCTTGTTTTGTATCCACAGCCTGACACAAATTAGGCATTTAATAAATGCCAGTAAATTGTTTGCTTACTCTAGGGCAGTTGTGAGGCTCAAAAGGTGGTGCAGGGTGTCCCCAAAGTCTTGCTTATAGTTTTAAGTTCTAGCTATAACTTTTGGAACACCTTGTATATAAAATTGTAAACCTTAAATCACTATATAAATACTACTACTTTTTTAATTTTAAGGCAGTAATTTTAGTAGTGGTATTTATCTGATTGCACATGTATAACTTATATCTGATTGCTTACCATCTCAGGGAGAGGAGAGGGGAGGGAGAGATGGTAGAATTTGGAACTTAAAACCTTAAAAGCAAAGCAAATGCTAAAAAAAACTTGTTTTAACATGTAATCAGGGAAAAATACATTTTTAAAATAACTTCCTTTGGTTTGCAAAGCACAGGGTTAACTATTATTATTATACATTTGTCAAGCATGTGAATGACTCATTTAGTCAATACATCCATCAACGGAGGTAGTCATTTGAATTGTTGGCAGTAGTCTAATGACATAATGTTTATTGATATCACTCTCCCTCTGAGCATTCTGGGGTATCAAGGGATGATTTTGATAAGAAACCAAGGCAAAGACAATCTCCTTTGTAGGAGAGTGTAAGTGGTTAACAGTGGTGGTTAACTTGGAAACCAAGGGTGAGTTCTTTAATGAAGGATATTAATCTAAACTGGTCTTCAAAGATGTAGCAATGGTCAGTGAACCTTCTGGACTCATAGATGATGTCTGTGAAATTGCCAAGTGGAATAGATGCCTTTGTCAGTTGTCAATTACCCGGCCATAATCTAGTAGCCTAAATGAAAATCCTCCTTGTTTGCACTTCTAAGAGGACCAGGCCTATCTCTGTACACTCTGTGCTCGGTGGTGCAGTGGATAGAGCTCTGGGTCTGGTGTCAAAAAAACCTGAGTTCAAATTCGGCATCAGACAATTATTAGGTGTCTGCCTCAATTTTTTTCTACAATAAAATGGAGATAAAGCACCTGCCTCTCTGGGTTGTTGTAAGAATCAAATGAAATAATATGTGTAAAGTGCTAAACACCGTGCCTGGTAGATGGTAAGCATTTATAAAAATGTCCGTCCTTCCAACAGGATGTCCCACCTTGCCCAAGGGAACCATTGGGAAAGACAGTAACTTTGGCCTATTGATGTGGAGAATATCTAGGCCTCCTCCCATCACAGTCTTACTTTTCCCTTCCTCTTTCAGCTCCTTTCTGTGTCTTGGGATAGGAACTTGTTTCTAGGAGACTAAAAGGGGAGGTTTCATGTGTGTGAGGAAGGCTGGAGCAAAGTCGGGGAAGGGCCCACCAATCACTCTTCTCTTTTCTAGCAATCCATAGGTCCTCACATGCTAAATCCTCCAAGCATCCAATATTGCCATATAAAATCCCAATCAATCAGTCAGTCATTCCATAAGCATTTATTAAGCAACTACTATGTCCCTACTGAGGCAACTAGGCGGTATAGAGAGAGCCTGGAGTAAGGAAGACTCATCTTCCTGAGTTCAAATCTGGCTTCAGACACTTACTAGCTGTGTGACCCTGGGAAAGTCACTTCACCCTGTTTGCCTCAGTTTCCTTATCTGTAAAATGAGCTTGAGAACAAAATGACAAACCACTCCAGTATCTTTGCCAAGAAAATCCCAAATGGGGTCACAAAGAGTCGAACATGACAGAAACAAGTGAACAACTAATAGTTATGGGAATAAGCTAACTTAAAAATACAACCCAGGTGCCCCATCCCTTTACAGGAGGCTTCTCTTGAGTCCTCCCCTCTAGCCCCTTTAACCATTACCATTTTTCCTATCTTGAAGTTACTTTATATGGCAGAGAAGAGGAAAAAAAGGCCAAAAATGACAATACTATCTAATGTTTATATCATGCATTGTGGTTTGCAAAGCGTTGGGACAGCTAGGTGGCATTCTGGAAACAGTTCAAATCTGACCTCAGACACTTCTTAGCTGTGTGACTCTGGACACTGTACCTCAGTTTCCTCATCTGTAAAATGAACTGAAGAAGGAAATCACAAACCACTCTAGTATCTTTCCCAAGAAAAAACCCCAAAGGAGTCATGAAGAGTCAGATATGAATGAACAACAATATACATTTATTATCTTGGTTACAGGTATATACTAGAGCTAGGTTGAACTGGTTTGTGAGAACCAGTCCTTAAATTTTCATCATGAGTATTTGCACCTCAGAAATCGGCAAATCTTATAAATTTACTATTTTGTTTGATTGTCTAGAGTTAAGAAAATGGTGGGAGAAAATGTTAACGACACAGATTCAATTTAAAGATGTGTAGTGTATATATATATATGTATATATATGTTCTTTTCTGGAGAGCTGGTTGTTAAATATTTACCACTATATCTTTGATTGTTTTCACACAAAAATTCTGTAAGGTAAGTGCTATTATTATTCACATTTTACAGATGGGGAGGTTAAGTGTAAGAGAGAGATAAGTGACTCACCCAGGGTCACATAACTAATAAATAAAGTCAACAAACAATTATGTGCCAGGCATTGCGCTAAGCCCACATTTGAACTCAGGGTCTTCCTAATTCCTAATCTAGTATACTACTGAACCTCAAAGAGCACAGAAAGGCAGGATAGCTTTGAAAGCTACAGGCTGATTTTTATTCTATATTAAAAGGAAAGCCAACCATTCATAACTAAGACATTTTGTTTCAAGAACAATTTTCTTTTCTCTATTCTCCTGAGTATATGGAAATGCCCATTTTATTTAGTGTTTGTTAAATTCACAATTAAAATAAAATTTAAAAATGAGAAATTGCTTTGGATATGTTTTACATTTACTTTCTTGTATACATACTATATCCTCCCAGTGGAATACAAACTTACTGTGAGCAGGGACAGTTTTGTTTTCATCTTTGTATCCCTAGTGCCTAGCTCATTGAATTGCACACAGTAGGAGCTTAATAAATGCTTGTTGGAGTGGATTGAAGGGGTGACTTTCTTGCTGGAAAAGTGAGGCATTGGAGACTTGGGAGGCATCAGGATACAGAAGAAAGAGCAGTGACTGAAATCTGAGGACTTGGGTTCATATCCTTTTCCTGGGACACCTGTATAACACAAATATTTTATTCTCCCTGGACCTCAGTTTTTTCATCTGTAAATGAGGAAGGTCCTTTACAGGTGTAATTCTTCCACGATTTCAGGCGTTGGCCTGTAGGGGGAGTGCTCCTAGCAGGAACCCTCTCCTAGATATAGCTAGAAAGGGAAGATGGGACGTTAGAGCCATTATAGCAAAACCACCTCATTTTACTGGTGAGAAAGTGAAGCCCAGAATTCCTTACACAGCTTTATGCTGAAGTTAGAAATCAGTCTGATCTTTTTGCTGAAGTTAGAAATCAGGGCTTGATTAATTATTTTATTAATTGTTTAGATTTTAAAAAGTGATGGAGAAAATATTAATGATTAAGATTGAAAGTGAAAGTGGATTGTGTTTACATCTCAGAGAGTCAGTTATTAAACATTTGTCAGCACCCTACTTGCCTAGGTAGTACACAAGAGTTGAACCCAAGCCCTCTGACTCCAGATGGGTTCCTAATGCAGGATGCCTACGTGTGAAAGGTTATGAGGAACTAAGGTTGGGAATTTAGAGCATATCTGTCCCTCCGAATGGATTATTATGTCCTAGCCACCCACATCACAGCACTGCCCAGCCCTGACCTCAGCCCCTGCCTCAGGCTTGGGCACAGATGAGAGAGAGCAATCCTCAACCCCAGCCCTAAAAAGTCTGTAAAGGAAGGGGTAAGACCAGCAGCCCCTGGGCTGCAGAGGTCTGGCCTTGAAGCAGCCCAGTTCTTAATGGAGAAAACACTTTTCAGAATCACAGGAGCTTGTAGTGTGAGAGACATACAGCTTTGCAAGAAGTCAGGATTGTTTTTAAAACTAGAGATGTAATAGAAAGGGTGCAGGAAGACCTTAACTCAAATCCTACCTCCAGCATTTATCAGCCTTGTGACTCTGGATAAGCCACTCAGTCTCTACCTCTGTTTCTTCATCTGTCGAAAGGTATAACAGTCAGATTTTTTGGTGAGGATAAAATTATATAATTAATATCTGTGAAGCACTGAAGTTTTTTTAAACAGTTCACATTTGTATAGCACTTTAAGTTTTACAAAGCACATTGATCCTTAAGATAACTCTGTGAGGTTAGTGCTATTTTTTTTTGGAGGCAGTTGGGGTTGAGTGACTTGCCCAGGGTCACACAGCTAGTAAGTGGCTGAGGTTGAATTTGAACTCAGGTGCTCCTGACTCCAAGGCCCATGTTCTATCCCCTGTGCCACCTAGCTACCTCCTGTACTATTTTCTACATTACTGGTAGGAGGACCTGGACATCTGCAGTTTACAGATAATCCAAGCCCCTCTTGGCACCAGCATCCTTAGCTCCTTTCCCTAAACCTTTAACAAAAGAAACTAGAGGGGTCTATATGGCTAATTTATTTTCCTTCTTGTGGGAGCTACCCATAGGTGGGGAACTGACAGGTCACTCCCCTTCCCCCCCTCCTCCAAGTTAGTTGTTTCTTTATTTTTTAAAAACTGGTACTTCCTATCTCACCCAGGCCTGGATGAGCATTGGCTACTTGTGGGCCAGACTCCTTTCTGGTCTGCAAGGGAGTTTTGACCTGCTCTGTTTTCCTACCAGAACTGGTTTATCAATCTTCAGGTAACCCCATTACCATGTTAATGCTGAACTTAGTGTGAATGTCCAATTGACCTAACCCACTGAGGCTCACAGCTCCTGAACTTGGACATCTGCCAACCTCAACCTCTCCAGCATCAGGGGTCACCATGGTGGGCAGTGGCCCACTACACCCAGCTCTTTACTCCCAGGTTTGAGATTCACTCACAGGCTAAGGAAGGAGGCTGACTCATAAGGGCTGACTAGAAGAAGGGAGTGTTTTTACAAGCCTCTAATCTGGTTTGGTGATGCTGACTTCTAGGAAGGCTCATGAAGACTCTTGCCCTCTTTGGATTTAGCCCACAGAGGAGGAGCTCCTCAACAGGGAAGAAGGGAAGTCAGGGATCACTTTGACAAGATGACCGGAAGGATGCTGGCTGGATTCAGAGATGAAGAGGATCCTAGGTTTAAAGCTGGAAGGGGACCTTAGAAGTTAACCTAGTCCAGTTTCCTCATTTTGTACTTGAAGAAATAGAGCTCAGAGATGCATTTGTGGAATCTAATTGAATTATATGTAGATGATATACATATATAAAGTATGCACATACATACACACATGTGTACACACAAATGTATGTATAGATATACATATACACATACATGTACATGCATACATGAGGGCCAGCAGCATGACATAGCAAAAGAAAAACTAGACTAGAAGTCAGGAGTGCTGGATTCCAACCCTAGCTCTGCTACTAAGTTACCTGGGGCCTGTCATTTCTTCTCCCTGAGCTCTATTTCTTCCTCTGTAAATGAAAAAAACCACTAAGTGATTTTTAACATCCCTTCTAGACATGTTCTACTCATGCCTTTGGCTTCCAATATCATTCCTTGCAAACCACTCGATTTCTGTTTCCTCCAATACTGGACTGAATTAAGGTGCTGGTGCAGTGGAAAGAATGCTGAATGTGGTACTGGGAGCTAGCTAGGCTTGAATACCCGTTCTAGCATTTACAGTAATTATCACTGTGTTAGAGTACTGGAGAAAATAGAAATAGGGTGGTTTACATGGAATGATATTGGAAGTCAAAAGCATAAATAGAACATATGTCTAAAAGGGATATTAAACATCACCTACTGATTTCTAGCAGTAGTAATGGTGGTGGTGTTACTACTACTAATACTACTAGCTAACGTGTGTGCCAGACTCGGGGCCAAGCACTTTTGATCCTAGGAGGTAGGGGCTATTTTTATCACCATCATTTTACAGATAAGGAAACAGAGGTTAAGTCACTTGCCCAGTATCACAGGGCTAACAAGTGTCTGCGACGGGACTACATGTGTAACCTGGGGCAAGTTGTCAGTCAGATAATAGTCAACAACTGTTTTAGGAAGCATTTACTCAGTGCACTGTGCTAATTGCTGTGATACAAAGAAAGGTTAAAAACAGAGACCTCTTCCCTCAAGGAGCTCCCATTCTAAAGATGGAAGTCACTTAAACACCCTGAGACTCATTTTCCTGCTCTGTAAAATAAAGAGGTCGGCTAAGTGGCCTCTCAGGTCTACAGTGGCCTGCAGCTCTCAATCTATGATTCTTTGTTGAAGTGACTCATCAAACTGCATCGTAAGCAAATCTCAATACGCAATGCTTGATTATTCCAATAGGAATGACTTACAGGCCTTCTCACTCCGTTTTCCCTCATGTCAGCACAGAAAGAGACTGATTTGGAGTCAAATGACCTTTACTTAAATGTCACCTCTGCCACTTCCTACCTTTGTGACCCTGGGCAAGTCACTTCACCACAATGGGCCTCAGTTTCCTTATCCCCAAGGTAATAACAGCATCTTCCTTCTGGTGTTTTGTAAGGATCCAATGAGATGACAGTTGTAAAATGCTGAGCACAGTGTCTGGCACTTAGTAAGTTCTATATAAATGTTAGCTAGTAGTAGTATAGTAGTAGTAGTAGTGGTAGTAGTAGTGGTAGTGTAGTAGTGGTAGTGTAGTAGTGATAGTGGTAGTGTAGTAGTAGTGGTGGTGGTGGTGATAGTAGTAGTAGTGGTAGTAGTAGTAGCAGTAGTAGGAGTAGTGTAGTAGTAGTAGTGGTGGTAGTAGTAGTAGTAGCAGTAGTAGTAGTATAGTAATGGTAGTAGTAGTGGTAGTGTAGTAGTAGTAGTGGTGGTGGTAGTAGTAGTGGTAGTAGTAGTAGCAGTAGTAGTAGTATAGTAATAGTAGTAGTAGTGGTAGTAGTAGTAGTAGTAGTGGTAGTAGTAGTAGCAGTAGTAGGAGTAGTGTAGTAGTAGTAGTGGTGGTAGTAGTAGTAGTAGCAGTAGTAGTAGTATAGTAATGGTAGTAGTAGTGGTAGTAGTAGTAGTAGTAGTAGTGTAGTAGTAGTGGTGGTAGTAGTAGTGGTACTGTAGTAGTAGTAGTGGTGGTGGTGGTGGTAGTAGTAGTGGTAGTAGTAGTAGCAGTAGTAGTAGTATAGTAATGGTAGTAGTAGTAGCAGTAGTAGTAGTAGTATAGTAATGGTAGTAGTAGTGGTAGTAGTAGTAGTGTAGTAGTAGTAGTGGTGGTGGTAGTAGTAGTGGTAGTAGTAGTAGTAGTGGTAGTAGTAGTAGCAGTAGTAGGAGTAGTGTAGTAGTAGTAGTGGTGGTAGTAGTAGTAGTAGTAGTAGTAGTAGTGATAGTAGTAGTAGCAGTAGTAGTAGTATAGTAATGGTAGTAGTAGTGGTGGTGGTAGTAGTAGTACTGTAGTAGTAGTGGTAGTAGTAGTAGTAGTGCTATATTCATGTGAATTGTTTTATTAGTACATTCTAACAGTAGACTCTAGAGAGCTAACTAAACTCATATGGATTTGTGATCTCATCAACTGTGGTATCCAGACTGAAATCATTCATATTACAGCGTGTCTCTTCTCCACACCCTCCCATGTTTTTACCATAGAACTCAATAAACTTGGAGACTTCCTCAGTTTCTCTTGACCGCACAAAGACACCATCCAAGCTCTGCAGCTGTCCATCCATCCCTTAGTCTGGGCCTGTGACCTGAAATAGATGACACTAATATACTGTAAGTCTGGCTACCTGACATCTAGCAGCTAAATGCATCCAGGGGCTGTCGCAGCCAATGAAGGATTGGCCTAAGTCCACTAAACAGACATCAGGTGTTCTGTTTAGGATTAGGTTGCCAAGTCCTAGCCCTCAGCCAGCTAGGGATATTTCGGCTTTCTCAGTTGGGGAAGGGGCCAGTTTCCTTCTATAAAGCAAGGTCATCCAGCCAATATGGCGCCTGACTGAGACCCAGAGAAACACAGGCTCAGATCCAACTCTTAATCGCCAGACACATGTCCATTAGTTGTCTGTTTCCCCCTCCTGGAGTGCCCCCCTTTTTCAACTCTTCCTCTTGGAATTTTTTGTTTCTTTCAAAGCTCAGCCCAAATAGCACCTTACCTAAGTCCCTCCAAATATTAGTGTTTCTGTGTGTATATATATATATATATGTATATACATACT
>CM053772.1:90041266-90068859 GCA_028658325.1 Potorous gilbertii | reverse complement strand
ATTTCCTTTGTATCTTATATATATAGTTTGCATGTATTTGTTTGCTTGTTATCTCTCCCATTCAGCTATGAACTCTTCAAGGGTGGGAACTATCTTCTGCCTCTTTTTGTATCCCCAGGGCTTAGCACAGTTCCTGGCAAATAGTAGGTGCTTGATAAATGTTTTTTGACTGATCTTGCTTCCATGCCCAAAAAAGTTCCCTTTCGCTCCTAGATTAAAATTTAAATTCCTCTGTTCTGCATTTAAAAACTCTTTACAATTTTGCTGCAGCTTATCTTTCCATATAGTTTTTCCACATCATTCCCCTTTATGTACTCTTTGGACCAGCCAAATTGGTCTACTTGCTTTTCCTTGACCATGTACTCCATCTCCTCTCTCTGAACCTTTGTATAGGCTTTACCCCATGCCAGGAGTGTCCTTGCTCCTCATTTCCTCTTTAGAATCTCTAGCCTTCCTTCAAAGCTCAGATCAAGTCTGTTCCCCACACCCTACCTCCAACCCCAACAAGGTCTTTCCCCATCCTCCAAATGCATAGCAACCCACTTCTGAAATTATTTTGTATATTTTATATTTATTTTTATGTAGTTTTTTTGCCTAAGTCCCTTATCTGTAAAACAGGGACACACTGGAGAAGGAAATGGCAAACCACTCCAGTTTCTTTGCCAAGACAAAGTCCATGGGATCATATAGAGTCAGCCATGACAACACCAAAACAGATCAAAGGATACAACAACAACACTACCACAGTTTCCTCTTGATAGTTAAAAGCTACCTAAAGGAAGACGGAGTTTTTGTCATTGAAACCTAGTGTCCAGTGTAGCACATACATCATAAATACTTAGTAAATGCCTGTTGAATGAATGAATAAATGAATGAGAAAGATAGATAAATAAGTGATTGGGAGGCATCTAGGTGGTATAGTGGATAACCAGTGGGCTTGGAATCAGCAAGACCTGAGTTCAAATGTGGCCTCAGATACTTACTGTGTGTGACCCTAAGCAAGTCACTTAACCTCTCTGTCTCCACTTCCTCTGTTAGTGACAATAACAGCACCTACCTCATTGGAGTGAGGATCAAATTAGATAACATTTGTAGAAAACAGTTAGCACAGTGTCTGGCACACAAAAAGGCACTTCTTATTAAGTGCTTATTCCCTTCTCTTTTTAAAAAAATTATTTTGTTTTCAGTGTTCTACAATCACCTCCATATATCTTAAATATTTTCCCCTCCCTCCTCACTCCCGCCCTGAGATGGCATGCCATCTTATATAGGTTCTACACATACATTCCCATTAAATACATTTTTACCTAAGTCATATTGCAGAGAAGAATTAAAATGAATGGAAGAAACCATAGAACAAAACAAAACAAAACGTAATACAAAAGAAAATGGTCCACTTCTTTCTACAGTCCAATTCCACAGTTCTTTCTCTGGATGTGGAAGGCATTTTGCCTCAAAAGTCCATTGGGAATTTTTTTTAGGTCCTTGTATTGCTATGAAGGGCTAAGTCCCTCAGAAAAATTCCTCATACACTGTGGTTGTTGCTGTGTACAAAGTTTTCCTGGTTCTGCTCCTTTCTCTCAGTATCAGTTCATTTAAGTCTTTCCAGGCCTCTCTGAAGTCTTCCTGTTCATCATTTCTCATAGCACAATAGTATTCCATTACATTTATATACCACAACTTGTTCAGCCATTCCCAAATTAATGGGCATCCCCTTGAATTCCAGTTTTTGGCCACCACAAAGAGAGCTGCTACTCTTTCCTTTTTCTAAGGAGGAAGTGTAAAGCTGAGCTTGACTTTGAGGCATGCATTGGGTTTGGGAAGGCAAAGAAAAGTAATAAGGGCATTCCAGCATAGGGAGACAGTATGAGCAAAAAGCAGGCAGCTAAGGAGGTGATGCTGATAGAGCGACAGGCCCGGAGTAAAGAAGACTCATATATCTGAATTCAAATCTGGCCACAGTTACTTATGAGTTGTGTGACCCTGGGCAAGTCACTTCACCCTGTTTGCCTCAGTTTCCTCATCTATAAAAATGAGCTAGGGAAGGAAGTGGCACAAACTTTGTATGTATGGTAACTTTGCAAGAAAACCCCAAATGCAGTCAGGAAGAATTAGACATGACTCAAGAGCAACTGAACAAGAACAACATAAGAGAGGTGGGATGAGGGTGAGGGGGAAGAGACTGGAATAAATGCTGCATGTTTGTGGGGAGTATAGTAGACGAAAGAACTGAATGGAGAGTCAGAAACCCTAACTCTGCCACTTAACTGCCCATGTGACTTTAAGTCATTTTCTCTCTCGGGGACTCAGTTTCTTTATATGTAAATTACAAGGGTTGGACTAGATGACCTCTAACATCCTTTCCGGTCCAAGTCTATAACCCTATCATTTTAAAAGTGAAGTCACAGATTGATGAGAGAGAGATAAGGTTAATTCAGTAAGGTGGGGCTAATTAGAAGTCAGGCTTTCCAAGCCTGGAGTTTGGACTTAGGTTAACTAATCACATTGGAGGACTTTCAAGACAGATAGGGCCTCCACTGAATTCTATGAAATCTGTTGAGGTGCTAGGGTGCTATCACTGCGGAGATGGTTTGTGTTGTACACAATGGACTGTGAGGACTCTGAGCTCAGTGGATAGATACCACGAGAAAACAGAAAGAGCTGCTATGACTTGGGAGATTCAAGGCCCAACCCAAAGCTTATCCTGGGCAAGTCACTTAACTCTTATTCACCTCAATTTCTCCTCTGTAAAATGGGGACATACTGGAAAAGGAAATGGCAAATCACTCCAGTATTGTTGCTGAGAAAATAATGTCAGGGAGGTCACATAGAGTCAGACATGACTGAACAACATACACATGTACCTATATACATATATGTATGCACATGTACACATATAAACTTGGGAAGTTACATATATTATTTATTATAGATAATATTATATGTATAATATTATAATACATGATAATACATAATTATATATGTATAATATTATAATACATAATTATATATGTATGATATATTCATTGTATATATAATATACATATAAGTATATTATATGTATGCATATATCACATACATATTGTATACATACATTGTATATATATATGTGTAAATATACATTATACACATATTTACAAAAATGTATAATTTCTCTCTCTTCTCACATAAAAACCTTCTGAGTAAACAGGCAAAAATGTTTGTTGCATCCTGTATCTATGTAGTCTACACCTGTTTGGGAGAGGCAGGAGGCATTTTTTACAGTCCGTCCTCTGAAATAATAATTGGTTATTGCTTTAATCAGCATTCTAAAGTCTTTCAGTGTTGACTACATTATTCTGGTCACTGTTTATCTTTTCATGTTTTTCTGAATTCCTAACTTAGATGCCACAATTTGTCTAGTTACTCTGTAGTCAATGGATATCCATTTTTGTTTCTAGTTGTTTGTTACTATAAAAAATGTCTACTAATAAAAAATGTCGGTATGGATATACTGGAGTATGTGGTACCTTTCTATCTTTAGTAATTTTCAGAGCTGACCATGTGACTTCTCTCTACTCAACCAACTCCAATGGCTTCCTATTGTGTCTATGATAAAACAGAAACTCTTCTGCTTACCTTTTAAAGCCTTGCACAACTTGGGCCCAAATTATCTTCCCATGACTCACCCTCCAGAACTCTGTAATCGCTAAAGTAGACTTTTCTGTATCCCTTACTCAAGATACTCCATCTCCGGTATCTCCTATGCCTGGAATGCCCTCCCTCCTCACCTCTGATTCACAGCATCCCTCTCTTCCTTTAAGAAGCAGCTCAGGTTTGACCCAACAGTATCACTACTAGGTCTGTATCCCAAAGAGATCATTAAAAAAGGAAAAGGACCAATATATACAAAAATATTTATAGCAGCTCTTTCTGTGGTGGCAAAGAATTGGAAATTGAGGGGATGTCCATCTATTGAGAAATGGTTGAACAAGTTGTGGTACATAAATGTAATGGAATACTATTTTTCCATAAGAAATGGTGAGCAGGAGGATTCCAGAAAAGCCTGGAAAGACTTTCATGAACTGAGTGAAGTGAACAGAACCAGGAGAACATTGCACACAGCAACAGTAGCATTGTGTGATGACCAACTCTGCTAGACTCAGCTCTTCTCAGCAATGCAGTGATCTAATGCAATTCCAAAAAACCCACGATGGAAAATGCTATCCACATTCAGAGAAAGAACCATGAAGCCTGAATGCAGATTGAAGCATACTATTATCTCATTTTTGTTTTTTTTTCTTTCTTATGGTTTTTCCCTTTTGTTCACAACATGACTAATGTGGAAATATGTTTAAGATGGTTGTACATATATAGCCTATATAAGATTGTATGTTCTCTTGGGGGGGGGGAGGGAAAGAATTTAAAATCTTCTAAAAGTTAATGTTGAAAACTAAAACTAACAAAATCCATTTTTAAAAAGAAAATTCCCTCTGTCTCTAGGCAACTCACAATGCTTTAAGATACCCTGCCCAGGAGAGCTCCTTCATGAGTCCCCAATTCCTATGGGGACTCCTTCTGGGCTAGTAGTATTTGGGTGTGTCCTCTCAGAGGAGAGACCTGGAAGACAGCCATTGAGACATTCCAAATAGAATTGGATTTGGAATCCCCCTACTGTCTGTTGTGAATCATGGATCCAGTGTTGTAACTGCAGTGAGGCATTTTATTTTTGATACTCCCAGGTCAAATCTCAAGAAAGTATTGCAACTGTGTGTTGTGTCTGCACTGATTTCAGAGAGTAATCCCTACCCCACTTCCTCTTTGCTCATCCCTGGCAGGTACGGTCATGCCACCTGGAAGAAGGATTCTCTATAGATTGATCCATTCTTGCTGAGCCTTTCTTGATGGAATGGTTCATTTTCTCAATAACAGCTCAGACTGCTTTATCTTGGACACTTTCATCGGTCCTCTTTCCTCCGTTAACATGTAGCTTGCCCAACGTAGAACCAAATGAGGCACACTTCTCTTATCTGTCACATCTACCTCACGCAATCCTTGTCAAAAGAGAAATCATGTTTCAGAAAAACCTGGGAAGACATAGGAACTGAGGCAAAATGAAGTGATCAGAACCAGGAGTATATTCTATACAGTAATAACAATATTGTATGATGATCCACTGTGAATGACTTATTCCCTGCACTACAATGATCAAAGACAATTTAGAAGGACTTATGACAAAAAAAGGTTATCCATTTTCAGAAAAAGAACCGATGGGAGTCTGAATGCAGATTGACATATACTTTTTAAGATTTATTTCTCTTGTTGGTTGTTTTTTTTTGCCTGTGTTTTCTTTTGTACATTACTGTGAATGTGCTTTGTAAACACAAAGCTAGTATGGAAATCTGTTTTGCATGACTTCACATGTATAATCTATATCAAATTGCTTACCTTCTCAAGGAGGCAGAAAATAAGACAGGAAGAAAGAGAATTTGGAACTCAAAATTTTTAAAAATGAATGTTAAAACTTTTTTTTTACTTATAATTGAGAAATATTTAGTGAGATAAAGAAAAATATATTGAGGAAAAAAAGAGAAAAATCTCTTTGGGGGCTTGGGTGGCCAGTAATGGGACAGCTAGGTCAAAGACTAGGAACAGTTTTAGGGATATCGCTTACATAATTCTTCAGTTCCTTTATGACTTGGTTGTAGCAACACACTGATAGACATGGGCATGTCCTAGGATCAAAGAATTTTTGAGATGCGGAGTGCAAAGTTATTGTACCAAGGAAATTACAGATCCTTGAGATGTTGGAGTATGCCAATCTGCCCACCTTTATTTACCTATCTATCCATCCATTAATCGCTCAGTGTTTCTATTTCTGTCTGTCTCTTCACCTACTTACCTGTTGTCTTTTTGTTTGGGCAGGTTGAGGCAATCAGGGTTAAGTGACTTGCCCAGAGTCATACAGCTAGTAATATCTTTTATTTCTGAAGATGATCAATGACATTATTTGGTGATGCCTTAACCTGCCTGAATTGAATTTAAGTGAGGCAGAGCTCACAAATTCATCAGGTTCACTCTCTCCTCTAAAGTCATTGAGGTCCAGAGGCAAGACAAAAGTCAGGATGACTGGTGATGAACCTGAGATGCAGTGAATGACCTTGGCATCTTTGGTATTTGACTAAGCTCTGACTGCTCCGCAGCACCTGCTTCATCTGTCTTCATGGCCGCTGGAACAAACTGTCCTCACCTGCCCATTCTACTGGGGAAAGTGTTCACATGCTTGGGGGACACCCCCCTAACTCACTGATGGGTTTGAAGCTGTTGGTTACCTGGTTAGCCCTTCTGCTGAGATGGTTTGTGGCTGCTGCACATGCTATAGTTTCTTGGTGAAAGATGGGTGAAGGTGGACACCAAAGGTGGATGATCAGCCCTGAAAAGGGCTTGGCAAGTCATGACACCAGAGGTACTAGTCCACCCTGAAGACTTCATACACCCCAACCTACTTACTTACTATCTATCCATCCATCCATCTGTCCATCCATTCGTCCATATGTCCATCTGTCCATCCACCTATGTGCCTATCTATATCTGCATATATAAAGACTGGTATAGGAACAAACTTTCCATTCCTGGGCTATATTTGAAAATGTAGAGATGTACATAGATAGACTCATAGACACACCTGGCATTTGGAAAGCACCTTCCAGTTTCCAAAGTTCTTTAAGCTACTTTAAAGAGGCAGTCTAGTAAATGGAAAAAAATATTGGTGGTGAATTTCCAGTCAGGAGTAGGCCTACATTCACATTTTATTTGAAGTGCTTTTTGCTGTGTGTCCATGAGCAAGTCGTTTAATTTCTTTCTGTCTCAATCACAGCATCTGTAAAAGGGATAAGGAACAGAAGACTGGTTCCTTTGGTGAAAAGAATTAGTGAATGGGAAAACTTCCTCTATCAAAGTAGGTCATCCCCTTGCCTGCATCTTAGAAAGTTGCTTAGAGTCCTGAGAGGTGACTTGCCAAGGAGTATATCTCAGAAGCAGGACTTGAACCCAGGTCTTCTTGGATCCAAGGCTGGTTCTCCTTTCACTACACTAGTTGTGTCAAACTCAAAGAGAAATAGAGGCCATTAGACCCAGGATATCAGGATCTCTTCAAGTAGCATATTGAATTTGTTATTGTTCAGTCATTTCAGTTAGTTCATGATCCAAAATACTAGAATGGATTGCCATATCTTTCTCCAGCTCATTTTAGAGATGAGGAAACTGAAGCAAAAAGGGATAAATGACTTGCCCGGGGTCACCCAGTCAGTAAATGTCTGAGGTAAGATTTGAACTCAGGAAGATGACTCAAGGCTCAGCATTCATTGAGTCACCTACCTGCCTAAATGACTTAGAAAACCGCATATGAAAATTATCTATGTTCTACTGTATTGTTTTATTTTGCTAAATATTTCCCAATTACATTTTAATCTGGCTCAGGCCACACCCAGGGGTGTTGGAACTAGTGTTTGGCCCTCTCTTCAACATCACAGAGACTTCTCTCATCTGTTTTAAAAAAAAGATAATGCCCATGGTACCTGCCTCACAAGACTGTTATGAGAAATGAAAGCATAAGATGATGTGTGTAAAGTACATTAAAACACTTAGAACTATAGGAATATCATTGTTGTTATTTACATACATTAACTCCTTGGATTCTCACAATGGAAGGATATCAGAGGTGGGGTTCTGATATTTTCTTCAGGTGTTTGAAGGGTTATTATGTGGGCAAGTCACTTAACCCCGACTGCCTCATCCTGGGTCATCTCCAGTCATGCTGATGAATATCAGGTCACTGGATTTAGATGGCTCTGGAGGACAAGTGAGGCTGGTGACCTGCACAGCCCTCCCTCACTCAAAACAAAGTCAATGCAAGTCATGTCATCATTTCTCTGATGGCATGGTCTTCTTCGGCAACAAAGGACGAACACACACATATGTGGGAGAGGAAAATTCTGTTCTGCCTAGTCCCATCAGCAATATCCAGGAAACAATGGGTGGGATTATAAAGGGGGAGATTTGGGCATCACCATAAGGAAGCATTTTCTCACAATTAAGCCGTCCAAAAGTGAAATGAGCTATCTTGGTGATTACGGGAGTTTCCCATGCCCATAGGACTTCAAGTAAAGTCCCCCTTGTCAGGGGTTTTGCAAAGGGGATTTCTGTTTCACATGTGGGTTTGATTAGATGACCCTGACATTTCCAACTCGAGGACTCTATGATTCTTTTCTTCCAGTTAAATACGAATTCCTCCATTTTAAATCAAGGGATCACAGACAGAACTGAAAGGGACATCAGATGTTCATCTAGTCTGTTTTGTAGATGAGGAAGCAAAAGCCCAGAGACATGAAATGATTTGCCTGTCTCTGCAGGCAGTGTCAGAATTATAGAATCTCAACCCACCAAGTCCTCTGACACGGACAATGCATCCTCTCCAAAGTTATATATGTCCTTCTTAGATAAAACACCTACTTGTTCCCTCTTTGACATCATTTTCTTCTTTTCTTACAGTTCCACTTGCATTTTCAGACATTTTCATTTGTGTAGACTTCATTCTATGGCAAAATACATCCTACAGTCAAATCAAAAACACTTGTTGATATGTGGTCAGCAATGGCCTATGATCCAAGAAGGATATGGATCCCTTGCCCCAAAATGCTATAATAAGAAAATAGTAGGGTCATACAAGAAACAGAAATAGCAAATGTTGATGGCATTACTCTGGAGAGCAATCTGGTGTTATATGATTGGAGTTGTCAGAATAATCTGGTTCTTTGACCCAATAATCCCTTGTTTTAGTTTAACAAGTCTTCTTTAAATTCCCATTGTTTAAAGTAACTAAAGGACCCTTTTTTCTCTTAAAAAACTTTTAAATGAAAGTTTTCATATTTTTCCCCAATTTTTTCTAACAACAATTTTAACATTCATTTTTTAAAATTTTGATTTCCAAATTCTCCCCTTCTTGCCCCTTCCTTGAGAAGATAAATAGATTATACATCCAAAGTCATGCAAAACATATTTCATATTAGCCTTGTTCTGAAAGAAAACACAAACGAGAAAGAAAGAAGAAAGGAAAGTAAAAAACAAAAAAGTGTGCTTCATTCTGCATTTAGACTCCATCTGTTCTTTTTCTAGTGGTGGATAGTGTTCTTCATTATAAATCCTTCGAAACTGTCTTAGACATTGTTTTGCTGAGAATAGCTAAAATCAACATTAAAATAGTGCTATTACTATGTACAGTGTTCTCCTGGTTCTGCTCACTTCACTCAGCATCAGTTCATGTAAGTCTTTCCAGGTTTTTCTGAAACCATCCTACTCATCATTTCTTATAGCATAATAAGATTCTACCACATTCAAATGCTACAACTTGTTCAGTCCCAATTTCCAATTCTTTGTCGCCACAAAAAGAGCTACTATAAATATTTTTGTACATGTGGGTCTTGGGGTTTAGAAGATCTGTCATCTCAAAGTGATGAAAATAACCACAGTAATAGCATTATCAAAAAATAATAACAATAGTTGTACTTATATGGCTTAGATACGCACTCTCATGTGATCCTCACAGATACAGGTGTTATCATGCAGCTCAAATCAGACACTTATCTTTGTGAGTTCAAATCTGGTCTCAGACAATTCCTAGCTGTGTGACCATGGGCAAATCACTCAACCCTATTTGCCTCAGTTTCCTCATCTGTAAAATGATCTGAAGAAGGAAATGACAAACCATTCCAATATCTTTGCCAAGAGAACCCTAAATGGGGTCATGAAAAATCAGACACAACTGAAACAAGAACAGGCTTAAACAATGAGTATACTACGCACGTGGTTTGGGCAACCTATCAGTACCAAAGAGTGGGTCACAATAAAACTAGAAAAACTTCATATACTTTATAATGTTGAGATAGTATCAATTCAATTCTACAGGAGGTACTAGGGCTTCAAACAAAATAGTTGTACTGATAAGGAGCTGACATACTACTGTTTGTGGTAAGGAGGTAGGGAACTGGACAGAAAAGTCACTAGTAATGAAGGGATATGGGAATGCATCTCCTTGCCTTTGCAGAGGTGAGAGTCTATGGGTATGGAACACTACATAGTCTTGTTTTGCTCAACCAGTTTTTTTTTCTTCTTGTCCTCTGCTATGGTTCTCTGGGAAGGGAAGAGAAAAGGAATTTATTGAGAAATGTGAATGATATAAAAACACAAGATATTAATAAAAATGTATTTTTTCAAAAGAAAGTCCAAGATCAAACAAATATATGGCATAAGAGCTACTTAGAAGATTCTGTTCATGTATCCCTGAATGAGTTTTAGATTGCTTGTGATTCAAAGCTAGGTTCCTAGTAGGCAAAATTGGAAATTTTAAAGGGAGGGTGTCTTTCTATCCCGGGAAAAGTTAAACTGTGACATATGAACATATGTCATAGGATGAACATAATGAAATATTATTATGCCATAAGAAATGACAAAATGCACAGTTTCAGAGGAAAGTAGGAAGACTTCTATGAACTGATGCAGAGAGAAAAACAGGATTAGAAAGATAGATTATATAATAACATTATAGAGAAAAACAACTTTAGAACTCTGAGCACACTAATAAACTATAAATCCAAAAAAATTAGAATGAATCATGCCACTTACCTCCTGACAGAGAGGAGGAACTCTAGATGCAGAAAGAAACGTATGCTTTCACACATGACCCATGTGGGAATTGTTTTTCCTGATCTATGTAGCTATATAAGTGACGGCTTTCTTTTTTGTTTATGTTTTCATTTTCTCAATTGTACGTGTACATGAAGGGGGTCAGAGGTTGTGGGTAAGGATGGAGAATAACAGGAACAGGTTAATTTTTTTTAAATAAAGGAAAAAGATTTATACTATGGTACTCCATAGTTATTTCAATTTAATTTATTGCTCTGTGCAGAGGTGTTACTCTGAATTAAAATTCAGGCACTGAACCAGCTTGCCAAAGAGAAATGGCAAAAATATGCTGCATCAACAAGGCTAATATTGAAATGTTTTGTATGACTTCACATATACAATCAAAATAATATTATTTGCCTTCTTAAGGGGTGGGGCAGGGACAAAAGGGAGAGAATTTGGAACTCAAAAATTTTAAAAAATGAATTACAAATGTTTACATATATTTAGGATATAGTTAATGAAATAGAGAAAATATATTTCTTAAAAAGAAAATATACTGCATCATCTTGCTATAAAAAAAGGATTTTAATGCTCTGCCTAAATGGGAGTAGAATGTTACTGATTTTAATGTTATTTGGAATGAATGAGGAGTATTAACTGAGAAAATGTGTTACAATCCCTAGGATTTAAAGTGGACATTGTTTACTATTTCAAATCACTGTACTGCTAAGACACACACGCTGTATAATAAAATGAAAATTAGGAACCAAAACAAAAAGACAATACTAGGAGACCAGGAGAGCCACATCTGACTAAGCAGCTTCACCAAGCTGAGCATGGAACTGAGTTTTTATAGGTCTCCTGGTGACTATGGCAACACCCAATTGGTTCTTTCAAATATTTCAGTTCATCCTGTGGTTGGGCGGATAAGTCAGGTGCCTGCAGTCTTGGAGACAGGCCCTGGCCAATCAAGAGGGAGCACCGGTTTGCTAAGGCCTGGGTGGAATTCCCCTGTTAGCCTTACTTAATACCAGCTGAATATTACCAACCAGCAGAGCAATGCAATATATGTGATGAGCTGAATATATTCCAGAGCTGTTAATTTATACATCCAATACCCTATTATTGGGACTAGTACCTAAGAATGTTACCAAAGAAGCTAGCATTTCCAAGATATTTATAGCAGCATTAGTTGAATTAAAACGAAATGCTGGCAAGAACTTAAAATGTCTAATAATTCAGGAATGGCTGACAACTGGGATCGATCAACAGAGAAGAATTTTATAACGAACTTTTAAAAATGAACTGGTGATTTCATTGCTGGAGGGAATTTTCATGAGAAAACTCTGTCTGGTCAGTGCAGATAAGCAATGATTCACAATTTATAGAGAATTGGGGGCAGCATGGGGGGTAGAGTGATGACGAAAGAAAGTACTGAGAGATTAAATAATTTGTCTGCATTACTCAGGGGATAAAGCAGGTAGTACCTGAACTCAGGTCTTCCTGACTTAGGCCAGCACTCTATCCATGAAAACACTCTGTCCCTAATTACAGTGTTAACAGCAATAAATATTGAGTATAAAGAAAAATGAAGACATGAAATAACAGGAAGAAAGTACAACTAGGCTATATGTCAATACTTCAAGAATTCATTGGTGTGGCCAATCAGTCCAAGGCAGAGGTGGGGAACTTGGGTCCTCAAGGCCACATGTGGCCCTCTAGATCCTCAAGTGTGGTCCTTTGACTGAGTTCAACCTTAACAAAACAAATCCCCTTGATAAAAGGATTTGTTCTGTAAAACTTAAGATTCAGTCAAAAGGTTGCACCCAAGGACCTAGAAGGCCACTTGTGGCCTTGAGGCCATAGGTTCTCTACCCCTGGTCTAGGACCTCTTCACGCTGGTTGGGAGAGTGGATTCATGAGTAAATGTGGCTGTAAAATTCATCATGAGGTTGAGTTCTCCTAATCTAGCTCAACTGAACATGAAGACTCATAACAGTGTTGCCCGGATATGGTACAAATTCATCTTATTCAACCCCAACTGCAGAAAGGTAGTCCTTTAATTCATCTTTAAACGATTCCCTAACTCCCCACAAAGTTATCCCCAATCTTTTTTTTCGCTTTTCAACATTTCCACACTTCTCCCATTCCTGCCCTCAGCTGAGGACATTGCCACTCCGCCCATTCTCATCATTTCAAAATTTCTTGATAAATCTTTCACTCCTTTCTCTTTTCCCCCAGTCTCTAATAAGGAGATGGTCCTTCTTCTTGCCAAGAAGCTCCTCTTTAAGTTTACCTGAGTCAGTCCTCATCCTTTTCCCAAAAAGTACATCCTCAGTCATCTTCTCCTTTCCTTCCCTTGCATCTTCGACTTCTATCTGTTGGCTTCTTTCCTACCGTCTTCAAAAAAGTTCAAGTCTCCTCTAACTAAAAAAAAAAGTTCAGTAGCCATCCCCTCAAGTTGTTGTTCTATATCTCTCCTCCCTTTCTTAATGGAACGACTTAGGAAAAAACTATCTATGCTTACAGCCTCCACTTCTCTCCTAACCCTTTGCAATCCCTTATCACTCAGTTTAAATTGCTTTCACTAAGTTACAGATGAGCTCTTAATTGCCAGATCTAATGGCCTTTTCTCAGTCTTCATCCTTTTTGACATATCTGCTACATTTGACACTCTTTACCACCCTCTCCTCCTAAAAACGACTCTCTCCTCTCTGGGTTTTTTTTGACACAACTCTCTCCTGGTTCTCCTACCTGTTTGACTTCTCCTTCTCTGTCTTGCTGGCTCATTATCCATATCATACTTCCTAGTTGTGAGTGTTCCCCAAGACTCTGTCCTAGGCCGTCTTCTCTCTTGGAAACCTTATCAACTCCCATGGATGTAACTATAATCTCCAGCCAAATGACTCTCAGATCTAGACTCTTTGTCCTCCTTTCTCCTCTCTCTGCTTCAGTCCCATATCACCAACTACCTATTATACATTTCAAACTGAATATCCCAGAGATATCTTCCACTCAACATATCCAAAGCAGGATTCATTCTTTTCTCTCCCTCCCACACAGTCTCCTCTCTCCCAAACTCTCCTATTTCTGTTGAAGCTACCACGAACCTTCCCATCTTCCAGTAACTTCAGTATTTATATTGGGCTTCTCATCCCAGTTATCTTATCAGTTGCCAGATCTTATGTCTTCCTCTAGACCATCTTTCACATCTGACTCTTTCTCACCACTCAGAAATAGCTCCCATCTTGGTTCAGGTCCTCATCACCCCTCACCTGGATGATTGCAAAAGACTCCTAACTGGTCTCCCTGCCTTGAGACTCTCACCGGGCCAGTCTATCCTACTCTGCTGCCAAGGTAATTTTCCTTAAACAAAGAGCTGACCATGTGACTTCCCTACTCAATCAATGCAGTGGGTCTCTATTGAGTCCAGGATCAAATATAAACTCCTCTGTTCAGCTTTTGAAGCCCTACATAACCTGGTGCCAACCTATCTTTCTAGCCTCACTTGACATTCATTACTCCTCCTGAACTCTATGATCCAGCCAAAATTGTCTTTTTCCCTCACATTTACATCTCTCATTTCTGTGCCTTTGTAGTGGCCATCTCAAATGCCCGCAATACCCTCCCTCCTCACCTGAGTCATACAGTCGTGCTCTCTCTTTCTTTCTCTCTCTTTCTCTCTCTCTTTCCCCCTCCCTCCTCTCTCTCTCTCTTTCTCTCATCTGATTGATCATTTGGCTATAGTGGTCCACAGAGGGGAGATCCATGTTCATTAGTGGTCTGTCTAGCTTGGTAGAACCTGATAGAGTTGTATCCCTATGGGTTGAAGGTAGAGGTCAGATCTATGTCACAAAAAAACATTGTGGCAGGATTTAATGGTAAACTCCGACCTATGTAAAGGGAAAATACATAACCAATACAGGAGGTCAATGAATAAATCTCAAGTCATATGGGGTTGGGGGGAGGGGAAGCAGAGCTGTAATTAAGAATTTTGCTTGTATTTTTAAAAATTTATTTATTTTTAGTTTTCAACATTCACTTCCATAAGCTTTTGAGTTTTAAATTTCCACCCTCCCCTCCCCCCAAGGTAGCGTGTAATCTGATATAGGCTCTACAGTCATATTGACATATTTTCACATTAGTCATGTTGTAAAGAAGGATTCGGACCAATGGGAGGAAGCGCAAGAAAGAAGAAACAAAACTACAAGAAAAAGGGAGAGCAAATAGTATGCTTCAATCTGTATTCAGAAAGACCCTCAAATTAACTTAGTAATTCATAGACTGAAAATAATACCCAAAGTAATTTAAACACATTCATTTGGTGCTGCAAAGTTCTATTGACCAAACGACTCAAAAAAAAGAGCTATGAGAAGATACTTTTTGCTTTTTTGCAGAAATGAGGGGGGGCATCTGTGTGGAATAGTACACAGAACATTATATTTTTTTTGACATGCTAGGTAAATGTGGAGATTTTTCTTCTTATTTAAAAATGTTTTTCTTTATTTATGGAGGCAGTTGGTAGCGTAGGGGATAGTGCTGGGCCTGGAATCAGAAAGACCTGACTTCAAATCTAGCCTCATATAATTATTAGTTATGTGACCCTGGGGAACTCTCTTGACCTCTGTTTACCTCACTGTAAAATGGGGATAATACTTATCTCAAAGAGCTGTTTTGAGGCTCAAACAAGAGAACTGTAAAAGGCCTAATATGCAGTAGGCATTATATAAATGCTTATTCCTTTCCCCTTCTTTTATTATAAGGGTTAACTTTCTGGGAGGGAAGGAAATGTGGGTGATATAATAATGGATAGCAAAACAAATTCATTTGAAAAACACAAATAACCAACAACCTCCCTTTTCTACCTCATTAAAAAAATTTTGGTTGAACTGGAGGAAGGATTAATATCTATCCTGCACCCTCCAAATTTTGGCTCCCCAAGGCAAAGCCATGTGGTTATAGTTATCTGTGAGAGACAGCAAACCTTGATACCGTTTTAGTGTCAAGAGTGTTTCTAACATTATCTGTATATTGAGGGTTTTTAAAAAGTATCATTAATTATAAGCATAAGTTTCATCAGCTTTATGATTATTTAAAGTTTCACAAATAAAATAATGAAGAAATAGAGAAGTACATAAAGTATATGCCAGAGTAAAATCAAGTAGGGAAAGACTAAATACTCTAGGAATTCAGCAGAAGAGAAGACAGTTATATTTAAGGAAGTTTTACTTGACTGGAACCAGACTTAAAGGGTAGATGGGAGGTGAATAAGTAGAGAGGAAAACAGGGGATATGTGAGATGAAGGAGGGCCTTATAAAAATGATAGGATATTATATGGGACTTAGGAGGTACTGTGGCTAGAATACTGCCTTAGAGTCAGAATTTCTGAGTTCAATGAGCTGTGTGATCCTGGCTAAGTCTCATAACCTCTGCCTTATTTTCCTCAACTGCTCATAATAGTGTCTACCTTCCAAGATCAAGTAAGCACTTAACAAATGTTTGTTTTTCCTTATAATGTAAAAGATACTTCTTATGGCAATGTGCAAGATGCTATAAAATAGAAGATTTATCTTTAAAAATCACCAGTTCATCAATTAATAAATCAATCTTTCTTAAAAACAGGGAGCATTTATACAGAATTTTTAAAAATTTACATAGTGCTTTACAAACATTACCTCGTTTCATCCTTACCACAGTATTATGATTCCCATTTTACACTTGAGGAAGCTGAGGCAGGCAGGTTAAATGCCTTGCCCAGGGTCACATAGTTAATAAATAACTGAGGCTAGATTTGAACTTGGGTTGTCCTGACTCCAGGTCCAGTACTCTATGCCCTATATCACCTAGTCCTCTCTTGTGAGTTCATCTTTGTACCAGGTTTCATGGAATGGGTGTATGAGGCAATCAATTGGGTAGACCTCAAGGAATTTACAAATTAGGTGATAAGATAATAAATGACATTTTTTTAAGCTTTTTCCCAAACCGATAATATAGTATACAGGATCATAGATCTGGGGCTGAAAGGGATTGAGTCCAGTTCCTTCATTTTCCAAAGTAAGAAATGGAGGTTTAGGAAAGAGATGAAAAGGAAGTCACTTGAAACTTTCTGGAGAGGGATGAGACCTATGCTTTAAGAATATTAGTTTGGCAATTTCAAGAAGGACAGATTGGACAGGGGAGACACTGGATGCAGGGTGAGCAGTTTAGAAGGCTAAGGCAACAGTCCAGCTGAGAGGTGGTAAGCAACTGAACATGGGTGGGAGCTGTGTGAATGGACAGAAGGAGATGGACACAAGGTTGGCCGTCTTTGTTCTTGAAGAGAAACAAAATGTCATTACTTTGTTGGGGTCAAGGCCTTGGGTGTCCAACTGTGGCTGATCAGATCAATATGAGCTCAGAAGGCTCTACCGCTGGTCAGGCACCAATTAGTCCACCAATAGTCCAGAACAACTGGAGTGGAGATTTCTTGAAATTTGCACACCTCATACTTCTTTTGAGCTATCACAGTTCTGCTTTGCTCATAGAGCATAGAGCCTTCTTTGATGTGGGCATGCCATGCTAGGTGGTCCTGTACAGTGATGCAGTGAGGACAGAGGTATCATCAAAGACACATGGCAACTCCTCCCTGTTCACCCCTTCTCAGTCTCTTTTGCTGCATCTTCTTTCATGGGTATCTCCTGTCCTGATCTCACTTCTCTTCTTATAATAAGTGTCCCCCTTCATAATCTCATCAATAGGTTCAGTTACCATCTCAACCCAGATGACTCCTAGATCTATGCATTCCATGCTAGTCTCTTTCTTGAGTTCCAGTCCATCAACTCCCTGTTGGACACGTTGGACTGGATGTCCTTCAATCATCTCAAATTCAACATGTTCTAAACAGAACTCATTATCTCCTGTCTCTCCTCCCCAACAAATGACCTTTTTTGCTGCCAAGGACACCATCATCTTTCCAGGCAGCGAGGTTTGAAATGTCAACAAACATTGAGTCCTCTGTGTGGTTACAATATATCCAAAATTGGTAAATGTTGTAATTTCTTTCTTTACAATATTTCTCACAAAAATCCCCTTCTTTCTTCTCATCCACCCAACCAACCATCCTAGTGCAGGCCGTCATTTCTAATAATAAAAATAATAGCTCACACTTACATACTACCTGTTATGTGCCAGGCACTGTGCTTAGCACTTTATAGTTATTATCTCATTTGATTCTCACAACAACCATGGGAAACAAATGAATATCAGGGGTGGGGAACCTGCGGTCTTGATGGCACATGTGGCCCTCTAGGTCCTCAAGTATGGTCCTTTGAATCCAAACTTCATAAGTCCTCTTAATAAAAGGACTTGTTCTGTGAAACTTGGAGACTGTAGGTTCCTCACCCCCGAGACAAATAAATAGATAACATTTACATTGAGCTTACTATGTGCTAGGCATAGATCCTTCCAAAAACACTAGGAGGTAGATGCTATCACAAAGGAGGAAACTGAAGCAAACAGAAGCTGAGTGATTTGTCCAGGTTCATACAGTTAGTAGCGGGTAGCTAGTGTATAAAATGTTCAGGAGGACTAGCACCTTTGGGGTGAGGACTGCTTATCCACCTTTGGTGTCCACCTGACTCATCATACCTGTGGCTCCAAGAAGCTGTAGTGGGTGCAGTGGACACACTCGGGTAAACCATCTCAGCAGATGGGCTAACTGGGTGGAGGGCACCCAACAGGCATCAAACCTGTTGGTGAGTTAGGGGGATGTCTACTCTAAGCATCTGGAGACTTCCCCCAGTGGAATGGGAAGAGAAGAACAATTGTTCCAATGACCATGAAGGCAGCTGAAGCAGGTGCTGTGGAGTGCTTAGAGCTTGGTCAGACATCAAAGTGACCAAGGTCATCCATTGCATTCTGGGCCATCACCATCATTTTAACTTCTGTTCTGTCACTGGGCTTCAATGACTCAGGAAGAGAGAGTGAGGCTGATGACTTTGTGCAACTCTGCCTTAAATCCAATTCATGAGCAAATCAATGCATCAACCCTGTAATGTCTTCTCCGAAAATGGGCAAACAACAATCTCTGGGGTCAGATTTGAACTCAGGTCTTCCTGACTGCAGGCCCAGCATTTATCCACTGAGCCACCTAGCTGTTCCTCATTTCTTGTAGGGATTATTTTAATAGTCTTCTAACTGTTCTTCCTGTCCTGAGTATTTCCCATTCTGACCCTTCTTCTACAGAGCTGCCAAAAAGCTTTTTCTGAATTGCAGGTCTGACCTCGTCACCCCTTTACTCAGTAAACTCTGATGGCTCCCTATTGCCTCTTGGATGGCATTTAAAGCTCTTTTCAACCTGGACCTTTCCTATCTTACCAAATTTTTTACATTATTCTCTGATCCACAAACTTTACAATTCAGTCACATGGTTCTCCAAACCCAACGTTGCATCTCCTATCCTCATTTCTTTTCATTGGCTGCTCCCCAGGTCTGGAATGCTCTCCCTTCCAGCTGCAGAATCTTAGCATCCCTGACTTCCTTTGAGACCCAGCTCTAGCATGATCTCTTCCAGGCCTTCCTTGGTCCCACCAGCTGCTAATGCAATCTCATCTACAGTTACCTTCTATCTACTCCAAATTTATTTTATATGGTCTAACATGTATTATCTCCCCCATTAGGGCAGTTAGGTGACAGTACCAGGACTGAAGTCGGGGAGACCTTTCTTTCTGAGTTCAAATTTGGTCTCATTCACTTACTAGCTATGTGACCTTGGACAAATCACTTCATCCTGTTTGCCTCAGTTTCCTTATCTATAAAATAAGCTAGATATGGAAATAACAAATCACTCCAGTATCTCTGCCAAGAAAACCCTAAGGGATCACAATGAACTGGATGGCAACAAATAAAAAGTATCAAAGACCAGTCCTGAAAGGGAAAAGAAGAAACATAAGGGTAACATAGTGGAATCAATAAGAAGATATTCCCATCAGGCTTACCTCCTTAAGGCACTATTTGGTTTTCTGGGGTCCTTGCCATGATAGATCAGGAGGGGGTAGTAAAGCCAATTAGGCTTGGCTTTAAATTTCTGGGGCTAGGATCAGATCCCTTTTCTCTTTTTTGTCCCAGTCAAGCCAAGAACGAATAGCTCGGCTTGGGGCCCAGGGAGGGTGTACTTAGAGGGTAGTAAGAAGCAGAAAGTTTGTTTGTTTGGGGGAATGGGAGAAGTGGAATGATAATTCTAAGGGACAAAAAGCTTGTATTTGACAGACTTTTAATAATAACTAGCATTTAGATAGTGTTTTAAAATAGTCAAAGTTCTTTACATATATTGACACTCAAAGGATTCTTATCCTCATTTTAAGAGGTTGAGACAGGCTTTGAAAATTTACAGCACTTGCCCCAAGGTCACATACATACACACACACACCCCTCCCCCCACCTCACACACACCCAGACACCCACACAAACACACACATGTTACCCTAGTTGAGATTCAAATCCAGGAGCCTAGAGGTATTGTGAAGATGAAGTAGCAGCTGCTCTAAAACACTAGGGGCTCACTTGCATTGAACAAACATTTATTAAGCACCTGCTGTGTGCCGGGACCTGTGACAGTTCAGAGGGGGACAAGGAGGTCTAAAAAAAGAGCCATGACAGCAGTCCCTTTCTGTCCTCAGGGACTTTACACACCAGCAGGGTATGTACCTCTAATACAGATGGTAATAACTGGAATTTATAAAGCATTTTATAAATAGGATCTCCTTTTTTATCCTCCTGACAACTCTGGGAGGTAGATGCTATTATTTAATACCTCCATTTTATAGATGAGAAATTGAGGCAGAAGTTAAATGACTTGCCCAAGGTCACACAGCTAGAATATGTCTTAGGCTGGATTTGAATTTGAGCACTGTGCCACAGTTTACAAAATGTTTTCCTTACAACTCTGTGAATTAGGTGACAGATATTTTTATCTGCATTTCATCAATGGGGATGCTGAGGTTCAGAGAAGTTAGTAACTCTTGTCTAACCCAGGTCTTCCAAAAAGTGATTTTCTTTACTCTATACCAGGATGAAAATGAGAGATTCAAGCAAAGTCTGAGAAGGGAATCCCCAAAAGGTTGTGTGGGAATGGGATCTAGGAAGGCTGCAGGGAGGCAGAGGCATTTGAGTTGGACTTCAAAGAAATTAAACTGGTAGGAGGGGAGAGGAAGAATTCTAAACACTGGAAACAGCTTTGGACTTCTTGCAAAGAAGTGAACTGAATCATTAACTTGAAATAATTCAGTCATTCCATCTACAAACATTTATTAAACTCCACCTTAGTGCACTAACTGGAAATACAATGACAAATAATGAAGCAAATAGTTGCCACTCTCAAGGAGATTTCAATCTACAGATCCTGGAGTGATTTGCCATTTCATTTTCCAGCTCATTTTACAGATGAGGAAACTGAGACAAGAAGTGACTTGCCCAGGGTCCCATGAGCTTGTAAATGTCTAAGGCTGGATTTGAACTCAGGTCTTTCTGACTCCTGGATGTGTGTATGTGAATACATCTATATAGGTATGTACATCTGTATACATACCTGCATGTAAATAGCATTATGTGTATGTATATTCACATAGATGAATATATACAGATACACACACACACACATATATATACTACATATACACACATACACGTGCAGAGTGCTTCCCTCCCCCATCCCTAGGCAGCATGGCCTAATGGTCTCTGGATTTAGAGTGAGGAGGGGATAGATGGGCTCAAATCCCATCTCAGACACTTAATATCTCTCTATGCTTCAGTTTTCTCATATGTGAAAAGAGGGGGTTGGCTTCCAAGCTCTGAATCCATGATCCATTTTCTTCTCTGAAAGAAGAGGGAGTTCTTTCAAGGGACAGTTGGTCTCCATGTCCCCAAGTCTCTCCTACAATATTTCCCCACAGCCTTCTCTCTGGCACACTGAGTTTCCCCAAGAAGTTTATTACCTTCCAGATGGCTCACTTAAGCTGCATAGATATTGTGGGCGGATCAAACCGAACTAGAATCCTTCAAGCATCTCCCTCCCTGGACTCAAACCCTCCAAGCAGACCCAGGAGCACAGCCGGGCAGAGCTAGGCCCAGGTCAGAGGTTAATGATCCTGCAGATGATTTTGGCCATGATTTGGTGCCTCTCTGGGTCACCTCACTTTCTTTTCTTTTGAAAAAGAACTCCCTGGGGTTTGGAGACTCCAAGGCAGGCCAGTTCTATTGCAAATGTTCCCAGCTCCAGCAGAGCTAATGCTGAAAGGTAGTGGGAGGGATTAGTTTGATGCTTTTTCTCTTGAAGTTAACCCTAGACAATTTGGGGGAGGCCCTCTCCCACAGTCTCCTTTGGCCTTGGGATTTTGTGACCTCAGGACAGACCTTCTTGGGTCCAGAAAGCGGCCCAGGCTAACTTAGTAGGGTTGAAAGGTGAGAAAACAGAAAGAAAAATCAATCTTGGGGAGGCCAGCCTCTCTCCCAGTCACTGTGAGAGCCTGAAGGGGAAGAGGAAGAGGAAGGGGGAGGGGACAAGCTATGGCTAAGGCCTAGCTTCAGGTGTCTGTATGTGGGTTCAGCCTTCCCCCACCCCCACCCCAGTGAGAAATCCAAGCGACTAATAACAGAGTCCAAGTTGAGAAAAAGAAAAGGAATTAAGTTTGGGTCAGCCAAACCTGCCTCAGCTTTCTGGGAGGGGTGGTAGCTGCTACTTCTTGTGTACATGTTATTTACTGGGCCCCTAGAGGCAAGAGAACTTTGCCCTGTGTTTACCAATATGCCCTTTTTACCTTGGAATAGCTGCTTAACACCCTTATAAGGCCAAACAACCTGCTCTTCGGTCTGCCCCGGATTTTTAACTCTGAGCCTACTTTCCTGATGTTACCTTTGTCCTCGACACTGTATCTCGTGGTCCATAAATGAATGGGGGATTGTAGATGTGTGGACACACACCCACAGACACGATACACAGAAAGATAACCACCTATTTGGAATCAAGTCCTTTCTTTTAAAGAAATACGGCTCTGTTTCTCAAGTCTTAAACCCACTCCTCTGCACCTAGCAACTTCAGCCCCTCCTCAAACTCCACTTGGGCATATACCTTTAGGTTAAATAGCCCAAAATTCACAGCTTGGCGCCCCTCACCCTCACATAAAGAGAAAATCGACCTTGGGTCCAGTTATCCCGGGAGACAGGAAAATACACACTTTTAAGAGAATCAGAATGGAGGGGTCAGGGGTGAAAAAGTGAATGATTGCAAAGGGCGGCTCGCAACGATCAGTCAGCTCTCCAAGCTCGCCAAGTATAAGGTTTTGGCACAGAGGAGGGAGAGCTTTTGGAAATCTCCAGGTTCCGCTCCCAGCCCCGGGTCGGGCTTGGGAAACCAGAGCAACAGCCTAGGCAAACAGCTTTATTCAGGGTGTGATTACAAACCAACCTCGGGCAGAAGAATTCCAAGTTGGAAGCATGACTCACAGGCACTATTGTTGGTGGGTGCCCGAGAGGGGAGTCCTCCTTGGGATTTTTGCATTTCCTGGCACTGGCTGGGGTGGGTCTGAGCCTTACACCGTGTCATGAAAGGCGTCTCTATAGAAAACTCAGGGTTCATCCTAGGGTGCACAAACTAAATAAAAAAGAAAGCATGTCCACGTCCCCCCTCCCCTGTGCAGAGCGAGGGCCCAACAATAGCCTGATGGAGTGAAGGGGGTCTGAATGGAGGATCAGGGCATTTTTCTTTCTGTCTCCAAACGCGGTTGGAAAAAATACCCAGACACGCGTAAAGCAAGCTCTCGCTCCATCCCTGTTTTGTCATGAATCAGCCCTGCCTTGCTATGGCCCTGATCCCCAAGAGCTCCAGACCATGCAAAAAAGGGTGGAAGCCGGAGGAGCGCCCATAGAGAGCAAAAGCTGAAAAAACTCTCCCTCCCTCTCTCTTTCTCTCTCTCTCTTTTTTTTTTTTGCAAAAGGAGAGAAGAAAAAAAATGCTGCAATGTGCAAAGAGGCTCGTGAGTGAACGACCCCGAGCCAATCAGAGCGCGCCGTTCCGAAAGTTACCTTTTATGGCTCGAGCGGTGGAGCTCGCGCGCCCCATAAAACCCGGAGCGCCAGTGCGCTGGAGTAGCTGTGAGCTCTCCCACCCAGCGTGCACTCGCCCTCCCCTGCCTCCAGGTGCGGCGCCACCGCCTCTCTTAAGGGTTTAAACTTGCCACTTCAAAGGTAAGAGCCTGCGAGAGCCTTCCCTCTCGCCTGCATTTCTTTGGGGCGCGCGTTTGTGTCCACCTTCCTCCAAAGCCCTTCAAGGAGGAGTGGAGTGGAGTGGTGGGCATGAGTCTGCCCGCAGCCTCTCGTTAGGGAAGGGCAATTTCTGGGGAAGGGGTGGGGTGAAACTTACAAAAGCTTAGCCGGCCTCCGAGGGCTCCGCGCCCCGGGGTGGCTGTTTGAGCCCTTTATTCTCAGGAGGAGGCGATCGGCGGGCAGCTCGGTCGTGCCCCCCGGGCACGGGTGTGGGGGTGTGCATTTCGGCCCGTGGCTTTAGCGTTTCGGGAGTTGCGATCGCGGGAGGACGAGCTTCTCCCGGCGGGCCCGGCGCAGTCAATGCGCCCGCTCCAGGGCTCCCGTCATCGGGCAGCCCCGGCTCATAGGATTGGCGCTGAGCGTTTGCTATAATGGAGTCTGGCCGGCCCAGGATGGCTATTCCTCGGTGATGGGGAAGGCTTAATCCGTTGGCGTAGGATAGACTTAAGGTGGGGGCTTGAACCCCATCCAACCGGCTGAGCGAGGCGCTCTGGGCGCGGGTGGGGTTGGAAGAAGTTGTAGAGGGCGGGGGCGGCGGGAAAAAAAGGAAGCCAGGCGGGGAGGGGGATGGGAAGAGCGTTAACCGCCGAGGCGGCGGGAGGGAGGTTGCCAGGGTGTGACCTGCGCCTCGGGCTTCCGCCTGCTGTATTGTGGCAGCGCTTGCTTTGCAGGGAGTAGAGAAGGCGGTGGGCATCGTGCCCTGGAGGGGGTTCCGGTCCCTCCCTCCACTTTCATTCAAAGGCGGGGGAATGAATTAAGGGGTCTTTGTCTCCGGTCCAGGCCCCGGGTGGCTGGCCCGGGAAGGGCGTGGGGGGGATTAACAGGTTCTAGGCGGAAAGCTACCTAGCGTAGGGGGGTGGGGACGGCCCGGGAGCGCCCTAGGGGGTCTGCGGGGCGGCCGGCTCACCTTGCTGGCGAGGGATTGCTGAGCACAGAAAATGGTTACTTTGTTGCAAACCCAGCGCACCAAGACTGCTGCTGTGCTTATTGCACTCTGCAGGAGGAGTCTTGGGGGGAGGGGGAACATGAGTGTCCCTTTAAATCTTGATGTAAAAATAGAATTTACCTAGTGCTGTAAAGCAATTAATGCTCTTTGCTAAAGGATCTTAAATGCATTAAGGGGTTCTACAACACCCGGGCCTTAATGATTGGAAGAACTCGGGTTAAGCGAGCCTTAATTGGCGGCTTTGAATGACTCTCAGCTTTTCCTGAAGCTTGATTTCCCAGAACTGGGTGGGGCCTAGCCAGGATGAGCTCCCCTAAATCTGGGGGGGCGGTGAGCAACTTCCCCTTTTGAACCCGTGCTCCTGCCAAGCGCCAGCAGCGCCCTGGTGTCCCGGAGCCGCCGGCCTAAGCGTGGCCCTAGCCCCGGCCCCGCTGCTCACGTCTGGCGGGGGTGGGTGGGGCAGGGAGTGGAGACCGAGCTGGGTGTGGCCTCGGTTTGAAAAAGGCCAGGGGGAGGAGGGAGCGAGGGGGGAGTGGCTTCTGCTTTTTAATCGCGTCTCCCTTTAAAAGAAGGGGGGGAGGAGAAAGCTGGCTTCCTGCCGCACCACTGACTTGTGCAAAGCTGCCTCTCTTACCATTGCCTTTTATGGTAATAATGAGAGGCGAGAGAGCTGGGACTTCCTTTGTCCCAAATCTCTGAAGTCGAAAAATGCGAGCGGGCGCTCCCCCTAGCGGCCAGAGGGGAGAGGTGCGGTTCATTATTGACAGGAAGCTGAGAAGGAAACAGGGTGGGGAGTGGTCCCTCCAATGTGCTTGGTCATCACCCTTAGCATCTCTGAGGATGGGATGAAGGAGCGTGCACTGATCCTGGTGGTACCTTAGCTTCCTGGCTGCTATATTGTAAATGTGGCAGGCCAGGTTTGGGGGTGGTTGTTTTTTTTTTTTTTTTGGTTTTTTTTTTTGGCTTTAAGACCAGAGTATTTGAATTTTAATCAAGTCTTAAAATAACCCTTCTCCCTCCTTTTTCTCAACAGTTCGCCATGGATGATGATATTGCTGCTCTCGTTGTTGACAATGGCTCTGGCATGTGCAAAGCTGGCTTTGCCGGAGATGATGCCCCTCGGGCCGTCTTCCCCTCCATTGTTGGGCGCCCTAGACATCAGGTATACATACCTAAAACGTGGTAGCTTGGAAGATACTTGGTAACCATCTTAGACCACCTCCCTGGCTGTTTGGAATGATCGAGGTGATACTGAAAAGGGGGTGGCTCATAGTTAATAATACTGGGGGATTTTTTTTTCCAAGGAGCCTAGAATATTTGTGAAAAGGGGCTATGATAATGAATAACATAAGAAAGGAGAGAAATCAACAGGTCAGGTGGCATTAACCTCAGCCTAATTTAATACAAAACCTAAATGTGGTTGTGCACCTTGAACTTGGAGACTTAACCTGGAAGGAGGATTTCTTGGTTGCCTATAGAAAACCACCCTTTTCTGAGAACTGCTCTCTTAAGAGCATCCCCAATGGCTGTAAATTAGAGCAAGTCAGTTTTAACTTGTGAGAGTTTTAATTGTATCGTAAAATGAGAGGAGTGAACATGTGATATAAGTTCCAGTTCTAAAAATCTTAGACATCCACAAATCCAAATTAGAAAGGTTTGTTTCTGGTAGGGTGAAACTGACCATTTTCATTCTTTCCTCTGCAGGGTGTGATGGTGGGTATGGGTCAGAAAGACAGCTACGTGGGGGATGAGGCCCAGAGCAAGAGAGGTATTCTGACCCTGAAGTACCCCATCGAACATGGTATTGTCACCAATTGGGATGACATGGAGAAGATCTGGCATCATACTTTCTACAATGAGCTCCGTGTGGCCCCTGAAGAGCACCCTGTGCTGCTCACAGAAGCCCCCCTGAACCCCAAAGCCAACAGAGAGAAGATGACTCAGGTCTGTGCACTTCTTAGGGTAGCAATTCCTGAACCATGTCAGCTTCATATTCATTTATTATTCTTTTATACCCTGCTTCACTTTTCTCTTCCCTTTTTTTCTTTGCCATTATCTATAGGGTTTTCCTTCTCTGACCTGAGTCTTCTCTTTGGATATCTACAGGTTCTGTTTGCTTTTACTGATCTGACTTTTTTTCACTAGCAATTTGAATTGTTTGTTTAGGTACTAACAGTTCACTTGTCTTGGGTGACTTCTAAAAATCTAAACTTCCAACTATCCCAGCTTTTGTCATAGGCTGGTATATGTAAGATAACAATGTGTGGGTCTTAGAACAGCAGTTTAAAAAAAAAGTTTTGACTATAGGGTACTCAAACCTATAAATGCGTTGCATACCTGCATGATTACCCCAGCCTGGCTATAAATTGTGGAGTAATTAATCACTCACTTAAATGACTTACTCTCTATTTCTAGATTATGTTTGAGACCTTCAACACCCCAGCCATGTACGTTGCCATCCAGGCTGTTCTGTCCCTGTATGCCTCTGGTCGTACCACTGGTATTGTGATGGACTCCGGTGATGGTGTGACCCACACTGTGCCCATCTATGAAGGTTATGCCCTTCCCCATGCCATTCTCCGTCTGGATCTGGCTGGCCGTGATCTGACGGACTACCTCATGAAGATCCTGACCGAGAGAGGGTACAGTTTCACTACCACAGCTGAGAGGGAAATCGTGCGTGACATC
>CM053772.1:89962706-90040766 GCA_028658325.1 Potorous gilbertii | reverse complement strand
TATATATTTTGTATGTAATTTGACATTCTTCTGTGAAATGTAAGGTCCCTGAGGGCAGGGGCCATTTCATTTTTGGTTTTTTATGTCCACAACCTAGCACAGTGTGTGGCACATTTTGTTGTCATCTAGTCGTTGTTCAATCATGTCTGACTCTCTGTAGCCCCCCATTGGGGGTTTCTTGGCAAAGATACCAGAGTGGTTTGCCATTTCCTTCTCCAGCTCATTTTACACATGAAGAAACTGAAGCAAGCAAGGTTAAGTGACTTGCTTAGGGTCACACAGCTAGGAAGTATCTAAGGTCAGATTTGAACTCAGGAAATGAGTCTTCCTGACTCTAGATTCAGAACTCTATCCACTGTACCATCTAGCTGCTGTCTGGCACATAGTAGGTGCTTGATAAATCCTAAAGTGGTTGATTGCCATGGAGATGATAGGCTTTCTCCACCCCATCCAACTCCCTTCTCAATTCCCTCCTGCCTTTCTTCCCATTGAAAGCCCAGCAGGACCAACTTCCATGTCTGTAACTGATGGAAAAAAGCTCTTCCCTAACAGGGTGGAGCTGGGACAGCAGCAAGGCACTTGCCAAAAACCCAAAGTGACCTGGTTTATTTAGATTTCCTCTTCCTGGCCTCCTCCCTTGGCCCTGGCAACAGCACACAGACCAGCCCCAGGAATCTTTTTCTTCCGATTTATCCCTCCCTTGATGTGTCACTGGAGGTTGCTGGCTCCCTGCCTGGGAGGCCCAGCCCTCTCTAAGTGAGTGAGTGAGTGAGGGTGTGTTTTTACAGCTGGGAAAAAGGGACAGACACCATATAAGTCAACACCCTGCTTTACTCCAGCCTGCAACGCCCAATTCTGCAGCCCCTTGCAGAGTGGAAGATTGGGAGGAGGGAAACAACAGGGCAGTCCCACTGGGGGCAGGGGGGGGCGGCATTGAGGTCCCAGGAATTTTGCTGAATCACCCCAAAGCTTGGACAGATACCATATAAGTCAACACCCTGGTTTATTCCAGCCTATGGTGTATCATTCCGGAGCTCTCTTGCAGATAGCCGAGTTGGGGAGGTGGGAGGGGGGCCAACGAGGAAGCTGAGGAAGAACATAAACATTATGAGGTCTCAGGAATTTTGCCGAGTCACTCCTGGTGGCTCGGTGTGGCTGTTTTGGTGTCTTTAGCCCAGGCCTTCTTTGTCTGCTGAAATGAAATGCAATGACAAGCTCTGCTGTCTGATGAGACCTGTCAGCTGGAACCTTGGGCCCTGCTCCAACGCAAAGGGACACCCTGTATCAATCATGTTCCCTACCCTCGACCAATCTCTGGAATATTCCACAATCAGCCACCCTGGGCCCATGATGTCCCTCTGGACCTGATTTTCCTATAAGCCTGGTCAGTGATTGTCCTTGGCTGCCAAGAACTGTCTGCTGCTCAGGCTCTATCTCAGCCCAGCGGGGCCTGGCAAGATTGAGGAAGCCTGGGGAGGTTGCAGATTTGGAAAACAGAACCAAAGACAAATTCGAAAGCTGCCGAGGAGCAGAGAGTTTAGGAAACTCCAAGGGTATTGGAAAGGAAACCACGCTGTTCCTCTTTCCTCTGGGCAGTTCCTCAAGTAGCCTCCTCTTTTTTTTCCGGCTTGTTTATGATCATTGACTTTCATGTACTGCTTTAAAGTTTGTAAAGCACTCCATTAACAGTGTGCCTTTAGAAAAGAGGTTTTTAACCTGTGAATCTTTTTTAATAGTAATTTTATTTGAATGTAATTGGTTTCTTTAGTAATTTAGTATTTTGTTTTATGCATTTAAAAACTAATTCTAAGAAGGGGCCCGCAGGCAGACTGCCGAAAGTGTCCAGAACCCCCCCAAAATATTACTATATTCATTTTATAGATGAGAAAACTGAAACTCAAAGCAGTCGTTTGCCCTCAGATAACTCCTGGGAATTGAAGGTGGGACTTTCAATCTATTTCTTCCCAGCTCTGAGCTCAGCACACTAGCCCTTCTCTACCCTATTGTCCAGAGGATTTACTGCCCTCCTCCGTGAAGTCTCCCTTGAAATCCCATAGCAGTTAGCATATGTAACCTTCATCTTGGCATTTGATCCTATCCTGTCTGATGTACTTTGTTCCAAGTACTGGCATATTTTAATTCTCCTCAACCAAACTGTAAGCTATTTGAAGGCAGGACCCCTGTCTCAGAATTTACCACATCATTTAACATAGTGTCTCGTATCTAGCAGATACTCAATAAATCTTTATTAATTGGATTGTATGGCTTTCTCCTGTACACATACTTTTCCCCTCAAAACATGACCTCATAGAGCATCCATCACCCATACTGGACAGCTTCAAGCTATAGTCCAGGGATAGGGGCCCTCTGTCCCTTCCTATAGCTGGGCTGGCATTAATCCCATCTCTATAAGACCTGGCAGTAGGCATATGCCTATTAGAGGAACTGTTTTTTCCTCCTCTCAGTGTAGTCAGAGATCACCAGACCAGCCCTAGGAAAAAATTGTGGGCTGTTTTATCTGTGGCTTATCATAGCTCTGGAGCTGTCCAGCTAAGATTCTAGAGAAGGCTAAGGAAATGGATCTGGTTCCTATGAGAGTTGGTCTGCAAAATGTATGCTGGGCCCTCTTGCCACTTTCTTGTCTACGGCCCAATGTGTCCAAGTAGAAGAATACCCATATGTTCCGGGGAAAGAGGGTTGGAACACAAAACTGAGAAGGAAAGGAGCTGGGAATAGCATGTGAATTGAGTTGGCTCTCTGTTAATATGGCACATATCTGGGTGAAGCTACCAAAGGAACTGTGGTCATTCCAAACCCAATTGTCTGAAATTTCATTTAGCAAAGAATCACAATTAAATTTTTGTCTCCCTTGGCTTATGTACAATGCATTATAAACATATCCAGTGAGTTGAAATACCCCATGACATTTAAATAAAGTTTTTTATATATTTAGAATCTGTGGAGTAGGTGTATTATCTATGTGTGAGAACCTATATGTCTCTTCCAAATTTCTATATATAGACAGACGCAGGTTTAGCAGAGCCATATCTAGAATCTTCACAGCTGGGGGAGATTTTTATACAACACACTGGGACAGGTAGCACAGAAAGTAGCCAGATATTGATCCAAATAGGTAGAGACCCTGAGACATAGCAAAACTATTCTACCACAGAATGAGGGGTAGAGTCTGCCTGGGATACAGTAATTGAGGAGAAGAAACATGGACATCATCTGTTAGTTTCTTATTTGAACTATTTTTGCTAATCGGGTGCTAAATTCAGTAGTTTCTCCACTGTTGGAGTTCAAGTACTGGCAGAATCCTCTAAATTTTAGCACCCTGAGGCAAAGCCCCTGTCACTGTCCTAGTTACAGCTCTGAACTGTAGGCTTATCTGTGTCTTGTTCAGTTAGTTTGGCAGGTCAGCATACCTTCTGAGACAGGCCAAGGTGATGGATTTGATCCCACAGTGGCCCAATATGCTTCTCCCAGATCCATGGCTACATAGTGCATAGTTTTGTGGTAAGTAAGGTAATACTGATCAAGAAGGCCTCTGACTGGAGTCAGAGGACTCAAGTTCAAGTGCTGTCTGTGGTGCTTATGTCCCTGGTCCTCCATTTAGTCATCTATTGGCCTAGCTGACTCCTAAGATCCATCTCTAGATCTATGATCCATGGCAGAGAAAATAGAGAGGGTGTAGAGTCCAATCATTCTCATTTCAGGAGAAATTACTTGAAGTATAGACTCTGTTGGTATCTCAGAAGATTCTTCTTGGAAAGCACCTTCACTGGATATCTTGGCAGAGATCATGGAGTATATAAGGTCAGTTCTCCTCACATTTTCCCCAAAGCCTTATTCCTAGTTTGTGGTAGAAAACACCTATCTCCTAGAGAGTTTGGAAAGGCCTGGGCTATCCATCTCTCTGAAAAGGCTAGCTCAGAGTTTCTCTTCCCCTTCAACAACTCTAGTTTCCCTACCCCTTCCTCTAAGATTCCTTCAAACCTCCTGACTCTTTAATGTCCCCAACATATGATCAAAACAATATTCTAGGTACTTCTCAGTTCAGAGTATTAACTTATTGGGACCCGGGGAAATGATGACTTTTTTTTTACTATGTCTTTTAGAACAGAGGACCTTACAAACTGTATTTCAGTGAATATCCCCCAAATCAGTATTACTGCACAGATAACATGATAGATTAGTTTACTGGATTAAGGAGAGGGGGGACAAGGAGGGTATCATAAATTTTAAGCTGGAAAGGACCTTAGAGCAAGGGTATAGTGGTAAATGTTTAATAATCAGCTCTCCAAGAAAAGTACAAAAGTGAAATACTTTTAAATGTAAGTTAAATTGTTAACATTTTCTCCATCACTTTTAAAGATCTAGACAATCAACAATGACCACAGCAACAAAGCGAGCCTTGATTTATAGCATTTGCTGATTGATTTCTGAGGGATAAATGCTCCCAACTGATAATTTAATGGTTGGCTCTATCAAGGTGAGCTGACTCCATCGCACCTCTACTTACAGGTTGTCTTGTCCTTCATTTTACAGGTGAGAAAACAGAGGGCCAGAGAAATTCAGTGACTTGTCCAGGGACCCGCAAAGATTAAGCAGAGATTTGAACCAGGTACCTTCTCAAGCTAAGTCCAACACCCTTTTAGGTTGGCTGAGAAGAGAGAAATTTATTAAGCAGAGGATTTAGGATACAGCCTAGGTGACACTGCCCAAAGAAAGCTTCTGAGATTGGCTTAAAGGACCAGGCATAGTGGGACCACAGGACAAGCTAGATATGGAGACATGTTTTTGCTTTGTTCATATCATTTCCCTTCTCTTCGAAATGCTTCCTCTCTCTATCTGATAATTTTAGCAGTCTTTCAAAACCTGTCTGAAATCCTGTCTGAGGGCCTATACTGCAATCCATGCAGTCTTCTGGACTGGCTACTTCGTTCCAACCCTCCTTTGAAATTCTATGGCATAAAGTCAGTCCTCTATAAATGTTTGTCGATTGATTGATCATATCTGTTATATTTATTCTGCAGAGTGCCTGCCTTGGACATGTCACTAATCACAGATCCTCAGCCAATAACCTCTAAGGTCCTTTCCAGCTCTGACATTCTGTGAAGTTTTCCATTCTGTTTCTGACTGGTGAATTGCTCTTCCCTAGGACCCTCTCCACAAAAATAAAATGAAATTCCAGCTACAGTAGTATAGGGGTAGATTATGGGTGAGAAGCCAGCTAGGGGATTGCAGCAGGAGAGGGTGGGGCTAGGCAGAAAGCTCTGGGCTTGTTTTCTTCTCTTAATAAGGGCCTGGGAAGGAAGTCAGATTGTGAGAGACAGTAAGAAGAGGAAGAAGTATCGAGCTGTGTGCAGAAGGAAACAGCAATCCTCTGCCCCACCCCTGGTCCCCATGACCACATTGAAATACTGAATTCACCCTGGTTTCTCAGGGAGCTAGAGATAAAGCAGTAAAAAATAAAAATCAACCTATCAATTTAAATAAATACATTCCTTTCCCTCTCTCCTGAATCCTAGTCTCTGACTCTAACAGCACCTTCAGGAACTACCAACATAGGAGGTAAGGGAAGATTTGAGAAAATACACCTTGTGCCCTTTCTTTACAGAGGAGAAAGACTGGATATAGAATATTGCATACTCTGTCAGATTCAGTGGAGGTATTCATTAGTTTTATTGAATTTCTCTTTTTTCACTTTCTTTTTTATTTAAGAAATAGCTTATAACAGCTTCTATCTGGGGAGGGGAAGAGAAAGGCGGTATGTACTTGGAAATGAGGGGTACGTAAAAATGAAACATCGATAAAAATAGGATGTAAAAAAAAAAACCATCCTAAAAATGACATCACCAAGCTCTCCACTGGTCATTTTCTACTGGGAGAGATAGGTTTTTCCCCTTGGGCAGCTTTTCTTAGGTTATGTATTCTCTCAGTAAATCTCCAAAGACATTCTTCTCCCCAAGAGGAATTGGATAGATAAATGTCCCCCTGGAAAGTACCAGGCTCTGATAGGGGCTTTACAGCAGCTGGGTTCCCTGGTGGGGAGTGCAATCAGGGCAAGCCTCTTTCAGGATGAAAAGGTTTGTAGCACAGGGGAGGGGGATGGGAGAGCACCTTACTGGAGGAAGAAAGCTGCCCCCACAGGGGCTAAAACAGGAAGAGGAAACTCAGCAAGGCCTAGAACAGAACTGGGCAGGCTCAGCCTCTTTAACAGGGTCTGTTCCAGCCTGGCTCTAGGGAGAGGGGATGCTTGCCAAGAGGATGTCCCAGCTAGCTAGACCAAAGGGTCTGTCTGTTCTTAAGATAACAGGGGAAAGCCTTAAATTAAAATAGGAACTGGCTGGTTAATAACAATTGGCTTGGATTGTGTAATTTACAGGGGAATGTTTATGGGGAAGTGTTTTATATCAAAAGGTGTTAATACATTAAAAAAAACCAAAACACTAGACTCTCTGAGAGCCACTATGATGTAGTAGAAAAAAAAGAACCTAGAATCCTGTGTCAGAGAAACTCGGTTCCAATTCCAACTCCTCCATTTAATACCTGTATGATCTTAAACAAGTAACTGTGGTGTTCTGTACCATCAATTATAAGATGATCTGGTTAGACTACATGTCCCCCCCCCCCCAAAAAAAGTCTCAATCTATAATTCTGTGTTCTTATGCCTTAGATATTTAAAATCAGGATTGGGAATGCTAAGTGACCTTAAGAAGCAGAGGTAAGCAGACTGGTCTATGTATAGAAAGTTGAAGTTTCTGGGTTTAGAATGAAGTTCCTTGGGAGCAGGAACTGTCTCACTTTCATGTATGTATCCCCAGTACCTAATACAGAACCTGGCCCCTAGTAAGCACTTAATAAATGCTTATTGATTGATAGCCCTAGAATTTAGGGAAGAGTAATATAGTATATATGGGTGGTATGGTGGTATGAGGGTGGATAAAATGCCAGGTCTGGAGTCAGCAAGATTTATCTTCCTGAGTTCAGATTTAGTCTCAGATACTTACTAAGCTGTGTGTCTCTAGGCAAATCTTTTAACCCCATTTGCCTCAGTTTCCTCATCTGTAAAATGAGCTGGAGAAGGAAATGGCAAACCACTCTGGAATCTTTGCCAAGAAAACCCCAAATAAGGTCATGAAGAATCACAAAAATGACTGAATAACAACCATATAGCATATAAGACCTGAGGTTAGGAGACCTAGGGTTACCATAGGATCATAAGCATGATGCCAGAAGGAACCTTGGGAGTCATGTAGTCTAGCTCCTTCATTTTACAAATGAGGAAATAGAGGCCCAGAAGAGTTAAGGGCCTTGTCACAGAAGATATAAGGAGCAAGGGTGGGATTTGAATTGAGACCTCCACATCCAGTCAGTTTTCCCCCAGACTTGGCATATATGTTGCCTGGTCATTTTTATTTCCTCTTACTAGGTAGTAGGCCTCCCCTTACACTTTGAGAGCCCCTACAAGGTCTTCCATAGAGCAAGCCCCAAGCAGCTTTGTGGGTCAGACAGCCCTTGAACTTAGAGGGCCTGAAGGAAGAAGGTCCCACTAGAGGGAGCCTTCGAGGCACACATTCTCCCCCCTTTCCCCTGTGCTAGAAACCAAGCCTGCTTGGGCCGCCTGGCCTGGCTCACCCATCTGCTTCGCCTCGGGCTCAGCTATGAATGGTATGCACACTCTCTTTCAGTCTGGTTGTCTTTTGTTCCTGGGCCTCTGGCTTCCCTCTCCCTTTTCCCCTGTTCATCCTCTCATCCCTTTCTTTTCATCTTCCACTCTTTCTCTCTCACCCAGTCTTCTTCCTCTTCTTTTTTCATAGAGAACCACAGAATGTCAGAACGGGGAGGGCCCTTAGAAGTCGTGCAGTCACCCCTTCCCCTTTCTAGGGGAGAACAGGAGGCCCCAAAAGGGGAAGCTCTCAGGACCAAACCCCAAGTCTCCTAATTCTCAGGCTAGTGTTCCTTCTTTAGGATGCAATGCAAGGAAGCAGTGCTACTCTTGGATCCAAGAGGCTTGGTGTTAGGCCCCAGGTGATTCTTGCTGCTGATGCAGTCCCATAACCTTTCTCAGACTCATTTTCCTTCTCTATAAAATAAGGGGGCCTCTGAAGTCTCTTCTAGCCCTGCAGCTAGCCCTCATCATCTTTTCTCCTCTCCTCCACCACACTCCCGAATAACCTCCTTCATTCTACCATCTAGACAAGTCAATTACATTGAGCCTAACTATTTGTAGCCATTCCTGGAGGGTTAATTCTCAAGAAACCCACTCTTCCGCTTCGAACCCAGGGAAATATTCTGGCCTGGAGGAAGAGTGGAGAGACTGTCCATCTGCCCTCAGCATGAATAGCCTTCGTTTGCCACCATCCCCAGTCAGAAAAAGTTACCAGGGGATCAGTCACACCCAGCAATTTGGTGCCTCAAGACCTAAGTGCTCTTGTAAGTGGTTACTTCATTGTGAGCCATTCCAGGGTGAAGGGACTTCTGGGAGTCTGCTCAGGCTTTGCAGATGTTAAGTGGCTTTTGGGCCCAAGTCCTGAGATGCAATCAAGGCTGCTGGAGAGGGTGTTTCCAAGGGCTTTTCCCAGCCTAAATCACCTGTAATTGATGCCCCTCCCTCTGACACACAGAGAAGTGCCCTATTCAGTGATGAGAGGAAAGAGGAAAGGAATGGATGCTATCTCCTGCTTGTTCGTAGGCAGCTGACAGATTCAGGAGGAATACTGTCACAGGCTTGCTCCTGCTGAATGATGCTGTAGGAAGCTTGAGAAGCAATGGGAGGCCAGAGTCTCCTTCCCTGGAAGCTGGGTGGGTAATAGCTTTCTGATGGTTCTTCCTAGGTCTAACTAGGCCTCTCTCCTTCATAATCAGTAATGAGTACTCGGTGAATTCTTGTGGTGTAACAGGCTGAATAAATATTTGATTCTGTCAGTAATAACAAGCATAGCTGGCTATGGTGTATGAATGTAAGAGAAGGCTGTTTTGCTGCAAAAAATGACAAAAGCATTGATTTCAGAGAAACCTGGGAAGACTTGTATGAATGGATATGGACTGAAGGGAGCGAAACTAGGAAAACAATGTACACAATGACAATATAAAGACAAACAACTTGGAAAGACTTGAGGACTCTGACCATTCCAATGACCAACAGTAACTTCAGAGGACTGATCGTGAAGCATGAGAGGTGAAAAGATTTAGGGTGCAGAGGGAGACATGGCCAGTGTGAGAATTTGTTTTGCTTCACTATGCATATTTGTTATGATAATTTCATTTTATTTTTTCAAAGGGAAAGGGAGGTAGGAGGAAGAGAAAATGAATTTTTGCACGCTGAAAAATATATATAAATTTATTTTTTTATTGGATTTTTGCTTTTCTTTGTATCCTAGTGCTTAACACAGTGCCTGACACATAGAAAGTATTTAATAAATGCTTTTTGACTTGAAATAAAAATAAACTGAAAGGATAGAGTCCCACAAGTTGGCCCCTTTGTCTCTCTGAGAGAGAAAAAGAGATAATGAGAAATCATGAGAGAGAACAGAATATATGGAAACAGGATTTAAAAAGAGGACTATGGGAAAAGCCAAAGGGGGAGAGACAAAGTAAGGAGGAGGCATGGAAGGGAGAAAGAGGTGGATAAAGCCCTATGGGCCTTTTGGCCCCTCACCTGGTTTCACCCCAACTGGAGGGAACTGGAAGCTGGAAAAAACTGGCTGGCCCCATTAGTCAGTAATATAAACCTCTCCTTTTAAGAGATGAGAGGCCAGAGAAAAGCCAGCATCCAGGCCACTGTCCATGGGGGTTATTTGGAAAGTGAACTGGAGACTCCCTTAGCCTACACAACCTCCTTTCCTGGAGAAGCCCAGGAAAAGCAAATCCTAGTTAAAAGAAGGAACTGGAAACCTAAAATCCCAAGTAAAATGTACTTTTTTTCCTTAGAATAAACCTGTCTCCTCTCCTAACATTAAGTCTGAATAACGATTTATCATCTCAGTTGAGATTTAAGTCATTTATTGTTCCTTTCCAAAGCACCATCTCCCCCTCCTTCCTCCCTCCTCATCCCCCATATACCTTCTTGTCATACTGTGGCCATTCCTGGACCCAAGATTCCAAATTTGCCTCATCCAGACCTGGTTAGAATAAGCATCATTGTACAGCGTAGGCCACATAGTAGGCACTTTATAAATGCTTGTTGATTTGTAAGTTGGTATAGTAAAAAGCAACATGGGAGTAAAGCTCAAATGAAATGATTGGGAGCCCCAATTTTATGGTGATTCCACTATCCAGAAGCTATGAGACTTTTGACAAGTCACTTGGCATCTCTAGGCTTTTGTATTCTTTTCTCTGATAAATGAAAGAGTTAGACCGAAGTAATCTTAAAGACCACTATTATTTCTAATATTCTATGGGTCTAAGTTTCTTGAAGCTCCTCTGCTGACTGACCTTGGGACTCTGAAGAATCTTGGACCTGAATTCAGGCATTTAGCTTAATGACCAAATGAACCTCTGTAGGCCTTCAGAAAATCAAGAGTTTCACTAGATTATCTCTTTAGGTCCCCCTAAAATTCTGTGCCCTATGTCTTTCATCTTCACCCCTCTGGGTTCTGCAACCATGAGTCCTCAGGGGCAAGTGGTAGTAAGGCCCAGGATCAAGTTATACACAGCCACTCATTCTATGAATGAGTAAGTGAACAGGATGGAGATGTCAGTAGGAAAGACCCAACGGGAGCCAAGCAGTTAGAGGCACCCAGCTGGGCATAGTTCAATAAAGGATTGTGGGAAGATAAAGCAGGGGGCAACTTTTTTAGACTGAGTCGATTCTGTTGCGTCCCCCTCATCGCCACCCTTTTAGCACACGTGCTCCTTTGGACTAAACCAGTGCCTCAGAAAAACCTTCCTGCAAGCCGGCTCCTGAGTAAGCTCTTCTCCCCAGGGGAGCCTAGGGGAGCCAGCCCCCTTCCCTCCCCTGGCCCCCAGCCCTTCCATTCCCCTGCAGAAGAGTCCCTGCCCCTCTGGGTCCCCTCCACACCGGCCCACTGCGGGAGCCTGGAGGTAAACCCCAAGTGGAAATGGACAGACCGGTGCGGGTGGGAGTAGGGGAGGGGGCCGGGAGAGAAAGCTTTTGCGAAACGGCCGAGCATTTCGAAAGAGGGGGCCCACACCTCTGAGCTGCCCCGGCTTCTCCCCAGGGCCGCTCCCCTCCCCCTCCGAAAACGGGAAGTTCTGCGAGGAAATTGCTGCTGACCGAGCGGAGCGGCCGGGGATGACTAAGTTTGGCAGTACTACCTGCCGGCTGTTTTTCCTTTTATGGAGGACTTTTGAGAGCTGGGCTCGGGAGGCTCGGGCAGAAGCGAAAGGGATCCACCCTGCCTTTAGATGACAGGATCTGAAGTCCGGGGTGTCTATTCAAGGTCAAGGCAGGGGAGAGGCGAGAGGCCGGGAGGAGGGCAGGGGGGCCGGGCCGAGGGGAGTGGTCTCTAGAGGGAGTGGTGTCCGAGGGAATGAATGAACCTTTGGAAGAAGATCCCGGTGTGAGAGGGGGCACGCGTGGGGGGCGTGTGTGAACCGGACCCCAGGGGCCGCGAGGAGACAGCTGTGTTGTCATCCTGCGTCTGACAAAGACTGCCTTGGTTTCTGCTCCCGGGACCCGGCGCCCCCACATTCCTCAGCCATTTAAAGTTTCCATTTGTGTATCTCTCTGAATGCCGTGGAGGACAGGACTGGTCTCACATGACCTCGATTTGTAATTTTCCCTTTTCCTTTTGGGGAGGTGCCACTGGCCTCGCCATGCACCACGGTTGGCAGATTCTGTGTGTGCTGGGGCGGGGAGGAAGGGGACAAGCTCTCTTTGCCCATGTCCCAGTTCCAACCGAGAAACTCTTACCTGAGTTCACCCCACCCTCTCATTCTCCTTTCCCTCAGGTAATACATGTGGGGAAAGGTTGAAACCAGTTGCATTGGGATAACGGATATTGGTTACCTCTTAAACTGACTCTCTATGGTCCCCTCCACCCGCTCAGTTTTACCACCCACCCCCGCCCCTAGCTACTGGCACATTAATGTATGCCATCTTTTTCTTCAGAGGTAGTCTTCTACCTCTGACTCAGTGAAATAGCCTCCATTAAAGTCAATTACCCACCCGAAGTCATCATAAGACAGTGACTTGAGAGGTCATCTAAGCCAAATCCTCATTTTACATAAGAGGAAAAAAACTGAGGCACCAAAGTCGTGACCGTCTCCTAAGGAGACAGATGGTATCAAAGGCTTGATGACAGCTAGGTAGTACAGTAGATAAAGCATTAGGCCTGGAATCAGGAAAGTCTGAGTTCAGATCTGGACTCAGACACTTCCTAGCTGTGTGACCCTGGTCAAGTCACTTAACTTCTATTTCCCTCCATTTCTCATCTGTAACATGGGGACACATTGGAGAAGGAAATAGCAAACAACTCCGGTATCTTTTCCAAGAAAAGTCCGTGGGGTCACAAAAAGTCAGACGCAACTGAATGACCACAGTGCCAGTGCCAGTGGTAACATTTGAATCCCGGCCCTCTGACTCCAAACCCAAGATGTTTTCTATTATACCACTAATCTTTCTGAGCCAGAGAGGAATTTGTGTGAACTACATGATTCCCTTTGTTTGAACTGTTTTGAAATGGTAGACATTTGATACTCTAGACCTTGAGCTGATAATCCATTCCCTGAATATAACATGGACACAGTATGACAAACCCTTTCTATAGTGATGATTTTTCCCATTCAGAATAGGCAAAGAACCACAGTGATGGGGTTGTGTGTGTGTTCTGAGCTCTGCAACCAACAATTCTGTCATGTTGAGCAAATCACTTAACTGATCCAGGACATAGTTTTTTCATGTGAAAAATGGGGGCCAAATAAACCCCCATTTTCTATCTGACTAATTCCCAGGGCTATCATGAAAGTAAATAAAACAATAAATGACAAAGAACTTTCAGTTCTTGATAGAAGTACACCATGGTGCTAATCCAGGGCACCATTACCCCTTTTAATAACCAGAAGTCATTTAAACACAAAGCTCAAACCTCCTAACCAAGGTCACAGCATGGGTTCATTCACTCAAGAGGCAGTGGCCTCAGCCCTGACCAGAACCACTTCTTATGTGCCTATGTACCTCCCTTTTCATTACCTTCCATCCACATCATCCCTCTTAGGTAACCTCCACAAGGAACAGTGCTTTATGAGAGAGACATTCCAGAGGAAGTGGACAGGTCTTTCTTCAGCTATCCCTAAGAACAAAGGTCTTCCATTAACTTCCTGGAAAATTTGGGATTTGTTTTTGGGTAGGGGGGGAGTTGGTGGACAAAATCATATTTCTCAAGATTCTGTTGTTGCCTGATGCGTTTGGGCTTTTTATTCTTTTTTCTGGCATGGAAACAGTTTGCTAATCAATGACAGGGTTCAACTAGCTCTTCCCCCTACTTCTATTACCACCCTTCCTCTTCCCTCCCTCCTCCCATGCCAACTTTTATCCTGGAGAACAAAGGGTAAAGAGTAAGCCTGAAAACAGATAAGAATGAACAGGTGAGGGACAGGGTGTTGGTTAAATGACCTGTGAGACAGGAAGGGATGGTTAGGCCTCCACCAAGCTCTATCCTTGACGCACCCAGGGAGGAGACCTCATGTCACTCCCAGGCACTTAGTTCCTTAGTCTCTGTACAATGCTACCCGCGTCATAGACAAAGTGAGAGGATGAATAAACACATGTACATGTCATGTCTATGCATTTGGGGAATGATGCACATAGGAAAGAGAGGCCACTTTTTCTTTTCACTGTGAGGTGGGAACTTACCTGTTTTTCTCCTTCTACCCAAGGAGACTTGAAAACTGTACAAAATATGTGTGCGTGGTGAAGATCCACAGTTTTAAAATTCAGAAGAAATGATATAGAGAAGAATGTTCTCTGTTTAGACACCCCACTTTCTCCATCTATCTCTGTGCATAGCTGCATACAGATATCAGTAAATGTCACAATGACTGAATTGGAATTTGTCTATGTAAATGTTAGTAACTCTGTGACTATCTATCCACTTGTGCTCCTGTCAGTCTGGGCCTTGTATGTATCACTGGGTCTGTATCACTGTAACTGAGGGGGGTCTTGTAAGTGAAACTGGGTGGGAACCAGAGAGGAGGAGGAGAAGAAGGAATCAGGGTTCCTATGGCATTTTGTAGAAGAGATGGAAAGTCCCAGAGACGTAAGATACGAGGAGAAAAGAGAAATGAAAGGGCTAGGCATTTTCCCTAAGAATTGCAGGAATAGACGATCTAATGAAACTTACAATATGAATAGATACTCCTCCCAGCTTAAGCTAGAATCTGGTCAGATATGCCAGGGTGTGGGTGTCTCTGTGTGAAAGTAGAGGTCGGGGTTTCTTTCACTCCCACTTCTCTAAATGCTGGTGTCCTCCCCTCCCCCTCTTCTCTTTCATTCTCTTCCGTTCCTCCCTGGTCCCCTTTCCCCTTCCCCCTCCCCAGGAGGGCCAGCAGACTGGAACAGTACTGCTCCCATCAAGCTCTGCATTCCTTACATTCTCCTTCCTCTCCCCCTCCCCCTCTCCCCCTCCCACCAGGGCTGGTTCTCTAGAACCTCACCATTTATGGAGAGGAAGTCAGGTCAGATGGGCAGAGGAGTCAGAGGCAGGAAGGCAGTCTGGTGTGGGAGGGAGGGCAGGTGTCAGAGGAGGGAAGTCATTGGTTCCCTCAGCCTCTTCCTGATCCTCCCCGCTGGGTTTGGGGGAGGACTGTGGGCACAAAGTCCCCAAGTGGACTGCCCGATCTACCTATCGAGGCAGGGAGTAGCCATCAGATATCACGGGCAGGCAGGCTCCTCCCCACACCGGCCCCATGTGAAATTGGCAGCCACCCATGTGAAGCTGACTTGGTCCCTGAGAAGGCCAGATAAGAGTTTTAGCTACAGCATCACAGGACTCCAGTGTGGCCAGTAGGAGCAGGTCCCCATCCCGAGAACTTAAGGACTCTAGAGAGGGGCCATAAATTTCTGGGGAAAGGTTACATGGTTTGGTTGTTTGTTTTTTTAGCTTTGAGGCTACTGTATGCCAGGTGCTGTGCTAAGCACTTTTTACAAATATTTCATTTGGTCCTCACAACATCCCTGGGAGGCAGAGGCTGTCATTATCCCCATTTTACAACTGAGGAAATTGAGACAGGGATTACATGACTTGCCCAGGGTCACGCAGCTGGGAAGTGTCTAAGGTCAGATTGGAGTAAATATCTTCCTGACTCCAGATCCAGCAGAATATCCACTTTTCCACCTACCTGGTTGCACTCAAACAAACAAAAACAGAACAAAACACCACAACCAGGGATGGCATTTCCTTTTCTCTCCTCTTGAAATAGCATTTCCACATCCCCTGTCTCCCTCATCCATTTTCCCAGCATCTCAGCTATTCAGTTTTGAGCTTGATTCTGCCACTGGATAACCTAAAGTGACTTCTCTTAGTTTTTCCATCTCTAAAATGAGAAGGTTGGAGACTGGATGATCTCAAAGGTCTCTTCCACATGTAACACTCTATGATCATAGACTCAGACATACAAGGGACCTTAGAGGTCAGATAGTCCAAATCACTCCTTTTATAGACCTAGAAACTCAGGCCCAGAGAGATTAAGACTTAACCCTAAGTTCACACAGGCAGTAAATGGTGGTGGTGATTCAAACTCAACACTTGCAATTCCAAACTCTGGTGCGTGCATTCTTTCAGAGGTTACTGCTCTGGTCACCAAGAAGGGTCTTTGGGCAAAAATGGGAAATTGGACAAAATTGGTCTCCAGTACACAGATTCTTCCTTTCAGCTGCCACACTTACGTTCTGGAGTACCTGGTGACCTCATTCCCAAGGGCCTTGTCTGTGTTCCTTCTTAAAGATGTCCAAAGAAATCTATCTTTCTCTAAGGATCTAGGGTTCCCTTGAGGAATATTCTATGCTTTGCAAAGCAATTGCTGGTTAATCAGATGAATTAACCCATACCAATGGATGTTGATGTGTTACCTTCCTGGTAACTAACACATGTGCATTTCAACAGGGATCTCTTCAGACAATGTCTTCTCTCAAAGGAGTGGTTATGATGGTGGGAATTTCAGGTACTTGGGTGCCAGTTGAGGGAAGGGCTGTTTTGGCACCAGGTATTTTGTGGTGTCACTGACTTAATAGTGATGTTTATAGGGTGCTTTACAAAGGGCTTTCTTCACAACAACCTTAGAAGGTAGGCTGGGTAAGTATTCGACTCCAATGAGCATCTAAGAAGTTCTTCCTGGTTGTAGGGCCGTATTCTAGACACAGGAAAAATAAGTTCTCCCAGCCTCACAAGGAGGATAAGACATGCACAGATAACTGTAACACAAAATGACAAACCATAAATGTACAAGAAGGCCGTATCCAAAGTGTGAATGGGGAAAACAGCTCTACTGATATGCTGGGCCCTGAAGGTCTGGGTTATCCCTTCCCTCTCCATTACAAAGACTTCATGGAAGAGATCATATTTGATCTGGACATCTAAGGAGTCAGGAAGGCCCGAGTTTACTAGCTGTGTGACCTTAGGCAAGTCACTTAATCTCTGCCTCAATTTCTTCAACTATAAAATTGGGATAGTAATAGCAACTTTCTCTCAGGGTTGTTGAGATGGTCAATTGAGATAGCAATGTAAAGGTTTTGCAAAACTTAAAAAAAAAATAGAACCTGTTAAGTTTTGTCGAACTTTGATCATTTTATAAAATGCCAGCCCTTAAAGGAAGAAATCAGTTGAGTGTCACCCCTGGAGAAGTCAACAAGCATTTATTAAGCACCTACTGTGTGTAAGGCACTGTGCTAAGCACTGGGTATACAATATAAAGCAAAAAAAAAACCTAAAACAGTCCTTGCTTTCAAGGAAGTCACGGTTTAATGGGAGAGAAAACATGCAAACAAAATACATGTAGGAGACTTTAGGAAAGGCATAAGCATTAAGAGATGAAGAAATGAATCTTCCTGCTTTTGCTGGAGAGCTGAGGGTCTATTCATGGGTCTGTATGTTGTCAGACACAGTGGCTCAGTGAGGGGGTTTTGATGAGTTTTTCTTGGTTACAAAGAGGTTCACTCACTGCGGGGCAATTGGACAGATCAATGGCTCTCTCATTGACTAGATCCCTTCCATGGGTCTCTCATTGTCTCTATCAGGAAATGACATAACTATGATGTAAAAATAAAATAAATCAATAAGCCATTATTTCACAACATAATATAATAGATAGAACTGGGGAGAGGGTGGACGCAACAAGACCTGTTATCACAACAATCCAGGTGGCTGGTATTGGAGGCCTAGTATGAAGGGGTGGTAATAGAAATGGGTGATAGATGGGAGAGGTAGGATCTTAGTAGGCCCAGTAGGACCTTACAACAACTGGATGAGGAGATTTACAGGAAGAGGAAAAACGCAAATAAACCAAAGGCTTCCAACAGGGAAGACTGGGTGAAGGGTGATACCACTGAAAAAAAGAAGGAAGACAGGGTAGAAGGTGAATTTAGAGGAAGGTTGGAGAGGTTGAATTTTGACATGCTGAGTATGTAAGGAGCTGGGGGGAGCATTTAATAAGCACCTACTATGTACCAAGCACTATGTTAAGTGCCTTATAAATATCTCATTTGCTTCTCATAACCACCCTGGCAGGTAGGATTTATTATTTTCTTCATTTTACAGTCGAGGAACCTGAGGCAGAGGTTAATTGATTTACCCAGAGTCACACAACTAGCAAGGGTCTGAGGCTGAATTTGAACTCAGATCTTCTTGATTGCAGATCCAGGGTCTACTTTGACACCTAGTGGCCTCTGATTGGTGGGACTTCCAAGTGGAAGTTCTGCAGGCATAGATCTGACAGTCTGGAAGAATGAACAGAGATGAAGAAATTGGTTTTGGAGTTATCTTTACAGAAATGGTGGCTGAAGTCATGAGATTAACAAGAGAGACAGAGAGAGAGAAAGCAAAAGAGATAATCTCGGGGAACAGTCATGTTAAGGGGCTCAGAAAAGGACAAAGATTATGATCAATATATTTGGTTGAGGAGATCCAGGTTAGAAGGTAAGGTCACATGGTCACACAGATGGTACCTGTGAAATCTGGGGCTTCAGCCCAGTGCTTTGGACTCCAAGTTCACAAGGCTTTCCACTTTCCTCTAGAGTTATTTGACTAGAGGGTTGACTATGTTAGAAATCAGGAGAATACAGACTATTCTCATTGAGTTAAGACCTGACTGGTGTCAGGGCCTCTTTTTACCCCAAATTTCACAGAACCGAACCCCACTACCTTGTCACCTTTGAACTACATGGCCTTGAAGGCTAATAGGAGAGAAGAGAAAGACAACTTAGTGAGGTTAAAAAAATGGCCCAGAGAACCCTGGCACACCCAGGGCAAGGTGTATGGATATTCTTTAGTTATCACGGTTTTTATACATTGTCTTCAGTGCCCCTAAAACAATAAACCTCAGTATTATTGCTCCCACCCTGTCCCCTTTCCTTCTATAAAACCCCAGAGGGCTTGAAGTTTGGTCAGAGTCCATCTGAAAGAGTCCAAGCACTTTTTGTAACCAAACAGTTAACAAACATTTATTAAACTCCTACTCTATGCCAGGCTCCATGACTGATGATACAAAGACAAAAGTGCAAACAGTCCTAGCCTTCAGAGAACCTGACATTCTAGGCAGAGGATACAACTTGTCTACATAGAGGGAGGCATTTATAAAACAGATACAAAGTGAGTTTGTGGGGAAGACGCAGAAATGTGTCCCTCTTCAACTCGCGGATTTTTTATTTATCTTCCACAGCACTTATTTAGGACATAGTGCTATGAACACAGTAGGTGCCTAATAAATGCTTGTTGAGCTGAATTGCGAACAAGTCAGCTTTGAAAACTACAGACATTTTCAAAGAAAGACAGCTGTAAAGAATGGGGATTTGTAGTTTTATGTACCATCCTTTTGTTCTACTGTACACGGAAAATCCATTTTCTCTGGTGTTTGTTAAATTCTGAATTAACTTTTTTCATTTAAAAAGAACATAATTAAATACAATTGTTGGATATGTTTTTCATACCTTGCACACTTTGATTTTAACCCTTAAATTGCTTGACTTCAAGTCCTAGCAGGTATCTGTTGAGGGAGAGGCAGGACTGTCTAATGGGAGTAGCACTGGGCTGGGCTAGACCTAAGTAGAATTTTATTTTCCAACTTTGGGAAAGGAATTTAATTTCTGTAAAATTGCCTCCTATAAAATGATTGTAAAATTGGACTACATGGGCCCAAGGTCCTATTCATCCTTAGGTCTGTGCCTAGCAGATTTTAAGCTCATTGAGGGCAAGGACTGTCTTTTATACTGGGCACATAATAGGCACTTAACAAATATCAATTGATTAAAAAGCATGATTCAAACCCAGGTGTCTCCTGATTACTTACCACCAAACCAAACTGACTAGATAATGAAGATGATACGGTCAGTTGATGAATAAACATTTACTAGGCACTGACAGAGCAACAGGTATTGTGGTAAGTACTGGGGATACAAAGAAAGGAAAGACAGTTCCAACTCTTAAAGAGTTCACTGTCGTTGGGGAGACAACATGCAAATCCCTACAAACAAGTTGTAGACAGTATAAATGGGAAATAATCAACAAAGGGAAGGTATTAGCTTAAGGGTGGATTGAGAAAGGCTTTTTTATAGAAGATGAGATTTTAGCTGTACTACTATTTTAGGATACCAGGAAAGCCAGGAGGCAGAGATGAGAAGGGAGAGGTTTTCAATCACAGTCACAGGAGACTGAAATACTATCAAAAAAAAAAAAATAAGAGAAAAACGTCTCCGGTTATCAGTTACTGTTATACACACCCTCCCCATCCCACCCCCTTCAGGACCAGAACTCCTGATGACATAGACAGGAAAGGATGACTCTAAACTGACTTCAGAACTTAAAGGATTTCACCTCATTCTAATCTTTTGGCCTCTGATTCATCCGGGCTGCCCATGGCAGTCAGACAACTTGGCATCAGTTGTTACTCTTAACTGCTGTGACTTTCCCCTGTAGCCTGGGAAAACTAGTGGAGTTCTGAAAGGATCATAGATATTGTAGATGGAATCCACAAAATAGACGATGGACTCTAGATCTTTGATGATAGAAGGGATTTCAGAGGTGATACAGTGCAAACTTCCTTCTCATTTTCCAGATGAAGAAACTGAGGCATGGAAATGTCTGCAGGTGGTGGCAGGGGGAGGAGGGGAATCTCCCAAGGGAAGAAGCTGCTATTGTTCTTTAGAGCCAAGTAATTCATAAGAGAGCAGAAATGGGTTTTATTGTGAAATTACTGGGCTTCTTGGAAGTACATGTGGGGAGATAGAAGAAAGGAAGTTTTTTGGTGTTTTCATCCAAACTAAGCACAGATGTCTGAATGCTAAGTTTCAGCTGCCAATGTCCTTCTTTCTCTTTCACATGGATTCATTCTGTTTCTCTCTCCCATTAATCAATCAATAAACATCAGCCATAGCATTTCAGAGTGGAGAGGACCCCTGGAGATCATCTAACCCAACACTCATTTGACAGAGAAGGAAATAGACCCAGAAATGGAATATGACTTGACCAAGGTCATATAACTAATGTTCGACTGAGTTAGGACTAGAAGGAACCAGAGATATTTTCCCAGGGACTAGAAAAGACTTCCCTCTCCCCCCATATCCTCATTAGTCCTGCTCAGGGCTCCAGATCACACTTAATCAAAACTGAACATGTCCAGATCCTTATTTTGTTTTAATTTTCCAATTGACAAGTACTTGTTTTTTTTTCTCTCTCCTACTTCACCCAGTCAAAAAGAAAAAAGAAAAAGTTTTTGTACCAAATATGCGGAGCCAAGCAAAACAAATTCCTGCATTGTCTGTGTCCAAAAACCTCATTTCCAATGGTTTCCAGCACCATGTCCAAGAATCACCTCTCCAGCACCATTATTTTACAGGTGGGGAAACTGAGGACAAGAAAAGTGAAACGTCTTGCCTAGGGTCACAGATTCCCACCCACTTTGGCTAAATTCAACTTGTAAGAATTGGTCAGTGGCTGCCAATGAATTTTACTTATTATCCTTTGAGAAGCGTAGTGGTTAGGACACAGGACTGAGTCAGGAAAACTGAAGTTCTAGCCCCATCTTCTTTACTCACTAGCTGTGTGACCACTGGCAACTCATTTTTTAATTTCTCTGTGCCTCAGTTTTCTTAGCTATAAAATGAAGTGGGGGTTGAACTACATGGCCTCTAAGGTCCTTTCCACTTCTAAATCCATGATCCTGTAGATCCTTTCCTAAGTAAGAGATAGTAAAAACAAAACAAAAAGTTGGAATGTGGCACCGTTGGGGAATGATTCCTTCTGGATAACTGAGGCTTCATCTTTTCATGAACTATTTAAAAAGATGAACCCATTTAGATGGATTAAAACACATCCCTATCTCTATAAACAAAGGACACTGAACATAACTTCAGCTTTTCTGTATGACTCAACATCATCATCAGAAATGTTAGTGATTGAACTATAGCATAATACAGTGATACATAGTGGTTATTTAAACATATTGAGCCCTTTGCCCTAGCCTAAGTGACTCCAGGATGTTGTGCTATGAGTTATGTTCTGACTTCTTAAAATTTTCTAACTCTGTCAATGTCAAATGATCATTTCCAGTTTCCATCAGTGTTGAAAGAAAGGAAGCTCCTCTCCCCTACTTCTAATTTTCCCTAGTCCCAGAAACTAGATAGCCAAGTTGGTTAGAATTGTACATAAAGTAACAGTAAATATTCTCTGAAGGACCAACTCATTAAAGTTCAGGAACTTGACTGAATAAACTATGGGATATTTGTTTCTTTCTCATTTCTTTCTCACCTATTTCTTTCCAGTTGTTAGAGAGGTAGGCATTCCAGCCAGCTCCGTTTCAAAGAGGTGGTCCCATTTTGGCAGGGATCTTCTGGAGGAAGAGTATATTGCTTAAAAGAAGAGATTTGAAGAAAAAGGACAAGAATTTCATTGACCCTAACAGGCTAGTGGGTGACAGGTGACCTCTGATCACAAAATATTTAGTCTGACTCTGCCTACTTATAAGTCATATTACAACTCACAAGATTCAGGCACAGGAGAGGAAACCTTGCCAGTAGTGTGTATGTTGGGGGAAGAGGGAGGAAGGAAGGAAAGAAAGAGATCCACAGAGCTGCAGTTAGAATCATAGAATGTCAGAACTGGAAGGTACCTGAGAGATCACAGATGAGAAAATGGAGAGCCAGGGGTGACCAGGTGACTTGAGGACTTTATACAGCTGCTTCTGTTGGAGTTAGGATCTGAACTCTGGTCTCCCAGCTTGCAGCCTGGGTCTCTCTCCTCTATCTCAGAGGGTTAGGATCTGCTTCTAAATCCTCAAGAAGACATGTAAAGCATAAAGCAAGACTTACATGAACTGAATGAAGTGAAGCGAGAGCCAGGGAAAACAATATCTGTTAATGACAGCAAGAATGAGGAAGAAAATTATAAAACAAAATGGAATTGTATCATTTTAATAGCCATGCTTGGCCCCGCAGAAGAGTTGAGAAAATGAACCTTTTGTTTCTTGTAGACATGAGGGACCATGGCTATAAAATGTTGGAAATACTGTCAGACCCTGCTGATATGTCTGATGGCTTTACTGAACTGCCCCCCTTCCCCAAATCTCTGTTACAAAGAAAGTCTGATTGGGTAGGAATAAGATGGTGGTTGTTGAGTTTTTTTTCAGTCATGTCCGACTCTTTGTGATCCCATTTGGGGTTTTCTTGGCAAAGATACTGGAGTGGTTTGCCATTTCCTTCTCCAGCTCTTTTTACAGATGAGGAAACTGATGCAAATAGGGTTAAATGACTTTCCAGGGTCACACAACTAGCGAGTATCTGAGGCTGGATTTGAATTCAGGTCTTCCTGACTCCAACTCAGGCATTCTATCTACTACCCCACTTAGCTGCCTCCCAAGTAAAAAGGGCCTACTGGCAAATTAATGTAGCATAAAAAACAAAACTCATCAATAAAATAATTTAAAAAAAAAAGACAAGCCCAAAATACAGTGCAAAGTCATAGAGTCCTGGGGAGCTTTATAAATAAATGTATGCAAAGAGGGGAATTTGTGGTCCTGTCTGTTTGTGGTTTGTAAAGTTTTTTGCAGGGAACTGAACCTGTCACAGCTTAAGGATACCAAGAGAATGAATGGGTAGGGACTTTTTGGAGCAGAAACCTTTTTTTTAGACAGGGTGTGATCAGGCTGTGATTTTAATTTTCATTTGCCTCTGTGAAATTCCACCTCACCCAACTGACCCTCTTGGAGAATCAAGGCCTAGGAGGTTTCTAACTAGATTATTTTAAAGCATATTGGGTCTCCAAGTATAGTATAAGAACTAGATAAGGGTGGGTCAAAGTCTGGGGCAGGAACTATTGTCAGAAAAGAGCAGGCCAAGATAGACGTAGGATCCTAGGATCATAGATTTATTTCTGGAAGGGACCTCAGAGGCCATTTAGTTTACCCTCCTCATTTTACAGATAAGGTCCAGAGAGGTGATTTTTAAAAAATGAGTGTGTGTACATACATGCATACATATGTGTAGTATGTGTGTGTGTGTAGATAGACACATAGATATAAAAAAAAATTTCCCCCCAATTACACATAAGGACAATTTTCAACATTCATTTTAAATAAATTTTGAGTTGCAAATTTTCTCCTCCCATCTCTCTTCTCCCCCCTCCCTAAGACAGTAAACAGTTGGATAAGGTTAGTTCTTTCTAATGCTAAATGCTGCATTTTATTCACTGTGCCACGTGGGCAGCCAAGATAAGGGAAGGAAGAAAAACCCAAGGATCCCAGTGGAGGACCAGAAGACTGGTAGGGTTTTGCCCCTAAACATAAACTTTCCCCAGCTCATAGTATGGCTGAGGAGCAAGTCCTATAATTAGGAAATGGGGGGGGGGGGGTGGAATTCTATTTTTAAAATAATTGTCTTTGAATTTTCATTGTTCATGCTTCTCCTTTGTGCCAATTAACTTGGGTAACTGGGAGTTGGATCAGACTGGCACAAAGCAACCCACCCACAGTTTATGGAATGTGGGCATGAGGTATTTCCTTCCCTGAAAGGACAGGTAACACTTCCCAGGCCAGGGTGGAGCAGGGAGGTGCAGAACAGAAAGTCTGGCAGGGCCTGGTGGGGAAGGCCTCAATACCAGCCCTGAATCCAGGGTCCAGGCCCTGAAACCTGCGAGCAGGGAAACAGGGTGAGGAAAGAGACTAAGGCCTGGTAAAGTATCAGTGTCAGGCCAGCTCCCTCCTCACCTTGACTCTCCCTAACTTCACCTCTGAGGAATGAGCCTAGTGTTGTGGATACTAGTGCCAGGTCACCTCGTAAGTGTGACTAGTTGTCATAAACCTATTAGCGAATTTCTGGCAAATGGTTCAGCATCAGAAATTAATATGATTTCATCAGTGAAATGACAGTAAAGGAGGAGCACTGCTGTTGTACCCTAAGGATTGTGGGATCTTTTTAATCTGCATTTGACTTATTGCTAAAATCTTCCATAGATGCTGTCTCTCCTGTTAGAGTGTGAGCTCTTTGCAAACAGAGATTACTTGTACTCCCAGCACTTAACACAGAGCTTTGTACACAGTAAGCACTTAATAAATGCTTCATTCATTCACTCATTTTACAAGTATGGGAGGAATGCATCTTTGGTTAGTAGAATATTTGTTACAGTCTCTGTTTTTGTTTTCCCATTCGCTCTTGGGGTGGGAGGCATGGGTGGGGATAAGGATAGGAAAAAAGAAAAAGAGAGGAGAATCATTTGTTTAATGCACAGAAGAGAATAAAAGGAAAGCCAGAAAAAATCACAAATGAGCAGGACAGTTTTGAAAGTTACATGTTGAAATTACTATATGTGTAGAGCCTGTATCAGATTGCATGCCATCTTGGGGAGGGAGGGGGAGAAAATTGAAAACTTATGGAAGTGAATGTTGAAAACTAAAAATAAATAAACTAATAAAAAACAAAATCTAAATAAAAGGAAATTATTATATATTTAAAAGAAAACCAATCACAAGATGATGCCCAATCTGATTCTCCTCTTCTGTTTTACAGAGTAAATGGAAATGCCTGTTGTATTTAGTGTTTGTTAAATTTAGATTGAGAGAGTCTGAGCCTCTAAAGTGAAAGGACAGAAATAAATAATGTTTTACATTTTGCAAAGTACTTTTGAGAACCTTGTCTTACTTGGTCCTCATGAGGCACCCATGAGATAGGTAGGGCAGGTAGTTGTATCTCCATTTCCCCAAGCCTCAGAGAAGTTCAGTGTTTTGCCAGTGCTCACATAGCAAGTTCAGAACCACAGAAGCCTTAGTGCTGACAAGGATCTCAGAGGCTGTCTAGTCCAACCCTGCCATTTTACACAGTGAGGAAGCTTGATCGGAGGTATACAGTGGTTGAACTGGGAGCTCAACCCTAGGAAATGGTGCCTTGAAAAAACTGCTGGGTTTGGAGACAAAGGACCTGGGTCCAAATCCCAGCTCCACCACTTAGCTATTTGGGTGGTCTTGAATAATCATTTAACCTCCTGGGCTCATCTGTAAAATGAAGGGATTGGATTAAATGACCCCTAAGGTCCCTTCTGGTTATAAGCAATAGTAATAGGTTCCTTCCACCAGATGCCCTGTCATTCAGCCTCTTTTTGTCCCTTGTTTTCCTTTCTTTCTCCTGACCTCTCTGAATAATAAATAGCTCTTGCTCTGTCAGAAAAACCTGTGTGACCTTGGGCAAGTTCTCTCATTTCTCTTGAGACTCAGTTTCCCCATCTGCAACATGAGGGTGGCCGATGATGTCTCCTCCAGGTCCAGGTCTATGATCTCAGGATCCCATGGCTCTTTATGACTTCTTCCAGCTCTGAATTCTATAATCCTTATTCTATGCTTATCTTTCCCTCTTTCCTGTTCTTGTTAAATCTGAGATAGCTTCATACTTGGGCAACCCCAGGATAAGAGCAGTGAAGCAAGTCTTTCGGGTGACTCTAGGCTTTCTACCTTTTTGCCCGGGTAACATTTAGGCTCTTTGAATGTTTAGAAAAGACAGTTCAAACCACAGGGAATCATAAAATTAGCCTTGGACAGGGATCTCCGAGGTTGTAGAGGTCCGCAGATCCAGAGCTGGAGGGGACCTTCATCCAGTCCACCAGCCTGGTTTTACAGTTGAGGAAATCAAGGTTAAGTGAGTTGCTAAAGGTCACACAGATCTTGAATAACAGAGCTGGGATTCAAACCCAAGTCCTCTGGCTGCAAATCCAGCATTCTTTCAACTATATCAAGCCACTTTTATGCCTGAGTCAATGATAGCTGAGTTCAGGGAGATCCAATCATCTCCTATCCTCTTTAGGGAAGATTCAGGGACTTTTCTCATTCACTGCTAGCCCAGGTTTCTACCTCCCTACCCCCAAGGAGTTTGAGCTCAAAACAGTAAGAAGGCTAGGAAATCCCAGCTTCAGTTTCCCAGGAGGGTAAAGACTTGCCAAACCCCAGGCAGGGCCCTTTCTTGGCTCCGAAACTCTAGTGACGTTGAGTGTCTCTCCTTAGGGCAAGGCTAGGTAAAGTGGGAAGCAGAACAAAGGACTCAGAGAACTGAAAATGAGTGTTAAAATGAAAGTTAACCTGAACCAGCCTAGGAAGCACGCGCACACACACACACACACACACACACACACACACACACACACAAATAGACACACACACAGACATACAGACACACACACAGAGACACAGACACACACATGCGCGTGCGCACACGCACACACACATACTATTCAAGGTAGAAAGAAGAGAGGTCACCTTGCTTACCTCTTTTATCTTTCCACCTTCACACCTGAGCTACTCTAAAGAGACAAGAAACCTTCCTGCCAATTATAATAAACAACAGTAACTCATATTCCTGTAGGATTTTCAGGATTGTGGTTTTTATTGTTCAATCATTTTTTTCAGTTGTGCCAACTCATTGTGACCCCATTTGAGGTTTTCCTGGCAAAGATACTGGAGGAGTTTGCCGTTTCCTTCTCCAGTTCATTTTATATGAAGAAACTAAGGCAAACAGGGAGAAGTGACTTGCCCAGGATCACACAGCTACTAAGTGTCGGAGGCCAGATTTGAACTCAGGAAGATGAGTCTTCCTGACTGACTCCAGGCCTGACACTCTATCCACTCCACTACCTCGCATGTAAATATTCTTTCTAATTTTTTTAAACTTTATTTTAGTTTTAATTTAACAACTTCCCTTTATTCTGCATGTTAATCATGACCTTGGTGAGTAGTGTTTGTTTTGTAAGTGATAAAACGGAGGCAACAGAGGTTAAGTGACTTAGCTAGGTTTATACAACTGGCAAAGATCATAATCCAGGTTCAAAACCACATATTCTTTGCCTCTGTTCTCAAGGCTTTGAATGTACAATCTTACTTTGTCCAGCATAAGAGATATTAGCTTAAATATCCTACAAGTCCAAAATATTCTACTTAGTTATCTGAATCCAGGTCTTTACGGATCCATATCTTTCAATGTAAGTCTTACCCCCATTTTACAGAGGAGTCAGAGAGAGGTTCAATATTCACATTCTAGTAAGCCTCAGAGCTGGCAATGGAACCCAGATCTTTTGTGTCCTCACAGATGCCCTGACCAATTAAATGATAACGACAAGCATTTTTAAGTGCCTACTATGTGCTAGGCACCGTGCTAAGCACAGGGGATGCAAAGGAAGACAACGCCTCTCAAGGAGCTCATAGTCTAATGGGAGGAGACAAGATGCAAACAACCATCTGTACACACGATATGTGTAGCACAGACTGGGGATAACCACAGAAGAAAGACACTGGCATTAAGGGGCATTGGGCAAGGCTTCATGCAGATGGTGAGATTTTGGCTAACCACCTCTGTTTCGGTGAGCATTTGTCCCAAAGATGCTAGGGAAGGGACTCCTGCACTGAGTGAAAAGAGTGAGCCTAATCTTCTTTAAAGTTCCTTCTACCTTTGTTTCAATTCAAGTTAATTCAACAATCCTTTGTTAATTATATGTCAATGAAAAGGACATCCTGTAAGACACCTAGTGTCCGTCTTCAAGAAGTTTACCCTCTAACTAGGGAGAAGAGATTTAACAACCATGAAACAGAACAATTATGTGCTAAACTGGATGTTGTTAAGAAAGCAATAACCCCTAGAAAAATGAACGGTAGTGAGGGTTAAGGGATGGCTTACTGGACTCAGAGAGTCACGAAGAGCTGGGTTCAAGTCCTACCTCTGAAGACAGTCTCTTAACTTCTCCCTGCCTCAGTTTCCTTATGTGTAAAGTGGGGGACAATCACAACCATAGTGTGCGTTGCACAGGGTTGTTATGAGATGCCAATGTGATTATTACAAGCACGTCACGAGCTATATAAATATTGGTTATTATGAGGGGGAGAAATCATTGGGGCTTGAAGCCCGTATGGAATACTTGAGTTTGAACTTGATGGATGGTGGAATGGGCCAACAGGGGAAGGGGCATTATAGGCACAATCTCAGTAAGAAAACAGTTCCCCTTTAGATGGCACTTTAAAGTTTACAAAAAACTTTCTTTACAGCAACTATGTGAGGAGGGTAAGGAGGATGGTTTAAGCATTAGCATGCCCATTTTATAGAGGAAAACATTGAGATTCAGGGACCGTAATCTATGTACTCAAGGGTCATGCTGCTAGTAAATACAATACTAATATAATTACATAGAGCACTATCTCATGTGGTCCTCACAACAACCCTGAGAAATAGGGGCTATTATTTTACAAAGAAGAAAATAGAGTCAGACAGAGGTGCAGTGATTTGTGACCCGGGTCATATGACTAGTAAAGTACCTAAGGCTGGATCTGAACCTATATCTTCTTGACTACATACAGGTCCAGTACTCAATGTACCATCAGGCTGCCCATCAGAGCAGGGAATCAAACCCAGGTCCTCTGACTCCAAATCCAGGGTTTTTTCTAAGATATGATAAAATACTTGTGAATTCCTATAGCCAAGAAATTTGTCACCTGATGGCTAGCCCTCTACTGATGAACTTTATCAAACATAGCTAGGATTGTCTTCAGACATAACATTGGCAGCATCCTTGAAATTCCAACCCAGCCCAACCAGACCTGTCAGAATCTGCTTTCCACTGAAATAACTTTGAAGAGTCTAGAGTTGTATCAGCATCACAGAGAGGGAGGGATATGAGCTGAATTTCAGTGGAGGAAATAAGATGGGGCCAATGAGAAAAATAGAATCATATCATAGTAGTACTGAAAGATCCCTCCATTACATACGCACAACGCCCTCCCTTTAGAGATGAGACTGAAGTCCAGAGAGGTTCAATGGCTTTCTCAGGGTCACCCAGCAAATTCACGGGAGCTGGTTGGGTTGGAATGGTTGTCAAGCTTGGCTTTTTCTATGGGCAGGTGGTATCTAGTGTGTCATTCCATAAACAGAACCTCTCTTATTAAGGGATCTGGGCCACAGTGCATTAGCAAGATGAAGGGTGCAAGACAGTCTCCATCAACAGGTGCTTGCCACTTGCCATCTCAAAGAGTTTAAGAAAGACCCAAGTAGGCAACTCCAAGGCAGTTTTCTTTTTTTTAAAATAAAGTTTTTTTTAATAAACTTGCCTTCAGTGATCTCAGCAATCTCAGCAAAGCACATATACAAACCAAATAAGGAATGTCATCCATAAAACTGTAAATTCCGATCTATTGGCCATTTGTTAGACAGTGTGCGTATACACACACACACACACACACACACACACACACACACACACAAACTTTAACAAAATGCTAATGATGGCATCTTCTGTGCTATGCCCCTTTCTGATCTCCTTTCTGTCCATGAACTTAACAGATTTTGTTACTGTTAATTTTTTATTTAGCCCTGATCAGGGTCCTGATTCTGCTCTTTTGCTCTGCATCACTTCATATCAGTCTTTCCATCTTCCTTTGCTTCATATTTGTCATTTTTGGTGGTGTAATAACATTTCATTATACTGATGTAACTTGGTATTTTCAACCATCCCTCAATGTCTGGACATATAGGTTGTTTCTGGCTTTTCACTATTACAAGTAAATTTCCAATGTGTAGTTTTTGTATAGTGAAATCTGTTTTCCATCTTTAAATCATAATCTTTGGAATATATAGTCCCCATCAGTGAGATCACTGGACCAAAGGGTATGATCGGTTTTGTAATTCTTATTGTGCACTGTCAGATTGTTCTCCAGAAAGATTGTATCAGTTCTCAGGTCTACTGCCAATACTATCTTGTACCAGTTTCCTTACATCTCTACCAGCAGTTAATCTGTCCACTTTAAACTATCTTTGCCAACTTGATGGGAATAACATGTTCTTCCAAAGTTGTTTCAATTCACATCACTGATTGTGAGAGAGTTTAAACAGTTTCTCAAATAGTTGTTAACCAGCTGTCCTTCCTCCCTCAGAACTTATCTGCCCCAACATTTGTCCATTTATCTACTGGGAATGATTCTTATACATTTCTGTCTTTTTAATCTGTGGAATTAATATAAAAAGAATATAGCTTCCTCTGTGGTGTTTGCCACTGGACAAGAACTTGTTGCAAGTGGTACTGGCTGGGGAAATGGACTCCAGAGTCCCAAATTCTAATCCCTGCTATAATCTTTCAGTATACTATATAACCTCTAGCAGGTCATGTTTCTCTCTGTGCTTCACGTTTTCCATCTGTCCTATAGATTCTTATACCTACTCCCTTATATGGTAGTTGTCGTCAGAGACCATGCCATGCCACCTCCTTAGACAGGGCAGTATGACATCACAAGGTCTTGCACTTCAGTAACTATGTCCCCTTAGATGGGATCTAAGATGGAAAAGCCCACACACAGCTCATCTACATTCTGGGGTACTGATATCATTTGCAGGTGTGCTCCCTGGGTCACTGTCAGTGATCTTTGAAAGTTCATATATAGAACAGAAGAGGTACCTAAGAGCTAAAAAAAGGGCACATGTTTCATTTTAAAAAGGGAAAGGGAATGGATTCTGCAAACTATGAGCCAGGGAGGTTGATTTCAGTTCCCAGAAGATTCTAGAGCATATTATTAAAAGGAGGGTTAGTGAACATGTAGAAAATGAGGCAGTGATCATGAAGAGCCAGCATGACTTCATCAAGAACAAGTCACACCAAAATAATATAATTTCTTTTTTTGAAAGGGTTAGTGGACTTGGCAGATCAAGGGCAGTCTGAAGATATGGTTTACCTAGACCTTAGCAAAGCATTTGACAGTTTTTTTGGGATACATCTGTAGACAAGATGGAGATATGAAAGTTAGACAAGGGTCCCATTGAGTGGATTTGCCAGACTTGAAGAGTTGTCATTAGTGGTTCTTTATTAACTTGGAAAGAGTTTTCTAATATGGTGTCTTGGGTATACTTAGCCCAGCTTAGCTTAGCACTGAGCTGTTTAACCTGTTTATCAGTGATTTGAATAAAGGCATAGGTGATATGCCAATCAAATATTTAGATGACACAGAGCTAGGAGAAAGAACTAACACATAAGAGGACATTAGGTAGCCCAAAAGATCTCAACGGATTAGAATGGTGTAGTGAATCTAAAAAAAATGAAATTACCCTTAGTTCTAAAACATAAATTTCATAACTTCTAGATAAAAGAAGCATAGTTAGGTAAGTTTATATGAAAAGAACTATCTGAGAATTTTAGTGAACAAAGAGCTCGCTATGGCCACATTAATATGATTTTAGGGAATATAACCTAGTGATGCATTGTATCTAGCATTAGGGTGAAATGGGGAGACCTAACATACTTTGCTCTGGTCAGACTACATCTACAGTATTGTGTTCAGTGTTGTGAGTTGAATATTGATAAATTACAGGACATTGATAAACTAGAGTGTTGTTGGAAAGGTGACGACGGTGATGAAAGAAGTCAACACAAACTAACCTGGGTTGAAGGTGCTGCCAATAATTTAGCCAGAAGAGAAGATTTGAGGGGACAAAGTATAGCAGTATTCAAGTGTTGAAAGGGATGACATGTTGAAGAAGAAAAAGATTTATTCTTCTCAGTCCCAATAGGCAGAATCAGGAGTAATGAATGGGTAGATGTTAGAGAGAGGATAATTTAGATTTGATGTCAAGAAAAACTACCTAGCAACATGTTGAGTCTTTTCAGTTGTGCCTGACTCTTCCTGACCTATTTGGGATTTTCTTGGCAGAGATCCTGGAGTAGTTTCTTCTCCAGCTCATTTTACAGATGAGGAAACTGAGGCAAACAGGGTGAAGTGACTTGCCTAGGGTCACACAGCTAGTAAGTATCTGAGGCCAGATTTGAACTCAGGAAAAGGAGTTTTCCTGACTCCAGATCTGGCATTCTATCTACTCTGCCACCTCACTGTCCCACCTATCAATTAAATTATTCAAAAGTGGAACAGGCTGCTTTGAAAGGTCATGGGTTCCCTATTCACTGTGGCTTACAAACAAAGGCTAGATAACTGCTTGTATACTATGGAGGGGATCTTTGCTTTGGTTTGGGTTGGACTAGACTAAAGGTTTTTCACTTGGGTTCCACAGATCCCCAAGAAATCTGCTGATAAATTTGAAGGGGTCTAGAAACTTGTATGGGGGAAAGAAATTACAGTATTGATTTTCATTAATTTGAGTTTCCATTGAAATCCTTTATGTTTTATTTTATGCATTTAAAAACACCATTCTGAGAAGAGTTTTACCAAATAGGCTTTACTGAGCTGATAAAGGGTCTCTGACCCCAGAGGTTAAGTACCAGATGACCCTCAAGGTCCCTTTCATCTCTTACTATTCTATGAGGTCTCATATTTAATTTTATATCTGTCATGTTAATGGAAAAAAGGTGAATGATCGTTATCAGCCATTGATAACTATCTTTTTTTCATTAAATTTAAATGTTTTCCCCAGGTCTGAATTCTCTTCCTCCTACCTCCTCCACCTAACCGAAAAAGCAAGAAAACAAAACCTGTTACAACAAATTTTTGCCACTGGCCTTCTCCAAACTAAAACAAAAGCATGAGCCATAATCTGTAGCTCTCTATCTGGAGATGGGTACCATGTTTCCTAGGGAGTCCTCTGGAATTGGGTCTGCTCAGTGGGTTGATTAGGAACTCTGTCTTAAGCCTGTCCTCACCCTGACGTTATTCCCAGACGCTACTGACTTCCTCTGTGTGGCATCCACAGCCTTCTCCCAGATCAGGGTTTTCAGTGCAACAGCTCTTTGTTTGGTTCTATCATCCAAATGGCATTCTAGTTCCATGATCATAAACTCAAGGAATTCTGGAATGTCAGAGCCGGGAGGTACCTTATACGGATCATCTGGTCCTGTCACTCTAAGGAAGACAAAACTGAGGCCTAGAAGGGGGAGTGATTTGTTCCAAGGTCACACCATGAGTTAGTAGATATCAAGAGAAAGGGGAATAGTATAGTCCCAAAGAACAAGTGTCAGTTTTGAAATAACAGGACTTGGTTTCATACCCCAACTCTGACCCTTAGAGCCCTTAACTTCCCTGGGCCCCAATTTCCTCATCTGTTAAATAAAGACATTGGACTTTGCTGGCCTCCAAAGTCCCATCTGGTCTTATGAACCCTATAGTCACCTGCCTCTCAGAACAGGGCTCTTTCTCATATACCAACTCTCTTGCTAAGTATAAAACATTTGTTGATGAGCCCTACAAGAACTGAATCAAATCAGCACAAAGTCTCCATTCAAGGGGTTGGCAAGACCAGAGAGTCAACTCTGATCAATGCAATAGTCTGCCATATTTCCAGGGAACCCAGGATGAAAGGCAGTCCCCACCTCCTGACTTAGAGGGGATGAACTCAAGCTGCAGCATGAAATACTTGTCTTAGACATGGTCAATATGGGAATTCGTCTTGCTTAACTATATATGTTTACCATAAGGGTTTTCTTTGTCCAGTTTGGGGACTGGACAGTAGGGGAAAAAGAACAAAATGCTTGTTAATTACATTAGTTTTTTAAATGTACAAATAAAGGTCAAAGGCTGAGCATCCTCAAAAATTGGTAGCCTATGGAAGGACCACCTGGATAAGGAGGCAAAGGACCTGTCTTCAGGTTCCAGTTCTGTCACTTACTAGCTTTGAGAACTCAGGTAAGTCTTTGAGCCTGTTTTCTCTTCTTTAAAATAGGGATAATGATACCTACCCTGGCTACCCCTCCCCCAAGGCTGTAATGGGAGTGAAATATTGAGTGTGAAAGCACTTTGTAAATAGGATGGGAACAGAGGCTGTGTTACCATCATCGGTATTTGTTCTGCTTCTCTCCTAGAATTTGAACCAATCCCAACTCTAATCAAGGATTTTAGATCCCTCTTCTCTGTTCTTGTATCAGCATTTTCCATCACCTAAAATGACTTTGGTATCAAACCTCAGGAGAACAGCTGGTATTGACTCATATGTCAGTTCTCGAAGGCAAACTCCATTTTTTCCCAGTGTCACCCCAAGAGTCATTGGAGTCTATCAAATCCTGCTTCTGACACCTGATAGCTGTGTGAGTATAGGCAAATCACTTCCCTTCACCGAGGCTGTTTCCTCATCTGTAAAATGTGGGAGCCAGGCTATAATATCTCCAAAAGTCTCATCTAGCCAGGAGTATGCTGGGAAATGTTTAACGACCAGCTCTCCATGAAATAAAATGTCTGCAGGCACAGTTTTTAGTTCAGTCTTCACTATTAACATTTTCTCCATCATTTTCTTAAAAGTAGAGACAATCCACAAGACAACAAAGCGAGGCATGATTTTTAGCAGCTTGGATTTGAGAGATGGAAATGCTTACCCTGAAAATTTAACCATCAGCTGGAGATGATTATCCCTGCTTCCATCTCTCAATTCTATTTTCCTGTGATATCTTTGGAAGCCCTAGCTATCTCATCTGTAAAATGGGGATAAAAATACCTGTCCTATCAACCCTATAGGGTTGTCATGCAGCTAAAATGAAATGATAAATGTGAGGTCTTGAAACGTTTTTTTTTAATCGCTATGAAAACAGGAGATTAATATTCTCTCCTCCCCCAAGATTTCCCTAGGAACTCCTAGGAAGGCGGGGAGGAAACCCCCTCAGACTAACAAATCAGCCACAGCTGTTTTGGCCGTCTATAGTCTTAGTTGCCTGGAGGCCCCGAGCAAGTTAAGTGACTTGCCTGGAATTACTCAGCCAATATGTGTTAGAGGCGAGATTTCAGCTGAGATCTTCCTCAGCTGAGCCCAAACTCTCTCAGCCCCCTCGACCCATTCCCTCCTTTTTTTCCTTTTTTTGTTCTGGCTCTTGCTTCCATTATTACTGTACCAGCATTGCTACTACTGTCACCAACGTATACTTTTCCAAGGTTGGTTAGCAAAATTATCTCAGCAGTCACCTCTTCCTAACACTGATGTGGGAGACACCGCTCACCTCAGACCTTATAAGGAAACTTTGTTTTATCAACTTTCACTGCTTGGAGAGGCTATGTTTTTTGTTTTTTTTTTAATAGGGTTATGATTTGACTAGCAACCTGTTTCATAATGGGATGAGGGGAGAGGCGAGAAGCTAATACATCTGGAAGATAACCTTTAAAAACTGAATTAAAATCTGATGTCTCATGATATGTTGTTTGCTGTCATTTAGAAGTGTTCAAGTCCCAGCCTTGTTATGGAAGTGGTAGCAGCAATTTCTGTAGTGAATGGAGGGCTGGATTAGATAACCTCTGGGGTGCCCTCTGACTCTGAGCCTGTGAATCTTTGAGAACCCTAGGAGAAGAGGGGTGGCTAATAGGTGGTATTAAATCCCACTTTCAATTTAAGCCAGTTTGGTCTATACTGACAAAACACCATTAGTAGACTCTGCTATTTCTGGGTTCTCTGCTATTACTGAGTTCTTGGCACACAGACCAGTATGGAATGAAAATCTATCTTCTTCACAAGGTTCAGTCAGTCTGCTTTTAAGCAGGGAACAATTTTCACTACAGCAGGCAGATTTTTCTTCTAGACTGGCTATAGGAAAACCTCCCACCCCTCCAGCCAAGTACTTCACGAGTGACCTTGAGTTCTTAATTTTTTCCATCCCATGACCTTTTCAGTGGAGAAACATTTTATTATATCTTTAGGTCAGATGGTGGGTCTTTATCTTTATCTTTATCTTTAGGTCAGATGAGGTCCCTTCTAACTCTTAGATCCATAATTCTGCAGGTCCCATTTCTTCCATATACCTGGTGCATCTTATTCCGGATTTGTTTACTCTGTTTCCTCTCTATTCATTGCTTTGTATTCAAGGAGGCAAAGTGATCCAATGGAAGGTGGGTGGAACACTTAAGGCAGAGAATCAGAAGATCTATGTTCTTATCCTGAATCTGAATAACTGTGTGAACTTGGGAGAGGGAGGGAACAAACATTTATTAAGCCCCTACTATGTTCCAGACACAGTATTAAGCACTCTACAAACATCTCTTAGTCACACTGAGAGACAGGTGTTATCTCCACCGAGAGAACTGAGACAGACAGAGGTTAAACATCCAGGGTCACATAGGTTGGTTTTTTAATTCAGGTCTTCCTGACTTGAGGCCTTGGACAGGTCCTTTCCTGAGACTGGGCCTCAATTCCATAAAACAAGAGAATCTCAGACTTGGAAGGGACCTTAAAGGTCAACTTGTTCAGCTTCTTCCCCATTCCCCATGAGCATGAAGATTTTCTCTACAATATCTTTGGCAAATGTTTAACTAATGTCTTCTTGACTATGCATATCAAGATATCCAGTGAAGGGGAACTCACTGTGTTTTGAGGCAGTCCATTTCATTGTTGGATAGCTCTCTCTGTAAGAAAGCTGCTCCTTAGATGTAGCCAAAAACAGCCTCCCTGGAACCCATGGCTCCTAGTTCTGCCTTTTGAGCAACACAGAAAAAAGTATCTCAGTCTTTCATGTGATGTCTTTGATGAGAGTCATCTGTCCCTTCCTACCCAAGTCTTTTCCTTTAAAGTACCCATTCTTTGGAATAAATGAAGGGCAGGATAGGACAGAGGGAAATGTGGTTAGCCTTTTACAACATAAATATTGTGGAAGCGCTTTGCATTGTTACACATGTATGACCTATATTGAATTGCTTGTTTTCTCAATGACAGTGAGTGGGGAGGAGGGAGAGAATATGAAACTCAAAGCTTTAAGAATGAATGTTAAAATTTGTTTTAGCATGCAGCTGGAAATTAAACTACACAGGTAATGGAGTATAGAAATCTATTTTGCCCTACAGGAAAATAGAGGGGAAGGGGGATGGAAGAAGGGTGGATAATAGAAGGGAAGACAGACTGGAGGAAGGGATGGATCCTGGGGTGGGGGATGGGGAGAGATGGGGAGAAATTTTGAATTCAAATTCTTGTGGAAATGAATGTTAAGAACTGAAAAATAAATTATATGTTAAAAAAATAAAGTACCCATTTTTACCCTTATTTTTCCCCATACGGGTTGTCCCCAAACCATTTCACATCTATAAACTTGACTTTTTCCTCTGTAAAATGAAAGAGCTACATGTACTCAGTGGTTCAACTCCTTCCATTCCAAGAGAATTTGAAGCAAAAATAAATCAAGAAATCCTACTTGCAGATGAACATAAACCCAATCTTTTGTAGGTGGAAACAAAAGAATAATGTCAGTGTGGTGTAGGGGGAAGATCACTGGACTTAGAATCAAAGATGACCAGGGTTCAGATCTCACCCTTGACACTTAATTAGGCAATCATTTAAACCCTCGAGCTTTGGTTCCCCTTTTTGTAATAATAAGATCTGTAGTAAAATAGGCTTGTTGTGAGGCTGAAATGATTTGAGTGCTAAGACATATAGTGCTTTGCAAACACTTTATAAATATCAGCTTATTATATTAATAGGGGGAGGAAGGTGGTTTAAATACTCAGTTAAATACTCAGATCAGGGAGAATTTTCTCAGAGGCACAAGTGGTCCTACTGTGTGTGCCTGGAACAGGGAGAAGAGAAAGATCACTCTTTGGGAACTGGAATTCCCATGGGTGCCCTTTCCCTCCTCACCTTACCTCACATTCTGTACACCAGGAATGTTCTCTCTACCCGTATGCCCACTTCTCAGTGCCTTCTCACCCATTCTTTGACCCCAGAGCTACCTCCTTCATGAATCCTTCTTTGTGCCAGGATGCTTCAGAGACCTTGCCCCCACCTCTGCCCAAACACCCTGTGACTCCAAACTTCTGACTAGTGAGCTTTTCCCCCCATCTAACTAAATCCTAGACTGTCTTTACAATAAACCTTGGAAGGGTATCCTTTCTCTTCCTCCCTTCCAACTCTAGCTCTAAGTTCATTAATCAAATCAAAACTACCATTCCTGGAAATGGCCTGCCAGTCAAATGTCCTATGACTCCGATCACCATCCTAGTGACTTCTCCGATCAAAATGCTCTTCCCTGGTTATCACTGCTTTATATGGTTTATCTTTTCCTAAAAGAATGTAAACTCCTTGGGTGCAGGGATGATCTGCATCTGTATCCCCAGACTTAGCACAGTACCTGGCATACGATAAAAACAAATATTTTTTCATTTATTCATTCACTAAGCCCTTTAGGCTAGCAAAAATTTCCTCTCAGACTTCACAGCACTGTTTTGCATCCACTGGACTTTTCCCTGCAGTTTCTTCCAGATGCTTAGCTAGTACCTTCTCCTCCAAATGTATGCTTTCCACCTCACTATCATCCTTCCTTCAAAGTGTGCTAGATCTAGAGTCAGGAAGACCTGAGTTCAAATCTAACCTCAGATACTGTGACCCTGGACAAAGTCACTTAATCTCCATCTGCCTTAGTTTCCTCAACTGTAAAATAGTACCTACCCTTGAAGGGTTGTTGTAAGTATCAAATAAAATAATATTTTTTCTGGAAATAGTATTTTATTTTTTTCAATTAGACATAAAGATATTTTTCAACATTCATTTTTTATAAAATTTTGAGTTCCAAATTTTTCCCCGCTTCCTCCTTTCTATCCCCTCTCCCCAAGATGGCAAGCACAAATAAAATAATATTTGCAAAATGCTTAGCATGGTGCCTGGCCTATGGTAGGCATTATATCAATATTTATCCTTTCTTGACTATATATCTTGTATGTGACTCTCCCACATTAGAATCCTGAGAATTCCTTGAGGGCAGGAATTTTTAGGAATTTTTCTTTCCTTTTTCTTGGTATTTCCTAGGGTTTACTTAGCCCAGGCCCCAATACTGAGGTTTACTAACTACATGTTGATTGACCAAAAAATAAATAAACACCAGACTTGTGATTTTACTGGAATTAGGAACTTCCTGGATAGACACTCCCTCTCCCAAACCAGATTGGCACCTACTCTGAAATATACTGTTTTAGAAAGTGGTCTGGAGTACTAGAGACTGAGTTTGCTTCGGGTCAGAAACAGGACTTCAGCTGGGGTCGATCTTCCTTAGTGTGTATTCTGTTCTCCTGAGGTTGACATCCTATCTCCCTGTCTATCAGGACAGGTGCTCTGTCTTTGTACCTCTAGGAGATCAATAAACATTTGGTGAATTGAAATGAAGTTATCATCTGGTAGTGGAGCAGAAGGGGGAAGGTGGCCATTCCAGTCAGAAGCCAAATCAGCAGGGTACCACCCCTGTACACTTCAACCCCGCAGAGAAGAAAGAATGAATGGTTAGAAATAGTGAGGTGCCCCTAAGCTGACCCAGAAAAGAGGTTTCACAGGAGTGAAGGAAGACTGCCCCCTTCTCCTAGCCAGGGAGTGAGAGAGGGAAGAAAGGGAGGAGGGGTGGGATGGAGAGAGACAAAGAGAGAGGGAGAGAGAGACACACAGAGAGACAGAGAGAGACCGAGAGAGAGAAAGAGGGAGGGAGAGACAGAGACACAGAGAGACAGAGAAAGAGACAGAGAGAGAGAAAGAGAGAGAGGGAGAGAGAGACACACAGAGAGACAGAGAGAGAGAAAGAGAGAGGGAGAGAGAGACACACAGAGAGACAGAGACCAAGAGAGAGAAAGAGAGAGGGAGAGACAGAGACACAGAGAGACAGAAAGGATGAAATGCTCTGTTTAGCCTTTAAAGGAGAGGAGGAAGGCTGCCCACCTGTCCTAGCCGGGGAGGAAGAGGGAAGGAAAGAGAGAGAGAAGGAAGGAAAAGAGGAAGGAAAGCAGTGACGAGGGTCTCCATTGTTGAAGGGGAGGATGAGGAACAAAGCCCGGCCTCCCCCCACCCCAGCCCCCAGCTGTCAGACAGGGGAGGCAGGAGGCTCGCCGGCTGGTGGTTTCCTGTTTCCGTTAACTCCTGCAGGGTCGGTGGCCGGCCCTGATTGGCTGAGCCGGCCTACCCCTCGGTTTTGCCATTTAAGGCCGACAAGCTCTCCCAGCCCCACTGCCTGCAGCGGAGTTCCTGAGGAGGTGTGTCACTTTAGGATGCTTCCGACGCCCTGAAACCCAGCCGGGGGTGGGAAGCGGTAGAGACAGGCAGGTACCTACAGCTCCGTCTGGTCTGTCTAAAAGCCTCCACCTCCAGCTGGTGTTTCTGGAGACAGACAGAGCTTTGACCTTCTGTCTAAAAGTCTGCACCTCCAGGGGTTTTCACAGCTCCCTCCTTCCCTTCTTCCCTCCCTCTCCCAGCTGGGTGAAGGGGAGGAGGACCCAGAGCAGTCTGAAAACACTGACTCTGCTGTCAGGGAATGAACGGTCTGTTGCTTGACATTCTGCCTCAGTGGGTCAAAAACAAAATGCTCCATTTGGCCTTTAAACGTTTCACAACCTGGCCCAGGGGTGGGAAACCTCTGACCTCAAGGCCATATGTGGTCTTCTAGATCCTCAAGGGTGACTGACTGAATCCAAACTTCACAGAACAAATGCCCTTAATAAAACGATTTGTTCTGTAAAACTTGGACTGAGTCAAAAACGGCCACATGTGGCCTGGAGGCCACAGGTTCCGCACGCCCTGACTGGCCCTTTCTTACTTTTTAAGTCTTCTGACATTGGAGTTCTCCCCTCCCCGCGAAGTATTCTATGATTCAACCACTGGGGCCTCTTGGCTGTTCCTCACACACGACCCTCTGTCTCTTGGTTTCGCAACCCATGCCCATAATGGTCTTCCTCCTCACCTCTGTTTCTTGGCTTCCTTCAAGACTCAGCTGAAATCCTACCGTCTGCAGGAAGGGGCCTTTCTAGGTGCCTCTCCCTCCACACCCCTGCCAGTGCCTTACCTCTCACCTTCCTGTAAGAGTATCCACCATCTGTCCATCTACCACGTATATATGGGGGAGACTCAAGGAAATGGGGAATCACTCTAGTATCTTTGCCAAGAAAACTCCACGGACAGTATGATCCACGGGATCATGATCGACTGAACATCAACATTCTGTATGTATAATAATGCATATATATTATTATTTGTATGCTCTCTCTCTGTTTAGAATGTAATCCCCTTGAGAACAGGGACTTTTTTTAATCTCTGTATCCCCAGCACTTAGCGCAGTGCTGAGAACATGCTAGACACTTAATATTTGTGACTGAATGGATTTTTCTTGAGATACCCAGTCAAAAGCACACCATGAAATATCTTTAGAGACTTTTCATCTGAATGCCTTAAAGCTCCCTTAGACTGTGAGCAGCTTGGGAGCCTGGACTGTCTTTGACCTTTCTTTGTATTCCCAACTCTTAGCGTAGTGCCTGACACATAGTAAGTGTTTAATAAATGTTTATTGACCGACTGAATGAAGGCAACTCTTACACAAATGTGCTAGAGAGCTAATATGGACTCTGAATCACCAAGAACTGAATTCAAATCCTGCCTCTGGCATATCAGAGCTGTGTGACATTGGATAAATTAACCTCTTGGTAGTCTCAGGCAACTAAGACTATAAGAAGAAGTTTCTCCCTGGGGCCTCCCTCTCCTGATGAAACCACAGGTTAGACTAACAACAAAAAAATGAACAAATTCCCAAGGGAGCCAGGGTGGAATCAGGAGACTGCCCTGTCATGGACTCACTGTGTGACCCCAGGTGGGTCGCTGAATTGAGCCTGGTGAAAAATGGGGATCATTTTCCCCGCAAGAGGGTTTCATGAGGACAAAGGAGATGGGGCTGCTGTCTCCCATTGCCACTTGGCACTGGCTCTCTGGCTCTGGGCCGAGCATGTCCCCAATCCCAGTCGTGTGAATCCTTTCTCCTTCTTTTCTCAGAGTCTCCGATCTGCAGCCCCTAGGGTGGTCCCGGTTGCTGAATCTCCTTTGGCCGCCTTCCCATGGCCTCAACAGCTGCACAGAAAAAGGCTTGGTTGTGCCAACAGGCTCTGCCCCCACATTCATTTCTCGAATGACGTTGGGCAAATCACTTAAAAATCTCTCCAGGCCTTAATGTCTCCTATCTGAAAAATGAGGGGGCTTGGGTTAGACAGGTTCTTAAGGCTTTTCCAACTCTTAACATTCTATTTGTTAAGATCCTATGGGGCTTCCAAGTAGAAAGTCAAACTTCTCTCCCAGGGGAGAATAACAAATGTTTGTTGAGTAGATGAGTCTTGTAACAGCCCAGCTGCAAGTGATGGACAGAGACAAAAGGGAGTGGGGCAGAGGGAACGGTGCCAGATTTGGAGAGAGAAGGCCTGGGTTCAAATGCCAAAGCTGAAGCTCTATGAGACCATGGGCAAAGTCACTTAGGTGGCGATGGGAAAAATCAACGGATTTGGAGTCGGAAGTCCCAGGTTCAAAATCTGGCCTCTGTTACTGTGTGACATTAGACAAGTGGCTCAATCTTTTGGAGCCTATTTCCTTATCTTAAAATGAAAGAAGCAGAGAGGATGACCTCTAAGGTCCCTTCTACTTCTACATCTATGATTTTGTGAACCTTTCTAGGCCTCTGTTTCCACCTCCAGGGTCTTATTATGAGACCTGGAATGTATCAAAGGGTTCTTAACTTGGTGTCCGTGAACTTGTTTTTTTTTATATTTTAATAAGTATATTATAATAGAATTGAACCTTTTTTAAATACTAATGCTTTAATAGCTTAAAATATCACTAAGACTTTCGGGACATCTTGTATTTCAATATAATGTTTCCTTTGTAATCATACATATTTCCTTTTATGCAATGAAAAATGTTATTCTGAAAAGGGGTCTACTGGACTGCCAAAGGAGTCCATGACGTGAGAAAGGTCAGGAACCTTATTCTAGCATCCCTGCTCTAGAGGCATTCAGTAGGCACTTAATAAATACTTGTTGGCTACCTCAAATCAGATGATATGTGTAATGTGCTCTGCAGATTTTAAAGTACCATATAGTGGATAGTGCACCGGCCCCAGATTCAGGAAAACCTGACTTCAGGCACTTATACTAGCTGCACAGCCCTGGGTAAGTCATTTAACTCAGGTTGCCTCCAAAAAAACCCAAAACTAAGACCAAAAAAAGCACTATATAAAGGCCATCAAATGAGAGATGGCATGGTATAGTGGCTTTGGAATTAGAGGACCTGTATTCATATCCTGCCTCTATCAATTCTGGTGATCCCATGATTTTAAGGGAAGGGAGGAAGAGAGAAAGTTCTGTTTGAGGGAAGGCAAAGTCAACTTAATCCTGGCTGGGGGTTCATGAAGTTTCTTGGAGAAGATGCCGCCTAAGATAAGCATTGAAGGACTGGAAGGATGTGTCTGCAGCTGAAGACAGAAAGGGAGTTCATCTCAGGTCTGGGGGAACCATGTGAGCAAAGACACAGAGATGCTACTGGGCAGGATGAGATGAGGGCAGAGCTAGTGGCCCAGTTATCCTGGATCATAGTGTACATGAAGGGGAGTAGCACGAGATAAGGCTGGAAACACAAGTTAGAACCTTGAAATGCCAGGATAAGGAGTGCATACCTTATTTGGTAGGCAATCGAGAGCAACCAAAGGTTTTTTTGAATATGAGACTGACATCAGATCCATGCATCAGGAGCATTTCTTGGACAGCAGTATGAAGGATGGATTGAAGAGGGAATAGATAGGAGGCAGGAAGGCTAGTCAGGTTATTAGGAGACCAGGGGGGACGTCCATTCTACTCACAAAGGAAGGACGATGGAGAAAAAATTACAGGCATTCTACTAACATTGCTCTAGACCTTGACCTTCCATTCCTAGCTCTTAATATGGACACAAAGGTTGCCTTGGGATCTGCAGTGGTTACACACAATGGCATCTTTTGCCTCCTAGTTGTGAATAGTATAGCGTAAATGGAAATGGATGACCCATACTTTTCTCCCCTCATCTTTTCCACAAATTAACCTCATCTTACCTACCTGATTTATTTCCCACTGATCCCTGCCCCAGCCACATTGAACTCCTTGGAATAATCTGTACATACCATGCTTGAGGTCTCTTCCAGATCTAAAATTCTATACTATATTTGTTTTTCCTCCCATGCTACCCATCCTTCCAGACCCAACTCAATTCTCACCTCTTAGTGGAGATCTGAGTTCAAATGTTACTTCTGGGGATTAGCTATGATTATAGGTAAGTCACTCTCTGAGCCTCAGTTCCCTTATTTGCAAAATGGGTATCATTAAAGCCATAGTACCCATCTCACAGGGTCATTCATGGTTTTCAGGTGCCAAAGAGATATTGCCTATAAAACGCAGTGCAAACTTTAATTGCTATATAAATGTTGGCTATTATAATGGTCACAGATAATGTCCCGGTTATTATTTCAAGAAGCATTCCCCTCCCCGCCATTATTGTCCCCTATATAGATCTCTCCTTTTCCCTTATTCCTACTGGACTAATGATCAGCCACACTGTTTACCCCTTGATTGTTTTCTAATTGCCCCATGCCTCTCTTTTGGCTTCCCAGATAAATAGAAAGTGCCTTCAGAGTGAGGATCTCTAGGCAGAGAGGAGACACTCCTTAAATATTTGAGTGAGTGATGGAAGCAAGTACCATTCAATCCAGAGGTAGGTTTCACTTGTCCTCAACCCCTTCCACTGGACCCATTTACCTGTCCCTCTCCAAACACCCTTGTCTCAACCTGAAACTTTCAGGAGCAGTGAAGTAGAGGCTGTTCCTCTGAGTGTGTGTGTGTGTGTGTGTTTGTGTGTGTGTGTGTCTACCAGGAAGCTTTGCTGCTAAGCTGAAAGCTCTCTGGCCCTCTACTTGTGCCTAGGACATTTTTTTTTTCCCAGAGAGAAAAACAAACTCAACTATAACCACTGAATATTATGGGGTGGACCTACATGATGTGATTTGTGGACCTTTGGCTAATTCTCTCCACCCCAGATTATCTCCAGTGACACTAGAAACTTCACTATTAGTGATTCATTCCTTTGCCTTCTCATAAAATGAAAACATCCACCCTCTGAGAGGTAGAACACATTAAGTCCTTCACACCTTAGTAGGTATGAGAGTATCAGATCGGGAGGGAGAGGACGTGTGTGGGGGTGTTCCCTGAATCAGGGAACAGAGGAGTAAAAATGAGACTGGAGGGGGCTGGAGATTTATTCCACCAACTTCACATTGTTTCCAGGTCCCAGGTAAAGACGATGGTAGTTCTGCCTCTTGCTACCCGTGTGACCTTATACAAGTTTTTGGGCCTCTATTTCCTGAACTGTAAAATGAGGGTGTTGGAGTAGTTTCCTCATGAACTTTGCCACTGACTACCTGTGTGGTCTTGGGTGGATCACTTGCCCTCTGAGACTTAGTTTCTTTATCTGTAAAATAAGGGTGGTGGTTGTGGAGACTTTCAAGTTCCTTTCAGTTCTAAATCTATACTCCTAAAATCTCTTTCAATTCTAAATCCAAGGTTCTAGGTTAGGTGGATAGTTCAGCTAAACTCAGTCTTAAAAGCCCAAGAGATAGAGCTCAGGCCCTCAGGGTTTTGATGCACTGTATTATGAGGGCCAGATTAGGTCAGCTGAAAAATAAGACGACTTCCTCATAAGGCAGTGTAACAGGTCTGGATCTATGACGACTACTCCTTCCATTTCCATCACCTCAACTCCTTCTCACTTCTACCTGGGGTTGGAGGGGGGAGAACTTATGGCCTTAAGGCCACATGTAGCCCTCTGGGATCTCAAGTGCAGCCCTTCATATTTGGAGTCAGTCAAAGGGTTGCACTTGAGGACCTAGAGGGCCATAGGCAGCCTTGAGGCCACAAGTTCCCCACTCCTGACCTAGGGTGTAGTCTATAGGAGCCTTTCCCCAGAACCAGTTATCACCCAGCTTCCTGGCCCAAGGCATCTTCATTAGGAGCTGATTGGGAGATGGGAAGGGAAGAGGGGAGGGTGGTTTCTTGGCACCCAGATTAAGCATTCAGCCCAAAGGATGTGTCATATTTCTGCCTCCCCTACACTTCTTCAGGGGATAGTTTAGTGACTGGAGGGCAGATTTATTCAAACTTATGTTCCCTGTAATATCTAGGCCATGACGTCCCTAGAAGACAAGACCTTGAATTGTCCTTAAAAAGAAAAAAGTGGGGGAGGGGGAGACAGGAGCCAATTTGTTTTCCTGTTTACAAACCCTGTCCTGTCTTTAAAGAGTGTTTGGGAGCCTGAAAGGCAGACACCAACCCCAATCATAGCTCTGTGACTCACACATGTCTTTACTCATGGGTAGCCCGAAGGGGTACAACTGCGATCCAGAACACACCTTTGAAATCACAGCCCTGAAACCTCCTTCCAGGTCCTCAATTTATGACTTATTTTCCCTCCTGTGTAAGGAGTAGCAGCTCCCAAACAAAGGACAGAGAAGGAATAAAGGATCACAGGCTCATGGGAAACTGAATTCAGGATTGGAAGACACCTTACAGGTCATCTGATCTTATTACCACATTTAACAGAGGAGGAAACTGAGGCTCCAACAGGTTCAATGCTTTGCCTAAGGTCCCAGAGCTCTCCCCCTCCCATCTCCTCAGGAAGCTTGCCCCTTGGGTCATCACCTCTCTCTAATTTTCACTGATGCCTTTTCTGTTGCCTTCAAACATGCCTGGGTCTCCCTCAAACTTTAAAAAAAGGCAACATGGGATAGAGGACAGGGCACTGCATTTGAGGGTCAGGAAGATTGGGCCTTAAGATCTGTGCCAGATACTTCCTAGCTGTGGGACCCTGGGGAGGTAAGTCATATAACCACTCTGTGCCTCAGTTTCCTCAAATATAGGTTTGCCTGAACACTCAGTCCTGGGCCGTCTCCTCTTCTTTCTGTGCCCTCTTACTTGATGATTTCATTGGCTCCCATGAAGTCAACTCTCATCCCTCTTCAAATGACTCCCAAATCCACGTATCCACCTACCAATCCATCTACCAATCAATAAAGAAACATTTATTAATCATTGATTTTTCTGCATTCCATTCTCACATCTCCAAATGCCTGCTGGACGTCTCCACCCGGATGTCTCATAAACATCTCAAACTCAGTTATAGAACACATTCTGTTTCCTGCCTCACCTCCTGAATCTCCTATTTCGAGCGAAATATACCTTTCCTTTAGTCACTCAGATTACCAAACTGTAAGTCATTCTTTACTCTTCACCCTCACTTATACATTTAATTTATATTAAATCAAATGAGATAATATTTATAAAGTACTTAGAACAATGTTTGGCACACAGTAGGTGCTCAATAAATGCTTATTCATCTCCTTCCTACCCCCCAAAGCTATCAGTTTATTACTTGTCAATTCAATTCAAACATCTCCCATATATGTCACCTTCTTTTGGAGGGGGAAACAGTGGGAGGGGAGAGAAGAAGGGAGGAGAAGAAGCATTTATGTAGTGCCTACTATATGCCAGGAACTGTGCTATGTGCTTTATCTCATCTGATCCTCACAACAACCTTGTGTGATAGGGGCTCTTATTAAATCCATTTTACAGTTGAGGAAACTGAGGCAGGCAGAGGTGAAGTGACTTGCCCAGGGTCACACAACTAGTTAAGTGCCTGAGGCTGGATTTGAACTTGGGCCAAATGCTCTATCCCCCTGCTGTCACCTAGTTGCTCAAGAACACCACCACTTCTACCACCACTGCCCTAGTTTAGGTCCTCGGTCCCTCCTGCCTGAACTATTACAATAGCCTGTGGATTGATGTCCCTTCGTCCAACCTCCCCTCTTTAATCCCTCCTCTATATAGCTGCCAAATTGATTTTCTTAAGGTTCAGGTTTGACCACTTTGCTTCCCAGGCATCCCCCTTGTCCCTACGATGAGAGAAAAATGCCTTTTTGGTGTTTACAGCCCTTCACAATCTGACTCTTGCCTAGTTTTGCAGCCTAGTTAAACCTTAGTTTCCTTTAGCTGTGCTATAGGTCAGCCCAGACTGTCTGCTTGGAGGTGACATCCCATCTCCCCGCCTTTATCCAGGTGGTCTCAAAGGTCATTTCAAGTTCTTCTTCCTTTAAGAAAGAGCATCCCCACCCCATCAGTTTGTATTTATTTTGTATATATCCTAGATTTACTTATTTGTGAAGATGTAGTATTTTCCTTCCCTTCCTCCCCCAGTAGACTGTAATAGACTCCTTGATGGTTGTAATATTTTCCTATCTATATTCCAAGTACCTGGCAGAATACTTGACACACAGTTGCTACTGAGTACATGTTTTTTGATTAACAAATGGCAACCCCAGCCTAGGACATCCCCTACCTGTAAGTGTGAGGATCTCTGGGAAGATCTCCTCCAGTTAAAAAAATAAAAATAGATAAGTTGATAAAAGAATAAATAAACAAATAAATTAAATCTCTCACCCATGCCTGATAGCCTGCTATTACATATTTGTCCCTTTGTGTTAAACATTGTCTCTTCCCTTCCAAGTCATCTTTTAAGAAGCAAATACTTTCGGTGGTGCACTCGATAGAGCACCAGTGCAGGAGTCAGGAGGACCTGAGTTCAAATCTCACCTCAGTACTTGACACTCACTAGCTGTGTGACCTTGGCAAGTCACTTAACCCCAATTGCCTCATCCTGGGTCATTTCCAGTCATCATGATGAATACCTGGTTACTAGATTCAGACAGCTCTGGAGGAGAAGTGAGGCTGGTGACCTGCACAGCCCTCCCTCACTCAAAACAAAGTCAAGTTCAAGTCATGTCATTATTTCTCTGATGGCACGGTCTTCTTTGGCAATGAAGGGCATGTGCGCGCATGCATGCACGCATGCACACACACACACACACACACACTCTCAGAAGGGAAACATCTCTAGTTCAGTTAGAGAAACTGAGGCCCAACATAGGAAAGGGAAAGGTTACACAAAGAGTAAATTGAGCTCCAGAGACTCAATTGCAGGTCTTCTGACTATAAGGCCAATCTAGTCATAGGTCTGGGCAAGTCACTGAACCCTGTTTGCCTCAGTTTCCTCATCTGTAAAATGAGCTGGAGAAGGAAATGGCAAACCACTTTACCAAGAAAACCCCAAATGGAATCAGGAAGAGTCAGGACATGACTGAATTGATTGAGCAACAACAAAATGAATGAATTTACAAGGCTGTTTTCCATCTTGGTCAGAAGGGGACCTACCCCAACCAACACTAAGGGAAAAGAGAAAGCATCCAAGGCATCAGAGGTACATTCAGTGCCAGGAGGAACGGCAACAAGGCTGGTGGAGGGAAGGCAAAGGAGGGAAAGTGCCTGATCCCCAAAACACACTACAACTACTTCTCAGATACCAAAGTAAGATTGGTGCAGCCCTCAAGGAGCCAACTTCTACTGGAGGTGAGGGAGAGATCTAACATATTCACAAATAAACATAGTATATGTACTTCTTTTTGCCAAGGACCACCTGACTCAAAGTCTGGGGTTTTCTCATCCTCGGGTTTCTTCCATATCCTCTCCCTTTTACTGAGGGCAAGTGGAGGCAGTTCTGGATTTGGAGTCGGGAAGGCCTGGCTTCCAATCTCACCTTCGGTTATACAACCTGGCTGGGTGACTGTGCACAAGCCACTTACTGGGCCTGAGTTTCCTTATTGGTAAAGTGAGGAAAATGATAGCACCAACTTCAAAGGGATAACAAGATCTAATTGAGTGAATTTATGTTAAATGGAGAGTGCATTGTATATATGAGCTCCTATTATTCTAATTCCTTTTCACTTTGCCGGCCCACATTTTTTTAGGAGATCTAATTTAGAGCCATCTCTCCTTTGAAATGGAGGAAAAGAAGAGAAAGGGAAAATGGAAGTAGTAGTAAACTATCTCTTTCCCCTTTATCTCTTAACTGCCACCATCAATATAGACTTGGAATTGACAAAGTGAGAGTCTTCTAAGGCCATCCATTTTACAGTTGAGGAAACTGAGGCCCTGAGTAGAGGTCAGAAGTGAATCCAGGTGCTCTAGCTTTATACCAAATGAGATAGTATTTGTAAAAGTCCTTGGCAGAATGCCCGACACATAATAGGAACTTGGATATATTATGTTATAATGTTACAGACACATAGGAACATTGCTTCCTCTCTCCCCCTTATATCATGCCCTAACCTCTCATCTTCCCCAGGAAGAAAATTAAGCTCAGAGGGGGAAGGGACATGGCCAAGGTCCACAAGGGAATTGGCAGCAGAGTCAAGAATAGGAACAAGGTCTCCTGACTTCGAGATCATTGGCTATTCCACTACACTGGGCTAATAACCATTTTAAAGTTGAATGGAAATTTAGAAGGTCATTTAGCCATAAACTCATGGGTCTCAAGCCAAAAGAGACCTCAGAGGCTATGTCAAGATGGTACAGGGGATAGATGGAGGGCTTTGGAGTGAGAGGATCTGAGTTCAAATTCTTCCTCACTGGCTGGTTGTATGATTCTGGGTAAGTCATTTAACCTCTCTCAGTCTCAGTTTCCTCATCTGTAAAATGGGTAATAGTAAGCCCCTACCTCACAGGATTGCTGTGAAGATTCTGAGATAATATGCTGCTCAATTTGCAAAAAGAAAAAATTAGCCAATGACAAGCATTTATTAAGTGCTTACTATATACCAGGCAGTGTGCTCAGCCCTGGAGATACAAAGAAAGGCAAAAACAATTCCCTGCCCTCAGGAAGCTCACTTTGTAATGAAGGAGACAATATTCAAATGAATAAGTACACACAAAATATATACACGATTAACGAGTTAATCTCAGAGGTAAGGCATTAAGAGAGGCGGGAAAGTCTTCCAGGAGATGGGATTTTTAGCTGAGATTTGAGAGAAGCAAAAACTTTAAATTACAAAATAAATGCTGTCTATTATTACTACTACAGTTATCTAATCTAACCCCCTCCTTTTACAAATAAGGAAAATGAAGCCCAGGGAAATTAAGTCATTAGCTCTGTGTGACCCTGGGCAAGTCACTTAACCCTGTTTGCCTCAGTTTCCTCTTTTTGTAAAATGTGTGGGACAGGGAAATGGCAAACCACTCCAGTATCTTTGCCAAGAAAACCTCAAATGGGGTCACAAAGAGTCGGACAAAACTAAAAACAACTAAACAACAACCAATGTCAAGCTGCTGGTAAGTAGCAGAGTAGAAATCTGATCCCAGATTGGCTGGCTGACTGTACTCTTTCCGGACTGACTCGAAGCTCCTGGCTCCACAGCGGATGATGTTTGCATCTGTTGGCCTACTGGGTGTGTCTTCCACATCTCTGACCCCCAGGGACATCTGCTGACAGATCTCTACAGGAATGGAGTCCTTGGGCACAGGAACCTTAGCTCACACCCAGAAAGACACAACCATTAGGAAAATGAAAGAAGCTGAAATGAATCTGGAAGGGAGAGGGATGTGGCTCTCTCTTCCATCTCCAGGCTGACTCAATGACCTCAGCAATCCCCTGCCTTAAAAGCATCATCACCGAGAAAGGAGCCCACAGGCTTTCAGTCACTGGGTGTCTAGACAGATGAGATAGATGTGAGAGGAGTCCATGATGAGATGTAGCCCAGTCCCCATTAAAGGTCTTCCCTTTTACCAGAGAACTCAGTTCCTCAAAACAAAAAAACACACAAAAAAATAGAGAAAAAGTGGGGGTGGGGGGTAATCATGCCCAGGAGTTAATCATGAATAACACAAAGTTAATTTAACCAGTGAAGTAATTAACTCTGGAAAGTACTGACCTTTTAATGGTAAGGGACAGAAAAACTCTCATGCTTACCACAACTCCCGGCCCTACCCTAACCAAACCTATGTCCCCAGCACAGAAAAGCCTTAGGTTCTAATAATAATTTGACATGTTTTTCTAGTGTTTTAAGGCAGCTAGTGGGAACGTGGAGGTGAGTTCAAATCCTACCTCACTTATCTGAGCTGTGTGACCCTGGGCAAGTTATTTCTCTGAATCTGTTTTCTTATTTGTAAAATGGCAATAATAGTATTAAATAATCAACAGAGGGAAGACACTGGAATTGAAGGGATTGGGGAAGGCTTCCTGTAGAAGGATGGATTTTAAGTGAGATTTGAACCAAGTCAGGGGAAGCCAAGAATGGCAGAACCAGAGAAATGGCCTGGAGAGATGGGCTGTCTTGTCTGGGGAAGAACAAGGAAGCCAGTGTCACTGGATTGCTCCCCTAACTTTAAGTCTAGTGTTTTTTTCCATTATTGCACTGCCCCTCAGTCAGTCAGCAAGTGGATAGTGAAGGAAATAAGCATTTATATAGTACCTACTGTTTGCTTTACAAATACTATCTCATTTGATCCTCACAATGACCGGTTGTTATTTCCATTTTATAGTTGAAAAAGATAAGGCTGAGATAGATCAAGTGACTTGCCCAGGGTCATATAGGTAGAAAGTACCTGAGCAGGATTTGAACTCACGTCTTCTTGCCTGCAGTCCCAACTTCCTATTCACTGCATTTCTCAGCATCACATAGCTTCCATAGGAGAGAAAGGATGAGACAGATGATGATAAGAACATCAAATCAAATTTCCATTGCACTCTAAGGTTTCTAAAACCCTTTTCTTCCAACGACCTTCTAGATTAGACAAGGTAAATATTTGTTTTCTCATTTTACAGCACCAACAGTGAGGCTGTGGTATGAGTTACTTAGGGAGGATCCTGAGGGATGAGCTAGTCCTGGGGAACTTTAGTTAAAAAAATTTTTTTTAAAGGTTTGAAAGTCTAGCTAGATTTAAGACTTATGGAAGTGATTGTTGAGAACTGAAAACAAATAAATTAATTTTTTTTAAAAAGTGTAGCTAGTATTCAACAGGGGAGTGGGTAGTTTTCTTCAATAAATCCATGCTTAGTGGAAGTGATAATAGCAGAATGAGGGACAAAGGAAAAAAAAAGAACCCCTTTCTTCCGTAATAAAAACAAGTATAGTGATGTTCTAAGGGGCCAGGCAAAGTCTCTTTTCTAGACAAAAGCTTAGGAAGAGTACAGACCAGTTTATAACTTGGATCCATACACTAGTCATTTCAAATAAGTAAAGGTAAAGGTGGGCCCCTCCCAATGACAGTGATCTTGTGTGTTTTCATTTTTGATAGGTAGGGTTTTTTTTTTGGAGGGGGGGGTGGTGGTGGAATCAAGCCTGTTGGACAAAGAGGTGAAAATCTCTATACTAGGTGAATATTAAGGATGTAATACTTGAGGACAGAGACTGGTTTGTCTTTGTATTCTCATTACCTAGCTCAGTCTTAGGCATATCCTAAGTACTTAATAAAGGCTTGCTTTATAGATTGCTTGGATATTAATCTGAAGCAGAATCCTAGAAAGATGAATCCTAGAAAGATGTTTATGTTCACAGCCTACTTTGTTGATTTCCTAGTGCCTAAATGCAAACAGTGGTTAACCAGTCTTATGGTGGGATAGAAGACTGGGGGAAAGCTCCCAGAGAGGAGTTCAGCAACAGGGTCAAGGAAATGCCAATAAGCTTCAGTTTGAAAAGTGATTTTCTGCTCACATCTCAAAGACCTAGGTCTTTGTAATCCTATATGCATCCTATAAGTAATCCTAAATAGAAATTTCCAGTTGTGTCAGTTGCTGAATGACCTTAGACAAATCCCTTTACCACACTGAGCCTCATATTTTCTCCTCTGAAAACATAATAGGGTTTTGACTTGGTAATATCTGAGGTCCCTTCTAGGGCTGACATTCTCTGAGTCTATATTTGATCTTCTGCCAGGAAGAATGCAAAAACAGGCCAAGACAACTGGAAATCTCCCCAGCATGTAAGTCGGAGGGAGGAAAATTCTGGCCCACATTTGGACACTGTAATCAAATGCAGTTGTATAGAGTTACCAGATACCGATTGTCTGAACAAGAAATGTAGGTTAAGAGCACAGATTTCTCTAATCCTGAGAAGGTGTTTGTTAGATGACCTATCAGATTCAGTCTTGTATTGCATTCAGAGTTCCCCCACTGGAGAACTCTGAGGGGGCCACACTAGAAGAGGGTTCCCATTGCTGAGAAAATGGACTTGTCTTGTACCCTGGAAAACAACACTTTTCCTTTACACAGCCTTCAGAATACCTGGGAAGTGACAAACACTGGATTTTCACTCCATAAGACCTGGCCTAGTTAATTCGTGAGTGGTCTTGGGCAAGTCATTTAACCTCTACCGGTTTCAGTCCCTGTAAAATGAGGGGGCTGGATGAGATGACTTCACTTCAGTTCTCTGACTCTGACTGTATGATGCTCATATGTAAAAAGAAGGGCTTGGGCTGGCAGCCTCTAAGTTTCTTTATAACTCAAAATCTATGATACTGTGATTTTCTTCAGGTCTATGAGATTAGTTTAATACAATGGAAAGAGAGTTAGATTTGGAGTTAGAGGGCATGGGTTCAAATTCTGACTCTTCAACTTATTTTCTATCCAACTTTGGATGAATTATCAGTTTGGGGGTCTCCGGGTCCTTGCCTATAGTTGACCTCAAGGTCCAATCCAACTCTATAGGATCTTCTCTGGATCTTAGATTAGCACAAAGGTTCTTAATTTGGTATCTATAAACTTAAATTTTTTTTGATAACTTTATTTAAACACAATTAGTTTCCTTTATAATCCTATGTGTTTTGTTTTATGCTTCTGAGAAGGGGCCCATAGATTCCACTAGACTGCCAAAGGATGCATGACTCCAAAAAGGCCAAGAAAACTTGGTTCAGCTCACTGGAAAGAATGCTTATTTGGAGTGAAAGGATCTGGACTCCACCCTTGATTCTGCTACTTATTGTCTGTAGGACTTTGGATAAATTCTCTGACCTCTCTGGGTCTCAGTGTCATTGACAACATTGGTCTAATTGACCTTTCAGCTCTAAATCACTCGTGTTCTGAAAAGTAGAAATGATAATATACTGTCCGATTAAGTGGAAGACCGTCCTAAGGATAAGATGAGATGATAGATGTGAAAGCACTTTATAGGTGGTAAAGAGGTTCACACAGGTCAGAGTGCTATTGTCATAGCCTTGATCATCAGCATCATTAGCGTCTCCCTTGTTGCTCCCTGAGAAGCCAAGGGAAAGATGCTATTATCTAAAAGAACAGAGTTTTGGCTCCATGATCTGGAGAGAAAGCATGAGTCAATTCTTTTGGTTCCCCAGATCATTTTTCCAAATCATTCATTTGGCAGTCTTTGCAATGGCTCCACCCACATTTCCCAACAACAACTCTTCTCCCTCCTTCCCCTTTCTACTTCCTTCTCCTATTCCTCCTGCCTAGAAATGATCCTAGAATGTCCAGAGCCCAGAACCCCTCAGACTCTGGCCCAACCAGGGTCTTTAGGACCCTTTAGGATGGTGTTTATTGAACTTCTCAAGATCATTAGAGTGGTCTCTGCATTAGGTCCCTATGGCCTTTCCATTGTTTGCTATGCCCTTGGCCGTGCCTTGCCTCAGATGTCTAGGGTTAGCCAAAACATGCATCTGCCTACAATAAATACTCCCCAGATCCCTTTCCTCAGACAGTGTGTGGAATAGGAGAAAGAGCATGGGGTGAGAAATCAGAGACTTGAATGTTACTCTGGATTCTGCCATTAGTTTGCTATGTGACCTTGGGCAAATCTCTTCATTCTATGTTTTACAAATTAATTTCTTCAGCTGTAAAATGGGGAAAGGGTACTTGCCCTAGTTATCTCATAGCAATTTTAAGCCTTGAATGAGAGAAAATTTAATCATGTATGTGGAATTTATGTGCTTTGAAATCTATAAAGTGATATGAAAGGCTCAAATCCTGCGTATGATGACACTGGCTGAGGGTCCCTGGGCAAGTTACTTAAACTCTCATGTAGCTAGTGTCAAAATGGGCCCGGAATCAGTAAGATGGGAATTCAAATCTGGCCTTAGCTATATTATCTTAGGCAAGTTACTGGTCCTCTATTTGCTTCAGTTTCCTCAACTGTAAAATGGGAATAACGATAGCACCTTTCTTAAAGAGTAGTTGTGAGGATCAAGTGAAATGATGTTTTATGACAGCACAGTACTTGGTTATTCCTCTCCCTTCCTTCCCTGCCTGGCAGGCCTCAAACATGTTGGTGAGTTAGGGGGATGTCTACCATAAGTATGTGAAGATTTGTGGCCATGAAAGTGGCCAAAATCGGTGCTATGGAGTGCTTAGAGCTTGGTCAGACATCAAAGACTCCAAGGGCATCCCTGGCCAGGACTTTTGTCCTGCCGTTGGATTTCAGTAACTCTGGAAGACAGAGTGAGGTTGCTGACTTTGTATAACTTGGCCACACTTAAATCCAATTCATTTGAAAGTCAAGATATCACCCCATTATGTCACTGGTCCTCTTTGAAAACAAAGAAATAGCAATAATATCAATGCATCTATCTGTTTATCTAATTCCTATCTACTTATCTCATGGATGAACATTATAGGAATACCCCATATAATGTTGCCCAACCAATATCCTGCTTGCATTAGCATCATTAATACATATTATGCTCAAGCCCTACTTGAACTTTCAGGTCCCCTTCCATAGTATCATGGTTCATTCAATTGCTCATTTTAAGTGGTTCCTATAATATTACCTTCTCCCCCTCAAATAATGCTCTTTTGCTTAAAGTCATTTTTTCCCTTAGGATCAGTCATTGGTATTAGGTTGAACATACCTGAATCATTCATCATTCATCATTCAACAGTGAGCATGTATTAAACTTCTACATTTGTAGCCCTGTGCAAGGTACTGGTTAGGGGTCATCTCCAGTCATTCTGATCTCTGTCTTGCCACTGGAGTCAGAAGACCCTAGAGAAGAGAGTGAGGCTGGTGACTTTGCACAGCCCTGCCTCACTCCAATTCACTTACAAGTCATGGCTTCATCTATCTTCCCAATGTCATAGTCCTCTTTGACAATAAAGGACAATAGCAAAGAACTGAGCAGGTAGAAAAATCAGCATAAGAATCAAATCTATTGCATTTCTTTTAGGCTACCTATGAATTTTTTGTGGACCATTGCCCAATTCCTTTGATGGTCACCTAAATTTTTGGGGCCAGACATGTGGCTCTGTCCTTCTGGCTGTGCCAGGTAGTAGATCAGCTTTAGACATCAATCTGCTCACTAGCAATAAGAAAAGAAATCAAGTATTTTCAATAAAATATTTAAAAACAAAAAGGAGTCACAAGAAGCAATGAAAGGACAGTTTTGTTACTACCTTGTTAAACTGAATATAATTTTAAAAAAAAACCAAACTGCATGTAACCATCTCTGTGGTTACAAATCCCACTCCCCCCTTTTTTGGTCATTCTTTCTCTATTGCAATATTTGTGTTTGTTGACTATGTTACATTCAGAATTTTAAAAATTAAACAAAACATTTAGCAAGTAATTTTCCATCTCTTTGCCTCTGCTTACATGAACAACCAGGGTTTGGGGGCTCCCTTTGAAATTGTATCTCAGAAATCAGGCAAAAAAAAAAGCCAGGGCTTGATTTTCTCCTGCCCCATCAGGGAAGCCTAGCTTGGATGACTACAGCCCTTCTTGTGAGCTGTAGGACCATCAGTTCTGTTGCCATATTTTTTGCTGCTTTATCCTAAGGTCCTTTGAATCTTAACATCTGGAGGTACAGAGCCCTCCAGATCCCTGAGGACTTCTATCTCACTTGCTGATGTACCCTCAGGCTCTCTGGTCTTGCCACTTGCCCTGTTCTTTAGAAATTTCCTTAGAATTTTCATGCCTTTCTATCTGGAATCCTCTGTTATGTGTTACCTCCTCTGACTAAAGTATAAGCTTCTCGAGGACAAGTACTGTCTCGTTTTTTTCAGGTTGTTAACATTAGTGTTTGGTACTTAATAAGTACTTTTTGAATTTGTTCATTTAATCATAGGACCTTAAAAAGGTTCACAAAGAACAGGTAATGCCAGGCTAACTCCACTGCCTTTGCTGATAAGGGAGCTAGGAGTGGTAGAATAAGGGTGTAACCACAGACTGTGCCTGGTAAGTTGCCTATCACTGGAAATATTCTGACAGAGACTGTGACCATCTGTCAGAGATGTAAACAGGTTCCTGCATTTGAAATGAGAGTTAATTTGAAGTCCCTTTTAATACTAGCACAGATAATATTAATGAAGAGTGCTTGTCATTATGCAATAAATGAATGAATCAAATCAAGCTTTTATCAAAAGCTTACAATGTGCCAGGTAACTGCATGAGTTTAAGTCATCTCTTTATTTCTATTAACTATTAATTTCTATTTCAGTTAATAATGTATTAACATTTCTAATGTTAACTAGGCATGTTGATTGTCCATTGAGGAGCTGAGACTAAATTCTACCAAGGTCTCATCTATCTAAATAGATAGAGAATTTCCCATCTAGGAGACTTGAGAGAATTTTTCATGGTAACTTTGTCTCTATTAATTTGAAAAGCCAATTAAATGATATTTTTTGAAAATATTTCCATCTAACCAGGATAAAATGACACCATCCATTTGAAACATCTGTGCAGTATGTGTTACAGCTGATGTAACAAATCCATTGAGAGCACACTGTACTATTTGTCTGGGTGGGAAAGGCTCCAAAATGCAATCTGCAATGGGGGATGCCTGATGGTCCAATGGAACTGCCACATTTTAGGTACATCTTGCATACTTTGCATTTTCTCTTTTTTCCCTCCTTAAGTATTCTCAGAAACACATTTGGATTCATACCTTCCTTGCAAAATCTAAAGACCTCTCCATGCCTTATATGGACACCAAGGAAACAGATAATACCCCACTCAGGAAATACCACCTTAAGGATTCATTCATTTGACAAACATTTACAAACCTCCTACTGTGTGCAGAACCTTGTCAGGGGCACTGGGGGAAGCATGACGTTCATCTCACTTTGAGTATTTGCCCCTTCTCCTCTGTGCCTATCGGAATCCCATTCATGTTTAAAGGTCCAGTTCATGCCCAAACTTCACCGACTCTATGGATAGACCACAGAGTCTGAATTCAGAGTACCCTGTTTCAAACTTACTTACTACCTGCATGTCTTTGGACAGTTCACTTTACTTTTCTGGGTCGCAATTTATCCATCTGTAAAAATGAGGGCATTGGATTAGAAAGGACCTGTAAGTTTTTTTCAAGCTTTAATTCAATGATCCCTCTGCTCAAAATTTTATCCATTTATCAATAGTACAGTTTGGTTCTTAATTATATTTTGTCTTCATTATTTGTAATTGTCATAGGTGATTGTTTTAGCTCCCTAAAGAGACTATAGACCCCTTAAAGGCAGAGACTGGTTTTTATTCTTCTGTTTCCCCTTTAGTACTTCACAGAGAACTGAATGTCATGTTTGCTCATAGATAAATCCTGTCTCCCTTGGTTAGGTTGGGATTCTTCAGTAGAGGGAGGTCCACTGGAAAAGACCAGAGACAAGGGCCATGTATACTTATTGAATGAAGGCTCACCTACCAGCTGGGACTGGCAAGGGAGAAATTTGTAGAGTCTAGAACTGAAAAGGACTTCAGACTCTTCTACTCCTTTTAATTTAGTGTTTTATATGTTGTATTTTATGTGTACTATTTTAACTTTGAAACTTGGTAGTCCATGCATGGCATATGTAACATAAATACAACTGAGATAGTTCATTATATCAATTTCACATTCCTGAACCAGTCAGTGTGCGTAAATGGAAATCCATTGCAATCACTACTTGATGTCTACATACTCCTATCTCTTGACACAGAATCTGACAGATGATTATCTTTTATTCACTAAAATTAAAATTAGACACAGATTTGGGGGTTTATTTATTAAATTTTATGAAATAAAGTAGATATTTTAGAACATAGATATGTTTGTATACATATATATATTTAGTTGTTTGAAACAGACACAGTGGACAAAATTCAATCCAACAAACATTTATTTGTCTTATGTGCCAGATACTGTGGGGATACAAAGACAAAAACCAGAATCCTTGACTTTAAGAGGCCTACATTTTTAAAAGGAGAAGGGCAAGGGGGGTGGGGGGAGGGTAGAGGAGGAGAAAGAGAAGAAGGGAAAGGAGAATGAGAAGAAGAAACTTGCAGTCCATTAGAGGAGGAAACAACATGTACATGAACAATTACATACAAAACTATGCACAAAGTAATTTGGGGGGATGGGAGACAAAATCAACCAGGAGGATTGAGGGGTACTTTCGGGAAGGGGTAGGATTTGAGCCCAACTTTGAAGGAAAATAGGGTTGTTGCTTTGTTTTTTTTAATGGTAGCCAAGCATTTGGCATTGCCTTTCTCTATATCCATGGATGGAGAAACATGGTATAGTGGAAAGAGCCCTGGAGGCAGAGTCAAGGAACTTGAGTTTTATTTTTGGCTCTGCCGCTTTTCCTTGTTTGACCTGGGATAAGCTGATTAACTTTTCTGGGCCTCAGTTTCTTCCTTTGTAAAATGAAGAGATTGAACTAGAGGACCTCAAAAGTTCCTTCTAGTTCTGATTCTAATCATACAGTCCTTGCCTATCTTCTCCCTCCCTTACTTCCCTTATCTCCCTGCCCCCTGCCTTTGTACTTTTTAAACCTCCTTAGTGACTCCCAGTTCTTTTTTCTGTTCTATCAAAACCCATTTCTGGGAAAAGATCTGACATTCATTCAGTAACTTGATAACAACTTAAAAGTACCTTCCTAGGGGATATTGGCATTTGGGCCGGGATCAAAGCTTCAAGTCGAAGTGATGAAGCTCTAATGAGGAGTACCAGGTTTCAGGTCAGGATGGAGAGCTGTTTTAGGGACAGCAAGGTCTTCTCAGCATCTCAGAAAGCGCACCAAATAGGCAGCCTCCTATTCCTTCTCCCCCCATCCAAAAAAAGGCTATCTTGGCTGTCAGGCGTGGCCTGAAGAGCCAGCTTCCCCCTCTGCTTGAGTGAATAATGATGAATGCCTTCTGAATCCTGGAGAATGTCAGGTTTCATGTTTTGTGCTCTTTCAGGGCCTCGTAAGGGGAAAGGTGACTTAGTGAGAAAAAAACGAAAACCCGAACCTGAAAAGTTGGCCCAGGCTGGCCTTCTCCAGGTCAAATTCCACCCTGATGAACTCTACCAGGTTCTTTTACTGCAGTGGAATTTGGTTATCAGGAGTATTTTTGTCAGCAATCACATTCCAAAGGCTGCAGGGGCTGGAGAGGAAGGAGAGCTGATACCTGGCCTCCCAGTCTTGAATGAACGAGTAGAAGGATTAATCTGTGCCCATGCCAACCCAATCCTTTCATCCTCCAAGCTCCCAGACTGGATTGGATTGGGAGGGGGTGGGGTGGGCATATGTATTTTGTTTCAGGGGTGGCTTGGGAGTGAATCGAGATGGGTTTTTTTTCAAAGGAGGTGAATGGTGTATTTAAATCAGGCAAGAAGAGGGAATCATAAGGTGATTTCTATTTCATGGCAACATCTAAGAAGTGTAAAAGTTCAGCCATTCCTTCTCTATCTCATTCTGGAGGTAGCTCAGTGGTACAGTGGAAGGAGCACTGGACCCAGAGTTGAAAAGACCTGAGTTCAAATCCTGCCTCGGACACTTAGTGGCCATATGACTGGTCAAGTTATTCAACCTCTGTTTGCTTCAGTTTCCTCAACTGTAAAAATGGGGAAATTAATACCTACCTCCCTGGGCTGTTGTGAGAATCAAGGGAATCATATTTGTAACAAGTGCTTGGCATGTAGCAGGAGATTTATAAATATTTGTTTACTCTTTTTCCACCTTGATCAGGAGTGTTCTTCTTAACATAGCTCCAGTACCACCTTATTTTTAGAGCATTTCCCTAAGTTCTTGTTCTGTCCTATTCTCCATGACCCCATGCAGGGTTTTCTTGGCAAAGATTCTAGAATGGGTTACCATTTCCTTTTCCAGCTCATTTTACGGATGAGGAAACTGAGGCAAACAGGGTGAAGTGGCTTGCTCAGGATCACACAACTATTGAGTATCTGAGGCTGGATTTGAACTCAGGAAGATGAGTCTTCCTGACTCCAGGCCTGGCCTTCTTGTTAACTGCCTTTTATTTATTCTCTTTCTAATTATTATGTATGTATACATATATATGTACACATATATACAAAGACAGACACACATATACATATACATATATTGATACACATGCATACATTTATATACAAACACATACATACATATACACACATTTATATACACACATACATACATGCACATAACAGACACATACACACATATATAAATAGACACACATATATACATGCGTACATTTATACACACGTGCATATACATACACATATATATGCATTCATATACACACATACATATATATGTACATATACATATATATTTGTACATGTACTTGTCTCCTTGAGAATAAAGGTCGTTTCATGTTTTTTATTTGTATCCCTCACATCTAGCACACAGCAAGTGTTTGTTGATCAATTGATTTATTGGTGGAGAGTAAAAGTTGTTCGAACAAGCAGATCTCTAACTAGCCTGGAACCTCTGTCCCAGGGACCTGAATGTCAGGGAATGCTTCCTCCTGTGGCAATGCCTGCCCTTAAAACCTTGACCCATGATCCTCTGGAAGCTGGCCCCATCATGTAGCACAATTATCTACCTCCCTAGGTTGCCGTCTTAGGATCACAAGTTTATAGATGTAGGCCTGGAAGGGACCTCAGAGACCATCTAGTCCAGTCCCTTAATTTTGCAGACAAGGAAGATATGATCCATGGATGTGAAGAGTGTTGCCCACTGTCACACAGCTGGGATTTGAAAGAAGGTCTTCTGATTTGGGGGCCATTTTTCCTTCCACTGTTCCACAATGTCTCTACCCCACAGACTCCTGCAGTGTCTTGAGAAGTCCCATCTCCCCAAAACCCTCTTGAGGCCTAGAATTAGTCTCTCTCCCTCTCTCTCTTTCTCTTGCTCTCTCTCAGTGCATCTGTACCCATAGTTGAGTTGTCCTGCCCCACATCTCGCCCTCCACTGTTTTTGCCCAAGTTCAAAATATTTCCTAAATAGTTATGCAGAGCTATACAGATCTACAAATTATGCAATATTATAGAGGTTATGCAAGATTAAACAAAATTGATTTATAAGGTCATTAGCTGTAGCAAAGTCAGTGCATCCAGATCAATACAGCACTAATATAAATGGGTAGAAATGATAAACCTCATCCTTTCTACCTCCCTCTACTTCTATATTCCATATACAAGTCTGGATTGACCTTCCCCTTCTTCCCTTCCTGAATTCTAACCCATTTGTTAAAACCCTGATCAAATTTGATCTCATCTATGGAATCTCTCCTGACCTTACCTGATTGGGAGTAAGTGATCTTCCCCCTCAGATCTCTCATGGCACCTTGTGTCTTATCAGCTCCCCTCCAATTACTAGTCTATGATACTCTGTGAGGGGAAGGTCCCTGTCCTAGAGGAAGGGAAGGAACAAGTCAGGCTTCCTTGTGGGACAATAAGGAGACTGACTTCCCTGCAAATGAAGGGGCAGACTGGGAAGCACTACAAAATCTAGGCACAAGACTTTAGACTAAATGCAATAGGAGGTTGGGATCTTTCCAACTATATGCAGAATGGTTTAATGAATATAGGACTGGATAAGGAATCGAGAGACCTAATTCAAGGGAGGAAGCTCGCAAGACTTCCAGAATGGGAGCTTATATCACCACAACTATCCCATGATTCCTAAAGTTCAATTTATTCTTGGGTGAAAAACTATGACTCTTGGGAGTGGGGGAAGAATTCAAATCCAGCTGTCACTATGTGACAACTGACAAGTCATTTAGTCTCTTAGATCTTCACCTATACAATGAGATATTGTCTCGATCAGACAATATCTAAGGTCCCTTCTGAGTTCCAGTGTTCTAGGATTTGATGCTCAGGGTGGAGGGGAAGAAGGGAAGAAGAGAAAGACTAGTGCTGCCAGAAGTAGCACGGTGTTCTATGCATCACAACACGCTAGGGTAGTAATAGCATTAGCTTGTCTAAAGCTGCAGAGCTCAGGAATCCCTTGCCTTTTATCCCATATTTCCAAGTTTGTTCACTCAGAATCTGGATGAGATTTAGCTCAAACCCTTCTCTGAAGCTGACAGCTACTTTCTGATAGGGGCTCGTAACTTGGCCCAAGGGGTGAAGTTTCATCTCTTAGTTGTTGGGACATCTTATGAATCTCTGGCTATTTTGACCTATGGTTCTGTTTAGTGACAAGGCCCTGACTCTGGCCCTCTGGTGTTTCTCCCTGGGTCTCATTGTGGAGGGCAGTCAGAACTCTTGTTCTATTTCCTTTTCAGCCCCTCTCACCCCAACCCTCTGGTCAAACCTAGCATAATACTCTGCAGCTAGAGCCTGAAGAGGCCAAGCCCACACATGAGTAAATGAAGCCTAGGGGAGTTGGTAACTTGTCCAGGGTCACACAAATAGTGTTAGAGCTGAGAGCTGAACCCAAGTCCTCTATAGAGTCAGTATCTTTCACTGTGTGTGACCCTGGGCAAGTCCCTTCACCCTATTTGTCCCAGTTTCCTCATCTATTATAAAATGAGCTGGAAAAGAAAATATCAAACCACTCCAGTATCTTTGCCAAGAAAACCCAAATGGGGTCACGAAGAGTCCGACTTAACACCACCAAGATACCTTCCAAAGTTGGTGACAAAGCCTTAACTAGGGTGGAGTATCCTTCACTAATTTCTCCTGCAACTTGCTCAAGTCTTTCATGTTCCCCTTTCTTCACCTTCTGTGAAACTTATCCAAAATTGAGAGGATATTGAAATCTATGCTGTTACAGTTATGTTACTTTCTATGTCTTCTTGTAGTTCAGATGTTTCCCATTTCAATGAATTTGGTTTCCTTTATGACTTTAGGTAATTTTTACCCTCCCTCACTGGGGCAGAAAATTTAGAGGGCACCAGCAGCATCATTCTGACTTCCTCTCTTCTGCCTGGTCCCTCCCCCTGGGACCATCAGGCCTCGTTCTGGTGTGTGGGGAGGGGTTCTTCCCTCCTTAAAATCGTGCCATTTAAGCTACTTCTCTGATGGTGTATGGGGGCAGAGAAAGAGGATTTTCCAATGGAAGGGTAGTCTTTCAAGAGTGTGCCCACACCAAGTTTCTATTAGGGAAACTCCAGAGGGGTAGGGTTGAAATAGAGGAAGACAGGTGCAAATGAAGCCAACCCAACCTTGGCAAGATAATTTGATTATCTCCTGGTGCATGAGGAAAAAACTGACATTAACAGAAGTTTCAAAATTCTGGAGGTGAGGAGGTGAATAAAGGTGGGGGGTGGGTAGGGAGTATAGAGGTTAGAGGATTTTAAAACTATTTTAAAAGAAATTTCCTTTATTTGCATCAAAAGTTCCTAGCCTGTCTTGAGCACTTTTGGGCCAAATGTCAGTCTCACCCTCTTCCCCTAGTGTGCTTGGGGAGTGTGTGGGCAGAAAGCCCTTTTGAAGATGTCAGGGTTTGAGGACTGCCAGCCACATCCTAGACAGGCAGAGTAGTTTTCAAGATACTAGGTACAGTATTACAAGAATGCTCTGCATTAAGAGCTGGCAAAGCATCTAAAAGGAGCAGAATATTTTTTGACTGTAAAAAATGATGAAAGGGGTCGTTTCAGAGAAACCTGGGAAGATTTGTATGAACTGATTCAGAATAAAGTGAACAGAACAAGATAATTTTGAAAGATTTGAAAACTTGGATCATTGCAGGGACCACGCACCTCTGAGTCTAGAGGACCCATAAGGATGCTGCCCATCTCCTGACAGGTGACGGACTCAAGAAGCAGAATACATTTTTGGACACAGTTAGTGCAGGAATCTGTTTTTCTTGATTATGCATATCTGTTACAAAGATTATTATTTTTTTTAACTACCATTTAAATTTATTCAATTCAATGCAATCTTTTAGACTGTGAATTCCTTTAGGGCAGAGAATGTCTTTTGACTCCTTATACTTAGCTGGGTGCTAGGCACTTAAAAGGTGCTTACTAAATGTTTATCGATTGATTCAACATAGGAGGGCAGGAAGTGGGAGTTAGAAAGGGGGATATGAAACAAAGTAGAATGTACAAGTTTCTCAAGAAAAAGTCACACAAAATGCGATGAGAGTTCAGAGGAGAAAGGAATGACTTCTGGCTGACAGGCCTCAGGAAGCCATTATGGAGGAGATGGCATTTGAGTTACACTTGAGAAAAGAAATAGAATTTCGGTGAGTGGAGGCTGGGATCAGGGAGGACATTTCAGGGAAAGAGAACAGAGTGCACAACATCAGGAAAGTACATAACATTTTAGGGGAACATAGCTTAAGTGTTGAATGTGTGAAAGGTTGTCATGGAGAGCAGGAATTAGATTTACTCTGTTTGGCCACAGAGGAAAGGTCTGAGAGCAATGGACGGTAGCCAGATTTAGGCTTAATGTCAGGAAAAAATTACATAAGTATTGGAGTTATATGGAATTGGAATAGGCTGCCTCAGGAGGGAATGAGCTTCCTTTCCCTGAAGGTCTTTAAACAAAGGTTGAATAGTCATTTATCAGGTATATAGTAGGGGGAATTGATTCTGTTTCAACATGTGCTGGAAAAGATAACTGCAAAGGATTCTCCCAACCTTAGAGAAGCCAGGTGGCTCATTGTATAGAGTGTTGGACCTGGAGGTAAACAAGTGACAGGACCTTGGGTTGTGTGACCCTGGGTAAGTCATTTGACCTCTGACTGCCTCATCCGTAAAATGGGGTAGCACCTACTTCACAGGGTCTTTGTGAAATAACATGGAAAATGCTACATAAATGCTATGTATTATTATTATTTTTAATTCTACTTCACAGATTCTGTAATTCTGGAGTGGAATGTCTATGAAGGGGAGCAATGGAAGATCACACTGGAAAGTACTAGATTATGGATGACCTTGAATACTAGACTCAAAGAGATGTGGTGGTAATGATGACAAGGAGAAGAAAGTAGAGGAGGAAGAGAAAGACTGTCTAGGAGGCTCTAGAGATAAGGTCAAGTCAGACACCTCTCCTAAGACTGGAGGGTCTTCCAGCAGTCATGATTCACTAGCTACTCTGGGTTCCCAATGGTCAGTGGAAGTTTTGAACTGAGGGAGCACGGTTGCAGACCAAACGGTTGTTGGGTATCCTAGCATCCACTGGAATAAAAGACTGTAACATTACTTAATAGCTCATATAGACAGGGTCCTTTTTTGTTTGTCTGATCTGGACCTGGGATTTCATTAGTTTGGAGAATTCCTGCTACCAGTATAGACTAGCATTTTATAAACTTAAGGAATTGCCTGAGGGTACTAAGATGCTAAGTGACTTTTCCAGGATCATATAGCTATTAGATGTCAGAGGCAGGATTGGAACCCAGGTCTTCCTGTTTAACACCAGTTTTCTATCAATTACCCTACACAACTTGTCACAGATTGCTTTACGGTTTACAAAGAGAGGCAGCATGGGATGGTAGATAGCCAGACTTAGAGTTAGGAAGATGTAAGTTCTAGCTCTGGAACATACCAGACACTTGACCTTTTGCTATCTTAGGCAACTCTCTAAGACTGTTCATTACAGATAAGTTAACAAACTGCATTGGTGTAGGGAGTTACCACACTGGGAATTCCTTATGTCAATGAAATCCCCCAGCCCTCCCCCTCCAAAAAAAGTTTGCAAAGTGCTTCCTTCACAATAGTCCCAAGAAGTTGGCAGTGCAAGAATCTCTACTTTACAGAAAAGGGAATGGAGGCAAAGAAATAGTTAGTGATTGCCAGTTTCTATCTCCGTAACATCTTTCACATGCATCCCCTTCTCCACATCCATCAAGCCAACCCCCCTTGTTTGGGATGTCATCACATACCGACTAGCAACACCTGCCTAATTGATTTGAATGTCCTCAGTTTCTTCCTGCTCCAATCTATCCTTCACTAACCTGCCAAAGAGACTTGTTAAAAGTGCAGGTCTCAGAACCAAGAGAACACTGTACACAGTAATAACAATATTGTTTTATGAAAAACTTTGGATGAGCAAGTCATTTTGAGTATTATAAATACTCAAATCAACCACAAAGGACCCATCCCCATCTAGAAAAAGAACTGATACATAAAAGTATGCATAGTATGGTTTTACATATATATATATATATATATATATACACACACACACACACACACACACACACACACACACACATACATACATACACACACATTATATACATACATACACACACACACACATATACATATACTTGTGTCTAATGGTTCTTTACGGCAGGGTGAGGAGGTAGGGAGAAAAAAATAAAAAGTGCCCAAGGGAGAACAACAGAAACTTAGCAGGGTGCACAGAAAGTAAGGTAGCTTGAAATGATGTCTAATGTTTATTACATAGTTTTTCAAAAAAGTAAACAATATGAAATGGAAATTCATGGTTTTATATTCAATCTTTTTATGTTGTGCTGTGTACATGGAAATGTTCTCTTTTTTGTCTTTTTGTATTTAAGTTCAAAATGAATAAAAATTAAATTAAAAAATAAAATGCATATCTGAAAATGTCATTCTCCTCTTCAGTACTCCTCAGTGGCTCCCTATTATGTGTAGAATCAAATATAACCTACTCTATTTGGCATGAAAAGCCCTTCATAATCTAACGTACCTGTTAGGTTACCCTGCCTAACCTACCTGTTCAACTTTATTACCTATAACTCTCCTTTCATTGACTCTCAGGGTTCAGTCAAACTGGCCTTCTAACTGTACATAACATAGGACTCCATTTCCCATGGCCAGGCCTTATATATAAACCGTGCCCCACCTGGAATGTGCCCACCCTCACCTAAAGTCCTTTAAGACTTGCTTGGAGTACTATTTTCCATATTACTGCCCTCCCCCAGCTGTTAGTCCCAGCACCACCCCAGATATTCTTATGTCTATCTTTTATACCTTTCTTCTATGCCTCCATATGTACATATTGTTTCCCAAATAGAATATAAGATCCTTGAGGGCAGGGGCTGTTTAACTTTTGTCTTTGGATTCTCTGTGCCGGGCTTACAAGCATTCAATAAATGCCTGTGGATTGATTGGTTTTCCCCTTGTAGTTGGCATGGCTGGGACTGGAGTTCCTGGTTCCTAACTCCAAGATTTGTGTTTTTTCTACTAGAACAAGCTGGCGACCCAGAACTGTATGGACAAAGAGGGTCAGTCCATCAACCAGTCAGTCAGTCAATAAGCACTATTATGTGCTTCCTATGTGCCAGGCAATGGGCTAATATAAAGGTATATGAAATGCTCAAATCAAAGTCCTAAAGATGTTCAGGAGGGAAACCGAAAGAAAGTAAAGGGAAAGGAGTAAATATGAGTTTTGAACATGATAATGAGGAAACAGATAGTAGTGACAACAACCACGGCAGAACACCCAGAATCTCTCCCACGCAGACTTTTACCATAATTACTGACATCAGACTCATATGAAACAAAAGGCAGGGAAATGAGAAGAGCAGGATCCCTCTTTGAGTTCTGGTTTTTCCCATGTTACAGGATCCCAGACCCCCAAACTCAAGGTTAGCTAACTTCCTCTGATAATTCAGAAATATGGTACTCATCAATACAAATGAAAAAGACCCCAACTATGAATGATACTCAAGATTGAATCTCCTATCAGCCAGGTCAAGTCTTCTTAGAAGTTGTACCCTTCAAGAGAAGGCAACTGTTGTTACCCATAACTTATAGGGTCAAGTCCAAATAGCCCGACCTGTAAGATTCCCAAATTCTGGACCCAAATTCTTACAGGGGGTTTCAGAGGGAGGGTTCTGTGTTTAAAGTCAAAGGGCCTAGGTTCAAATGCCAGTTAGAACCTGAGTGTGGCGTTGGTCTTGGGAAGAACATTTAGGTGGCACATTATATAGAGAGCTGGATTTGGAGTTGCGGACGATCTAAGTTCAAATCCCACCTCAGACATTTACTAGCTATGTGACCCTGGACAAGTGACTTAACCTTTAGATACCTATAAAAGGGGGATAAGAATTGTTGGGAGGACCAAACGAGATTACCCATAAAGCACTTTGTGAACCTTAGGATGCTATATAAATGCCAGCTATCATTAGCATTAGCATTATTTCCTTGCTCTAGATCTCCGTTTTCTCATCTGTAAAAAGAGAGAGTTGAATTTCTAAGGTCTCTCCCTATTCTAGAGGTATGACCTCATGTTCCTCTCAGCTCCCTCCCTCCCTCACTTCCCCTCTGGGCTTCAGTTTCCTCATCTGTAAGATCAGAAGCTGGACCTGATGTCCTTTAAGGTTCTTCTGGTTTTAATGTCCAATGATTCTCTCTTTCCGGCCTTATCTCTCCCACGACTCCCTTGCATGAACCCTCTGTTCCAGGCAAACTGGTCTCCTTGGTGGCCCTGGAACACACCCTGTCCTCTGTATTCCTGCCTCCACCCCCATTCTCACACTGTTCCTTCGCTTCAGAATGCTTTCCTCCCCTCCTCTCTGCCCCCAACAGCCTACCCCCACACATGGTCCAGCTCCCATCTTCTCTCCTCTGTGATGCCTGCCCCAACAACAAAGCCTACGGGGATCTGCCCTTCCTTGGAGTTCTATGACATTCAGGGTCTCTATTTATTGGATCATGGAATTTAAAGCCAAAACAGATTCCCAAAGATCAGCCAGTTCAACCTCATTTTATAGATGAGGAAACTAAGGTCTAGGGGGTCCATGGCCTGATCAAGGTCACACAGCAGAGCAGATTACAACAAAGATTCTAAGACACTTCTTTCTCATTTTTTAAAGTTATGATTTTATTTATTTATTTATTTTGTAGGCTCAAAGGTCCTTTTGGACAAAGCCTACATCTTGTTTGTCCTTGTATAGGGTCTTTTATGTAACCGATGGTGAATAGAATGTTTGTTAAGTATCTGAAGTCATCTGGGCTTTCAGGATTGATGGCTCTGGCATGGCTCCCCGAAGACAAAATGTAAAGGTAGGCCTTTCCTCTCAGCTATAAAGGTCAGTCTGCTGGTCCTGGCTTCATTGGAGTGTTGAAGAGGGATGACTGACCTTTCCTGAACCCTGAGTAAAAAATCCAGAGCTAAACAGGACCTCAGAAGCCATCTAGTTCAACTACTTTGTTTTACAAATGGAGAAATTGAGGCCCAGGTCACACAGCTAGTATCAGAGGTGAGATTTAAACCCAGACTCTTGAGCTAGTATTTTTTCTCTGTGCCAGATAGCTAGGCTCATTGTCATCTGGAGACCCTTCCTCCTCATACCCCTAAAATTATGTCTTAGAATGTTTTGGATTGGAGAAAAGATAAGCATCAAAAACCAGTTTTGCTATTCTTGGAGAAGATACAGAAGTGTTTTGTAACCTTTCAGAATCATAAAAGATGGCAGCACTGTGTTTGCCATATATTTCAATACTTTGATGGACTGAGGATTTCACTGAAAAGGGCCCTCCCTGCAAAGATGCAGATTGCAATCAATCCATACCTTCCTGCCTTCCAAAAGTGGCAATATAATTAAGGAGGTTTAGACTCTGATGGTATTAGCTATAGCAAAACAACAACAAACTACAGTAATAATAGAATTCCTCCTCTAGGGAATTTCACTGTGTTTACTGACTTCAGACCAATAGCTTACTCACTCATGTGAGATAAGATAGTAGAATTGAGGAGAGAATTCTCCCTTTTTACTTGTCTTCCAGAACATCCTCCAATCTGCCCAGTTTGCTGGAGGTCTTTGTGCGGATCTCTTGACATGGGGTACATAACAAAGAAGGATGCAGGATGTCCACCAGCTCTCTTTCACACTCTCAGCATGACTACCCCTCCTTTTGTGATTATACATTCCTATGATAATATCTTTTACATATCTTTCATACAGCTTATCCAATGTAATGCTTCTCTGGTAACATCAATGAATCAACACTATGCTGTAACCTAGTTACGACCATCATGTGTCTTTCCATTGCCCCCTGGATGACCTTAAACTTTCATTCTTTAGAAACTATGGTATTTCATGTTTATTCCATGCTTTTCAAACATATAGTATCACTGGAAGAAAATCTGAATTAAAATAATGTATCTTTGTTTCAGGCAACCCACACCCCTTACTCCCATCCCAACCCTAATCTGTTTTCTACTTCTCCCTCTGGGAACAAATCCAAATTAACACTACCATTGTTTCTGAGAAGGGTGAGATGGTCAAGTGGCCAATGGATGACTTCATTCAACATATAACTCACAATATAGCTCCCTAAACAAAAAATTCCTTTCTCTCATCATCACTCCCTATATCTGTTTTCTCTCAGTACCTGGCACATAGTAAATTAAGCTTATGGATTCCATTTTGGACATGGTTGAATTTAAGTTGTCTTTGAGACATCCAGCTTGAGATGTGTCATAGGCAGTTGGAGATATAAGACCAGAGGGCAGGAGAAGGTAAATCTGGACTCTTTCTCAGTGAGGAGGAGGAACAAGGTTTGGAGTCACTAGGAGAAACTTTGAAGTTTCTTAATAAAAGTTTATTTACTGATTTATTCCTCCATCAGAATATAAGCTAATTGAAGAGAAAGATTCCATTCAACAGCATGTCATTGTCTATACAATAGGCATTTTCATCCACTTGGTTTTTCCTATGTGGATAGTTAGGTGAAACCCTTCTGGGTTATTTAGAAGCATCTATTATATTTCTAAGCTAGATAAAAACAACTCAATGTTATTTACAAATGGGAATGTTGGAAAGATTTCACCAATTATCTTTGGACTTTGTGCTGGATAAAAACAGTGGCAAGTATGTTTCTCTCTGTTTTATGCCCTGTTTGATATTTGTAATTATAGAGACTTCATACAAAGTTAAATGATGCATGTTTTAAAAAATCTTCTGTGATTTTAACGTATGCATGGGGAACACTTTTTTGGAGGGGAGGTTTTAATGTAACATTCATTCTACTCAATAAAAGGGTTATAGTTGTGTAGTAAGCACAGTGGTATCTTGTATTATCTATTTCTTCCATTCAATTGTGAGACTATAAACATATGGTCTGCTCATTTATGAAGGACTGCTTGTGATAAGAAACAGGATTGAGTACTGAAGACCCTTAGACTTTGGTTTGAATTTTATCTCTGAAGTCCATTAACCATTCTAAGTCTCAGCCCTTCATTTATAAAATGGGCGTGGTAATACCTGCTGTACCTACTTCAAAGGAAAGGTATGAGACTCAAATAAAATAATGTAGATAAAAGTGCTTTGCAAAATTTAAAGCATTGGGATGAGGGCCATATCCTTGATTTCACTGACACAGGAAATTCTATGCTGAGGAAATTCCTTCCACAAATGCCAGGCAGCAGCACCTTCTCTGTAACTTAATAGTTTTCGAGCAGAGGACTGTACCTGCTTTGGGCCCCTGCATGTTTTTGAACAGCCTGTGAGCTGAGAATGGTATTTATAGTTTAAAATACAATAAAACTTTATTTAAAGATATGAAGACTGGGCAAAATAAGAGCAGACATTGGTTGAAGTTGGGCCCTGGCCATAATTTACCAACTGCTAGTCTGATATTTTCCAAAGAATAATAGTTCTCATGTTTTTGGTCTCAGGACCCATTTAAAAATTAGTGAGGATTTCAATATACTGTAGCATAAACTTTGTCTGTGTTAAGTTATATCTATTGATATGTATTAGAAATTAAAATGGATAAAATTTTAAATTTAAAATAATAAATCCATTATATTATAACACAAATGATGTATTTTTCAAGGAAAATAACAGTATTTCCCAAAACAAAAAAAAGTAGTGAGAAGAGTAACATTGTTTTACATATTTTGGCAAATCTCTTTAATGTCTGGCTGAATAGGAGATGGTTTCTCCTATCTGCTTCTGCATTCCATCTGTTGTGATATGTTGTTTTGTTTGAAGGATATGAAGAAAATCTATCCTCATACAGATATGTTGCTGGAAAAGGAAGGAGTATTTTAATAGACAAATAACATCTTAATATTATTAGGGAAATAGTTTTGACCTCTTATATCCCTTGAAAGGGTTTCTCTCCCAGACCCTCGGGAACCTGGGAGCCACACTTTGAGAACCACCGACCAAAAGCAATGAGAGATTAAATAATGCCCAGGTCCTTGGAGCCAGCATCTGTCGGTATAAACTTGAAAGCGTTATATACATGCCCACTTTCACTATTATTCTCTTGCCTTAATCATCAAGACCATGCTCAGTATACATGTAGATTCTTCTCATGTTCATAAACTCTGAACTCTTTATCTAATCACAATATTACCATTCTTCTGCCTTGTTCCTCCTCTTCATTGAGGAGTCCAGCTTTACCCTCTCCTGTCCTCCAGTCTTATATCTCCAACTGCCTATGACACATCTTAAGCTGGGTGTCCCATTGATATCTTAAACTCATCCATGTCCAAAATGGAATCCATAAGCTTTCCCCTGAAGCCCTTCCCTCTTCCTAACTTCCCTATTACTATAGAGAGTACCACCACCTTCTCAGGCACCCTGGCTTACAACCTAGATTTCAACCTCTTTCTCTCTTTCTTCCCCTCTTGCCCCCCCATCCAATCAATGTTCAAGTCTTTGTCGTCACTACCTTCATGATATCTGTCATATATGCCCCTTCCTGACACAACCACCCTGGTGCAGCCTCTCCTCACCTCACCTCTAGACTATTACAGTAGCTTCCTGGTTTGCTTCCCTGTTCATGTCTCTCTCTGCTCCAGTTCATTCTCCATTCACCTGAAAAATTGGTCTTCCTAAAGTACAAGGCAGTCATGTTACCCTGCTGTCCCTTCCCCATTCAATGAAATTCCAATACTCTATCACCTCCAGGATTAAATATAAAATTCTCTGACTTTTAAAGTCCTTAAAAACCTGGTCCCCTCCTCCTACCCTTTCTCCCAATCCCAGCTCTTTGATGCAGTAATCCAGTGATGCTGGACTCCTTGTTGTTCCTGGAATGAGATATTCTCTATCTCCTGACTGAGCATTTGTACTGATGGTCCTCCAGGCCTAGAACACCTTCCTCATCTCCATCTCCTGGCTTTCCTGTCTCAGCCACTTCTGCAAAGAAACCTTTCCCATACCTGCTTTATGTGAGTGTTTCCCCTCTTTGATGACCTTCAATTTATCTTGTATATCTGTATCTTGTTTGTACATAGTTGTTTGCATGTTATTTCCCCATTAGACTATGAGCTCTTTCAGAATAGGGACTGTTCTTCTTTCTTTGCAACCTCAGCATTTAGCATAGTGCCTGGTACATAGTAATCAGTTTGCTGACAAACTGATAGACCAGGACCTATTATGCTCTTATCATTACCTCATACTGTACTATGTCTTATTTTCTAGACAAACTGGACTATGCACTGCTCTCTAGGCACTCCTACGCTTACCTGTCTCTAAAACTTTTCTTATTCTAGCTCCTTTTCCCAGAAATGCCTACCTACTGATACCCTCTAGGTCCTTAAAGGCTTATTATTCACTAATCTCAGGAATTTTAGTTCCACATCAACTCCAAGAACCACTCCTAGTACCTCCCATAATCCAAATACCTCCTCTGAATTCTCATAGCATTGTGTAGGTACTTTGATTTTAGAACTTATATTTTGCTTTCCATCCTACTTACTTATCCCACCCCAATAAACTCTTCGAGAGCAAAAGTCTTGTTTTATTCATTTTTGTGTCTCCCACAAGCCTAGCATAATGCTTGACTTTTTGCAAATTCTCAATCAACTATATTTGAATGAATGATAAATAAGCCTACTGGGCTGAGCTCCTTTGCCAAGACCAAATCTAGTGATACTGGGCAGTAAATGACCAGAGATACAGATTAAATGCAATAAATGTGCATTGTTATCAAGAATACAATAAGAACCAAGGAAGGAAGCTGATCAGTGGAAGGAAATGGTTTACCTTTGATTAAATCCCTTCTTGAAAATAGATTCTTTCCATTTATACCCTAAAATGGGTGCAGGCAACCTTTCATTCTTTCATTCATTCATTCATAGTCCTTAGAGGGGAGCAGGAGTCAGGAGGATCTGAGTTCAAATTTCACTTCAGACACTTGACACTCACTAGCTGTGTGACCTTGGGCAAGTCCCTTAAGCCCAATTGCCTTATCCTGGGTCATCTCCAGTCATCCTGATGAATATCGGGTCACTGGATTCAGATGGCTCTGGAGAAGTGAGGCTGGTGACCTGCACAGCCCTCCCTCACTCAAAATAAAGTCAAGTACACGTCGTCATTATTTCTGTGATGGTACGGTCTTCTTCAGCAACAAAGGACGGACACACACACACACACACACTCCTTAGAAAAGGTTTTGAGGCTCTTTCTTGGGTTCTCTTTTTTCTACATCCAATCTCTGTGATCTTATCAGTTCAATTATATGTGTGTGTGTGTGTGTGTATGTGTGTGTGTGTGTGTGCATTCTATACAGATGAGTCCAGAATCTAATTTGTTGTTTAGTCTTTTAGTCTTCCAATTCTTCCTGATTGCTCATGGGGTTTTCTTTGCAAAATAATGGAGTGGTTTACCCTTTCCTTCTCTAGTGAATTAAGGCAACCTGAGGGTAAGTGACTTGCCCAGGGTCTCACAGCGATAAGTTTCTGAGGTTGAGTTTGAATTCAGATCTTCCTGACTCCAGGTGGGATCTATCTACTGAGCCATCTAGCTGCCTCATCCCAGATCTAATATCCAACTTTGATTTCCTTTCCTGAGTTCCAGTCCCACATTATCAACTACCTATTGGAAATCTCCAACGAGATGGTCCGTAAGCATCTCACACTCAACACAGACATGAGGATTCATTATCTGTCCCACCAAATCCACGTCTCTTTGTAAATTGTTCTATTTTTACTGAAGGCACCACCATCCTTTTAAAACCTGAGGTTCTAAAACTTGAGTTACCCTCAACTCTTCACTTTCTGTCATTTCCTTATTCAATCCTTTGCCAAGTCTTGTCAAATATATCTCCACAATATCTCAACATCTCTCTCCCCAGTAAATTCAATCCATCCCTGGACTTCACTCACTATAGGTATCCTCCACCTTATGGTCCCTTGCTCTGATGGGCTAATTCCTCTCAGGACCTCCATTTTAATAAACTGCTCAGGCCAGCCATGTCTTCATTCCTCTCTAGGCTGCACTCCCAGCTCTTTAGATTTTACCATGTCCCTTCTTGGGTACCATCCTCCTTCCCCTTTTTATGTGTTATCTTCCACTAGAAAATAAACTCCTTGGTGGCAGGGAATATCTTTTTAAAAATATTTATTTGCATTTCTAGCATTTAGCATAGAACCTGGCATATAGCAGATGTTCGGTAAATGCTTATTAACTTGACTCTCCATTCACATGGCCACTGCCTTAATTCAGGTACTTCCCACCTTTCATCTAGACTATTGCAGTGGCTTTAATTGGTCTACCTGCTTTCAATCTCTCAGTCAACAATCTCTCCTCCATCCAAATTAATATTCCTAAAGCACAAGTTTCACCACACAAGGCACTCCATCTTCCACCTCTAGGCATGTTCATTGGCTGTTCCCCATGCCCAGGATGCTCTCCCTCCTCATCTCCGCCTCCTGGTTTTTCTGATTCTTTCAAGTCTCGGCCAAAATCCAGTCTTCTACTTGAAGTCTTTTCTGATCTTTCTTCATTCCAGTGCCTTTCCCCTTCCCCGCCCC
>CM053772.1:89913653-89962206 GCA_028658325.1 Potorous gilbertii | reverse complement strand
CCCCAACATAGATGTGAATGAAGACTTCACAGTCTCCCTGCGAGTTTTATGAGATTGGTGCCAGTACTTGGGGGAGGGGAGGAGCTTTACCTGTACACTGACTTAAGACCAGTTCAAATAAAAGTGCACACGTTAAAGAAACTTGGCCACTTGTGTTAATCCTTTGTCTTTTCTCATTTGCGCTTTCAGTCTTTGTGTAAGGTAGTCAAACCAGCTTTTGGGCTCATAGTTAACCCAATTTTTTAAAAATAGCACCTGAAATTTTAAAAAACTGGTTTGTATCTGAAATAGTTTTGGTTTCTTTAATTCCTGTAGCTCAGGTACCTGTTGTACAATACTTGATGGATTGGGTAGGCTTGATGAGGTATCTCTGGCAGCCTTGAGTAGAAAGTGATAAGCAAATAGATCAAGCTTTATTTTTCTTAAATCTTTCAGTCTGCTCCTCACCCAGAAGGCTGAGGAAAATGGTGTTCAACAGCTGAATAGGAAACATGAGATTCTTCAGGGAGCTTGAAACCTGACTCAGTTTCCCTGACTAGCCCTCCCCCCCAACCCCATTCTCCTTTACCTTTTTAATGGGAAAAGACTCAAGTACATCAAATTGCAAGGTTTTGAACCATGTTTTCTGGACAGCCTCTCATGGGTAATATTAGGCCCCTTAAGTTTGACATGTGTAAACTGGTAGTGATTTGACAAGCTGAGACAAGAGCGTGCTTTCTTATAAACGTAGCAATAAAGAAGAAGCGGGAGAAGTAGAATGAAATTCAGAAAGAGCTTGTGAGCTGTCTGCCTACTCTGACATCTTTTGAGTCATTGAAAGGGGAAGGGAGGGAGTTTGGGTAGGCCGTTGGTGCCCCACGTCCTGTGGGGAGGGGTGACCAACCTGTATTTCTCCACTCTTGTTACGGAATATATGCCACCTTAATATAAATCCAAACTTGAGAAGGTCGAGAAGGTCCAAGGGTCCTTGTTTGGATTCCTTGAGGGCTAGTACTAAATCCCCTCCAGTCTCATTTGCCACTGATCTTCATTTGTGAAAGAAGGGCTGAAAGGGAAGTTGATCATCCATGGGGAGTCTACTCCCCGTCCCTGTTTCATAAAAGAGGAAGCTCAGGTTCAGTTTATGTGTAACTTGCACGGCTTTTCCTAGGTTCTGAAGTTTTTCAAGGCAAGATTTGAATTCAAGTCTAAATTCCCAAATCCACTGCCCAATGCCATGGATTTTGGACCTCTATATTGCCTCTTGTCTATCTTGAGGGAGGAAGATAATTTAACAAAAGTCAGTAAACACCCAGACAAATTGCTTCCTCTTACGGGTTTCCTTTATAAGGGAATTGGAATTTTCGTGGAACTTTGAAGCCCTGGAGTAGATTCTTTTTTCCCCATTGACTTGGCTTTGGGGCAGTAAGTCATCCTGTGGGCTGACAAGCCATCTATCTTAGTCCAAACCTCATTTTGCCTTAGTTTAAATCTTAAACCATTTAAACCTTAAGTTAAACAGCCTTAAGGAGGTTAAGGACTTGACTTAGGATCCCAAAACAGGACATGGGAAGCAAAGCAGTTCTGAGTCTGGAGCCATAGGTTCACTGTGCCATCTTCCAAAACCAAATGACTAGCTACAGAGGAACCTGTGGTGTGCCACACCCATGGCCCACCCTCCTCACTCTTACTCTCTTGTCTCCATCTCTTCAGGGGGAGATATCTTTCCTTATGAAGGATAAGCCATGATCATTTCCTCTCCCTCAGTGTCCAAATCAAGAAGTGTGTGACAAGGCAGGACTGAGTTCTTTGCAAGAAGTTGGCAGATGGAGATACAAGGTGGTATTTGACTATTCTCACTCTATCCAACAATGCGAAACTCTGAAAATACTTTTCTATCCCTGTTCCTCCCTATTTCTGTGTCTGTTCCTGTAGTTGTGGTGGGGTTTCTTTTGTTTCTTGTTTTGGCTAAAGCAAGATCTTATTTGTACCCTGCTTGGCAAACAGTTTCTATGTTACTAGCTGAGCAGTAATTGCAATCACTGGTGGTTTTTTTTTTAAGGTATATGGTGTTTCTATTTCGTTAAATATTTCCCAATTCCATTCTTTTTTCATGCAAAATGTATTTCTGTATTAGCCTGACAAACCTATAGTTAAGGAACAATAGTAACTGATGGTTTTGTAGAAGAGTCCTCACTTCTCAAAGCGAAGTGTACCTAAATGATCTTATGAGTCAAGCCCCTCCCCGCCCCCATTTTAAATTTCAAGAAGTTATAAATGTCTATGTAAGTAAAGAGAGTGTTGTATAATGGTTAGGGTACTGCCCCTAGCATCTGCAAGACCTTGGTGCAAGCCCTGCTCTGTCAGACCTTCCCTAGCTGTAGTCTGAATCTGGGGCAAGATCACTTCTCTAAGTCTCTGTTTCCTCAATCTAGTGAGAGGGATGTTGTCATTCAGCTCTAAATCTATTAATCCTATAAGTGTGCATTCAAATAAAAGACCAGAGAGTTCTAAGGCACATCTTACTCATTTTTTAAAATAAATTTATTTGTTTTCAGTTTTCAACAGTCACTTCCATGTTTTAAATTTTCTCCCCTCCTTCCCCACTCCCTCCCCAACACCACATGCAGTCTTATGGATTCTACACATATAGACTTATTAAACACATGTTCACATTAGTCATATTGCATAGAAGAATTAAAATGAATGGAAGAAACCATGAGAAAAAACAAAACAAAACACGAGAAAATACTCTGCTTTATTCTATATTCTGGCTCCATAGTTCTTTCTCTGGATGTGGATGGCGTTTTGCATCATGAGTCCTTTGGAAATGCTTTAGGTCCTTGCATGACTGTGAAGAGTTAAAGTCTATCAGAAACAGCCCTCCAACACTATATCTGTTACTGTGTATAAACATTCATTTTTTTTTTAATTCTTGAGTTCCAAATTCTCTCTCTTCCTCTGGCCTCTCCTTTACCCACTGAGAAGGCAAACTATTTTTTTGTTATATAGTTTTCAAGAAATTATTAGTTCACTGCTAGAGTAGATTAGATCCGCATTGCTCAGTTCACTTCTGGGACATCTATGTAAGTCGTGATTGCAGTATCTTAATTTCCATTTCATCTCTTAAAGTGATTGCAGTATCTTAATTTCCATTTCAGCACTTAACCTCCTAATCGCACTGTGAAGCAAGATGTTGTTAAGTCACTTCAGTCTTGTCGACTCTTTCCAGACCCCGACCCCATTTATGGAGTAGTTTGGCATTTCCTTCTCTAGCTCATTTTATAGATGAGGAAACTGAGGCAAACAGGGTTAAGTGACTTGTCTAGAGTCACACAACCAATAAAGGTCTGAGCCTGGATTTGAGCCCATGTCTTCACGAGTCTAGGCTTAGTGCTATATCCATTGCGCCACCTAGCCGCCTGTGAAGCAAGTAGTACAATAAAATGACTGTTGTTGCTTGCCTGGGTTTCATGTAACCTAGTGAGTGGCAGAGTCATATTCTGAGACTTCCCAACTCCTTGATCATCACACCACGTTTCCTCTTAGTTGATGGAAACATAGATAGAACTTGAGTCTCTGGAAACACTTTAAAAAAAGGACAGAACATCAACTATGAATGACTTCCAGAAAGCAATAACAGGCCAGTATGTTCCAAAGCCAAAAAAAAGCGTTTGGGGTTAATAGAGGCCACTTTTATTCTAGCACTGATCTGGGATAACCATAGTTGAAACTGACAAGGACTCTAGAGGTCGGTTGGTCCACTTCCTGTCTTATGGAGGAGTACCTAAGAGAGATGCTTTGCTTAAGGTAGGTCAACAAACATTAATTAAGCACCTACTGTATGCCAGGCACTGTATGTATTAAAACTGCAGGCAGAGAAAGGCAGAACCAGCCTAGGACACCTGACCCACAGCATGCTGTGCTATAAGAAGTGAATGTAAATCTTCGGTGCATTTGTTTTTTGGGGAAAAAATACCAAAACTAGTTAACAGAACAAGTATTTCCCATGGGTTACTCCCTCAAGTGACATTCCTCTTTTGGAAGCACCTACATAAAAATCTAAAGTTAAATAGAGACTAACAACTGGTTCAGAAGCTATGACCTCAATTACTACTTGGGGGGAACCGTGTTTGCCCTGGTGTGTCTTATCATTTCAAGAGCCTTGTGTGGATATGGGCGAATGCTATCATCTGAGCCTCAGACTTTCTGTATGAAAAATGGGAGTGATACTTGAACTGTTTACCTCAGAGGGTGGCTGTATGACCTGCTCTCTGGAAACAACCAAGTGATCAGTGAGTTACGTTTAAACTTGTCCTCTTTGGTTTTTATATCTCCTTCATTTCCTGCTGATATCCTCTTCCCCCTCCCAGAGAATCATCCCTTACAACAAAGAATTAAAAAAGAGGGAAAAATCATTGAGCCAAACTATACAACTCTCAGACCAAATAATTCTCTGCTTCTTCATAACCCAGCCAGTCGGACATCATCAGTGGTGCCCCACCCGCAGAGTCTCCTAGGAAGGGAGGAGGTACATTCTCATGTCTGTTCTGTGCGTTCAGGCTTGGACATTATAAAAACCCAGAATTCAAGATTGTTGATTTCTTTTTAACAAGTAGTCACAAAGCACAAACTATATGGACACTGTGCTAGCCCCTGAAGATACAAATATAAAAGTGAGATAGTTCCTTCCCTCCTCAAAGACCTTATATTTTCCTAGGAGGATACGATATGTTCACAAGTAAATAAATCTAGCATATATCACCATTCCCCAGAGGATACACAATTATTGGAGAAGAAACTAATGTAAGAACTCTTTAAGTGTGAGCAACAGCTCAGACTTATAGAATGCTTTGAGGTTTGCAAAGTGCTTTACAAACATGCTTTATCATTAGATTCTCTTAACAGCCCTGTGAGGTAGATTTTACAGATGAGGAAGCCAAGATTAACTGACAGTCACATAGCTAGCAAATATTTCAAGGGGGATTTTGAACTCACATATTCCTGGCTTTAGGTCTATGCATCATGCCACACTAATCCTCCAATTATAATTCTGGCCACCGTTTGTCAGGTCTCTACTGTGGCTATCTAAACCAAATCTCCAGTCACTGTTTCCTGGAAACTGATTCTTTTCATATTTGCTGACCGGATCCTTCCGTTTCACATTTTATCTGGAGCCTATCTTTCAGCTCTTTCCTGATCTCTTGTCTCACTATTCCTATCTCTGTTTCCCCAATAGTATACGCAATAATAATAGCACATATTCAGAAAGTACTAATGTAATAAAAGAAAAATTAAATTAGAAAATAAGAGTACTTGCACTTACAAAACACTTCCTTCATAACAGCCGTATATAATAGATTATAAAAGGAATGTTACTCCCATTTTACAGATGAAGAGACAACTTATATATATATATATCAAAACTGAGATTTGAACTGGGTTTTCTATATTTGGATACAGCGCACCTCTGAAACATAGAAAGTAGCCATGTTGTGAAGAGCTTTAAATGCCAAGCACAGATCCTTTATATTTGATCCTTGAGGCAATAGGGAGTTTGGGAAGGGGTGTTTGTGACATGTTCAGATCTATGTTTTAGGAAAAATGATTTTGGCAGCTGAATGGAGGAAAGATGGGATGGGAGAAGAGACCTAATCAGGTAGCCCAATCAGAAGGGTACATACAGGCCAGGCAAGAGGTGATGAGGTCTTGAAATAGGGTGGTGGCTGTATGAAAGGAGAGAAGGGGCTATGTAGAGAAAGAAACTGCAAGATTTGGCAATGGTTTAGCTATGTGGGATGAGAGAGAGTGAGTCAAGACTGATGCCAGCTGATGACTAGCAGGATGAGGGGGGTGCTTTTTACAGTAATAAGGAAGTTACCAATCTTCCCTTTAGCCTTCTTATTCATCCACTGATCAACAAGCATTTACTTAATGCCTTTTATGTAGAGACTTCTGTGAGAGATCCAGATTTTTAGGATATTTATCCTTGCTCTCAAAGAGCTTCAGATCTAATAGAAAAGATTAGGAGAACATGCCAAGAAGCATTTTTAAGCACCTACTCTATGTCTGGTACTGTTCTAAGCAATGGGGTTACAAAGGAAGGCAAAAATAGTCTTTGCCTTCAAGGAGACAACAATTTAATAATTTAGTTTTCTATTGGAAAAGATTAGGAAAATATGTCAAGAAGCATTTATTAAGCACCTACTGTATGCCTGGTACTAATCTAAGTACTGGGAATATAGAGAAAGACAAAAACAGTCTTTGTTCTCAAGGAGCTCACAATTTAATGAGGGAATCAGGAGACAACATGGCAACAACTACAAAATATATATGAAAATAATCTTAGAGGGAAGGCACTTAGATATTATATTACAAAAGAGTTTGCTATAAATGCCAAGAAACATAGATACAAGGAAATTCAGAAGACAGAGATTCCTTCAGTCAAGAAGAAGGGTTTGAATGTAAGAGAAGGAATTATAAAGGTAAGCCTTAGCATATAGGTAAGGACAGGTGAAAATTCTGGGTCACGTATGGGAAATGGTGATTATCCTAGTTTGGTAGAAAAATACAGTAGATTCATCTTCCTGAGTTCAAATCTGGCCTTAGACACTAGCTGTGTGACCCTAGACAAGTCACTTTACCCTGTTTGCCTCAGTTTCCTCATCTGTTAAAAATGTGCTGGAGAAGAAATGCAAACTATTTCAGTATCTTTTCCAAGGAAACCCCAAATGTGGTCATGAAGAGTTGGACATGACTGAAATGACTTAACATCAATATCCCACATGACTCTACATTTTCACTCTACTTTCTCCTGTTTCTGTGCTTGCTACTCTAATGTATAGGTCCTCGACCTATTTTGTGTCGTGGACCTCTCTGGCAGCCTTGTGGAGACCCCTTTTCAGAATGTTTTTAAATTAGTAAAATAAAATAGATAAACTTACAAAGAAACCAATGATATTGAACTACATTTAGTCAAAATAGCTCTTAAAAAACAATTCATGGAGCCCAGATTAAGAACCCCTGACCTAATGACCTTTCGTCCTCAGTCTCTGCCTCTTCTTTCTCATATTCCTCTGTTCCTTCAAGACAGAGCTGCCTACAGGCAGCTAGCTGGTAGGTTATAGACTGCTGGGCCTGGGGTCAGGAAGCCCTGAGTTCAAATGCTACCTTATTAGATGTGTTACCTTGGACAAGTCACTTAATTTCTGCCTGCCTCAGTTTCCTCAAATGGAAAATGGGGATAGTAACAGCACATATTTCCCATGATTGTCATAAGGGTCAAAGGAGATATTTGTAAAAGTGCTTGGCACATAGTAGGCACTTAATCAATACTTATTTTCTTCCTTTAAGATCTAGCTTATGTGCCATGTTAATCCATCAATGCTTTTCCTCACCTTCCCCAAACAGCTGAACATGATCTATTTCACTTTGCCTGGACCTCTCCTTTGTACTTTTGTTCTAGTTACTGGTGAACATGCCTCATTGCCTCTATTGAGAATTTCTGGAGCTGTTAGAATAACAAGCATAGGGACTGGGTCTGTGGTTTACATGATATAGCGAACTCTCAGATGAGGGAATTCTGTATTAGAGCCTCAGACGGTGATGTCAGAGGATGAACTTCAACCTAGGTTTACCATTGACAATAAGCTATAGGATGTCTGCACTGTTAGGAGGAATTTCTTAACTGGCAAACCATGGGTTTGGATGCAAAACAAACTCATTTAGTACTTTAAAGTTTGCATAACTTGGCCTTTAACAAACATGAATTATTTAGGACCTACTATGTGCCAGGCATTATGCTAAGCATTTTTTCAAATGCTATCTCATTTGATCCTCAAAACAACCCAGTGAGGGTAGATGCTGTTATCATCCCCATTTTATAATTGAGGAAACTGAGACAGACAAAGGTTAAGTGATTTGTCCAGGGTCACACAGCTAATAAGTATTTGACACCAAATTTGAACTTGAATCTTTCAGGATCAGCACTCCAACTACAGTACTACCAGCTACTATATCTATATTCTTTTTCTCTGTTTCTTTGGGGTAGGGATGGGGAGGGAACTACCTTTAGGTGTTGTATTTCCAGGGAGTGCAGGCTGCGAGGACCTATCCGGGTACTCCTCATGGTTCAGTGACTCCATTGCATTTATCCTTAGTTTCATTCTCCCACCAAACTCTTTTTCAAAATAACTAATAATCAAATTAATCACTCACTTATTCATTTAACAAGAACTTATTACGGAGGGTAGCAGTAATTACATATTAAGTTCATATACATTGTTTCCAGCAATATAATGAAACTGCTTATTTTCACCTCCTTCAAATCTGCAAATAGGCCAGGTAAAATCAAATGGAAAGTGAACTTGCTCTGAAAGAGGGTTTGTTAGTGCTGGAAATGTGAAAGCCAGACTTCCTACAGTAAACCAAACAGCTATAGAAGGTATTTTGAGACACAATTATCTGTCTGTGATGAATAAAAAGGCACCTTTTTTTCTGTCTGTTAAAACCTCACCTTTTCTTTAAGACCTAGCTTACACCCATCTATCCTTTTGCCCTTCTCCTTCCTGCTTCCCTGATTCCTCTAACCCTTCTCCATCATTTCTGTGTACTTTTCCTGTAAAGGGTTTTATCTCATTCTAATTTGCATCATGAAAGGTAGCTAGTTTGGCTCAGTGGATAGAGTACAAGGCCTGAAGTCAGCAAGACTAATCTTCCTGAGTTCAACTCTGGCCTCCGACACTATCTGTGTGACCCTTCAGTTCCTCATCTGTAAAATGGGCTAGAGAAGAAAATGGCAAACTGCTCCAATATCTTTGCCAAGAAAGTTCCAAATTGGGGTCCAACAAAGAGTTGGACATGACTAAAATGACTGAACAGCAGTAACAAAATTTGTATCATATGTTTTTGTGCATTTATCTGTCCCACCTAATTTGTTTTGTTAAGTTCCAAATGATTGGTTAAGGTCCTTGAAGGCAGGTCTATGTATGCTGTCAACTGTAAGGTACGCTGGATAGACAGCTGGACTGGGAATCAGGAAGATCTGCATTTCAATACTGCTTTAGACACTTATTAGTTAAGTGACTGCACAAATCACCTAACATCGCTGCCTCAGTTTCCTTATCTGTAAGATGGGATGATAAAATAGCACTTGCCTCATAGTATAGGATCAAAGGAGATAACTTATATAAACTGTGGCTCTTATTATTAATCTCTGAATTCCATGTTTCTACCATTTTTTGCTGAACTGCTGCTTTTGTAGACAACAGAACTAGGTTCTTGCTGGGGAAGCAATTATTAGTCTTCTCTGATCTGACCCCAAAATACAATGTTTTTTATTTTTTTAAATATTCACCTTATAAGATTTCTATTTATTTATTTTCCACTTAATGCTATTTTATTTTTTTCTATTACATGGAAAGATATTTTTCAACATTCACTTTGACAAGATTTTGAGTTCCAAATTTTTCCTTCCCTCCCTCCCCTTCCCATTCCCCAAGATGGAATGCAATCTTATACAGGTTATACATGTACAATGATATTAAACATTTCTACATCATGTTTGAAAGAAGAATCAGAACAAAAGGGAAAAAACATGAGAAAGAAAAAACAACAAAGAAGAGCCAATAGTTATGCTTCGGTCTGCATTCAAACCCTATAGCTCTTTCTCCACAAGAGCATTTTCTATCATGAGTCTTTTGAAACTGTCTTAGATGCTTGCGTTGCTGAGAAGAGCTAAGTCTAGCAAAGCTGGTCATTTCACAATGTTGCTGTTACTGAACACAAAGGTTTTGAAACCTAAATCTTTACCCTAATTTGGGCGGAAGCAACAGGGTAAACACTAAGTAACTGTGAATAAACTGTGGCTTTCATATTGGAGATATGTCATAAAAGTTAATGCAATACTCTTTTTTTCTTTTGCAGGATGGAGAAAGTGGGGACTAGGAAGTGATGTGAGAACTTACTTTTGGAGGAACTCTCCATAGCATTTTTTTGTGAGTTTCACCATAAGGCTATCTATAGTGAGAAGGTCCCAGTTCTTTTCTGAGATGCAATGTGGTATGGTGGAAAGAACCTTGATTTATGTCAGTTGGCTTTCTTTCAAACTGTGTTCACTTTCCATTTGATTTTGACTGGCCTGTTTGTAGATTTGGAGGAAGCTAGTGCAATGTTTAGAGTATTGGGTCTGGAAGCTGGCAGATTTGAGTTCAAATCAAGTCTCAGATACTTACTAGTTGTGTCTTTTGTTAAGTAGCTTTTTGTAATGTCTGACTCTTTGTGACCCTATTTGGGGTTTTCTTGGCAAAGATACTGGAGTGGTTTGCTATTTCCTTCTCCAGCTCATTTTGCAGATGAGGAACTGAGAGAAACAAGGTTAAGTGACTTGCTCAGGGTCACACAGCTAGTAAGTATCTGAGGCTACATTTGAACTCATGAAGAGAAGTCTTTCTGATTCCAATCTCAGGGCTCTATCCACTTCACCATCTAGCTGTCCTACTCGCTGTGTAGTCCTCAAAAAATCATTTAACACCTGTTTGCCACAGTTTCCCAAAGTGTAAAATAGAGATAACAAGAGTACCTAGGATTTATAAGGCAAGTGGAACATAGTAGGTGCTACAAAATGTTAGTTACTATTATTTTTAAGTGGTGATCTATGTTACCTGAGGTAAGTGCCTCCATCTGAAAAGTGGGATATTAGGAAAGCAACATTTAAAGACAAGATGTTATGTATACTATTTCACTGAATCTTCTGTGAAGCAGGTAGCGTGGTTTCTGTCAATAATTTAAGGATTCCAGATTTTAAGGGACAAACATAGTAATTTCCTCTGTGCCTCAACAGACAGCATTTGGGAAGTGCTGTAACCAAAAGCAATTCCTAATTAATGAGCCAACTTTGTGGCAGTAAGCAGCTTTGAATTTATCCAGGATGATTTGTGGAGAAAGGGAATACAGCAAATTCATTCAGCCAGATCCTGCCTATAGCTTGACCTCCCTCTGCTGGCAAAGTCTTTGGAGAGGGACTTTTGCAAGTTACCGTCCTTATTTTATAGCCCAGGAAACTGAGGCTCCGGGAGAAGAAACACACAGATAAGATATACAATGTATTCTAACCCTTCTCCTCCCCCCCCGCCCCATTTTTACCAGTGAGAACTTTGGAGAATGGAAACTGACATGGTAAATACCATGTATCAGAACCCTTTATAGATGACTTCCAACACCAGGCCTCCATGAGGTTTTTTCCTGACTTTTCCAGCTGTTTGCTATCACCATTAACCTAAGTTACCCTATTATCTATCTAAACGTGGGTTATACATGCACATATATGTGTACACATGTGCAAGTTATCTTCCTCTATAGGATGTAACCTCCTTGAGAGCAGGCATAGGCGTAATTTTTACCTTTGTAGCCCCAGCACCTAGCATGGTGCCGGCACTGGACAGGTTTATAATAAATAAATGTTTATTGGTGGATTTATCATAAGTCCCGCTGAGGGACTTGGCAGGGTCATGCAGCTAAAAGATGCGTGAGCACCTTCTCCCCATTTTGCTGATAAAGAGGCTGAGGTTTCTTTTCATAGCTAGCGGGTTCACACATCCAAGGGTCCTGCTTTAGCTCCTCCCTTTAACCCTAGCGTGGCTTTGAGTCTACAAGTTGCGCCCACGTAACACGTGCGTGCAGGCGTGCGCATGCGCGTTTTGTGTACGAGAGCTATCGTTTGGGAGCGGGGGGGGGGGGAAGGGAGGGAGTGGGGTAGGTTGCCCTACTTGCCTCACTCAAGATGGCGACCACGAGGAACTGCGCAGGGAGCCGAAGTAGCTTCCGGAAGTGACCGCATCTGGTCTGCGACGGAAGTGGCGGGGTAACCCCGCCCCCGGCCGCCAGGGCCCTCAGTTGAGCAGCCGACGCGCCGGGTTTGAGTGGCGCCTACCCGGCTCAGGGAAGGCCCCGGCGTTGCAGACTCGGGTGGCTACTCGCCGGGCGGGTGGCGGCCGCGGCTTCTTCAGCTCCGCAACATGTCCAGCTCCGGAGAGGTACTACAACCCCGGGCGCCCTGCGCTCGTCTCAGCCTCCCCTGGGCCCGGCCGGCCTTCTCCCCGCCCCCTCTTCCCCAGGCTCCGTCCCGCCCCTCGGGCCTCCGGCCCCCTCTTAACCTACCCCGGCTTACGGCACCCCCGGCCCCTCCCCCGGCCTCGCCAGCCTGACCCTCAGAACCACGGCCCCCCCAAGCCCCAGCGTTTCACTACCCTCTTCTCCATCCTTACACCAGCTGCTTCTCCTGGCCCGTGGTCCAGCTTCCTCTAGCCCACCGGGGTCTGTTACTCCACCACCACTCTCTCCTCAACTTTAAGATGCGGCAGAAAGAGCACCGAATTCGGAGTTAGAAGACCTGGGTCCGAGCCCTGGCTCCGCCGCTAACTGGCTGGCTCGCTTCCCTGGGTCCGTGGAAAGAGGAAACAGTGGTTCTGCAGTCGGCCACGGACGCTACCTTTGTGACCTTGGGCCAGTCCGTTTTTCTTCCTGGACCTTCATTTCCATATTTATTAAACAAGAGGGTTGGACTAGATGACTTTTGTGGTTCTTTTTCAGTTCTAAATCTGCGATCCTACGTATTCTCCTGTCCCTCATTAGAGGTAGAACTGGCTTATCTGCGGGCGCCGGACCACATCTGACATCTTTTGTTTCTGTGATGCTTTAGCTCTGTTTTTGGTTCCCTCCTCCCTTCTCCTTATTTATTCCTTGGTTCTGACTTCAAACCTTTGACTCTCTCAGGTTCCCCTTTTTCAGTGCTATATTCCTTCCCCTTGGTTCCCTAACCTCTTGCTTTTCTCTTTTGGCTTGAGAATCCTTGTCTAGTATTTCTTGGTGTATGTTACTTTTCCCTCATCCTCCACATGCCTACTTAAAAAAAATCGTATCTTCCCAATCTTTGTGAAGCAACCTGATACAATGAGAAGACTGCTGCATTTGGAAATAAGAGGCCCTGGGTTAAAATATCAGCTCTGTTGCTCCTTCACCGTGACATTGAACAAGTCATTTAACCTCTGTGGGCTTCAGTTTCCATTTCAGTAAAGTTAAGAGGTTAAACTAGATGAGTTCTAAGGCTCCTTTCAGCTCTAGACCTGTGATTTTCATTCTCTCGTTCAAGTCCTCACTTCCTTATCTGACTGTGGTGTTTGTCATCTAGTCAACCTTTGGTAGTACACAGAGTAGATTTCTCCCCCAGAATATGAAGTTATTTTCTATTCGGTGTAGATATAGATGCATCTGAAGGTGGATGAAACTGGCTTCTCTACTAATTGGGTGCTACCAACTATTTTATCTTTGGCACCTGACTCTATATGTGAGTGATGCTTGTTTTGCGTAGAATTGGATTGTCATGGGTTCCTGGCAGTGTCTCCTTCCTTATGATGAAATTTAGGTTCACAGAAATCTTTATGTGCCACATGGATGACATATTTTGTGATGGCTTACATCTCAGATTATAAGGGAAAGAAATGCCTATAACTTGTGACCAGTGTTAAAACCCTCCATTCCCAAGTTAAACTGGAAGAAGGTTAACTTGGGAAGAAGATTTAGGTTTCTCTTTGTTATTGTTATTATAATATCTTTAGATTGTATGTATTTAAATATATCTACATATATTTATATAAACAAATTTTAGGTGAAATTGACCCTTGTTGGGAAGTAGTCACTTCTATTGTTGCAATGATAGTGGTGAGAAAGGGAGATAGATGGCCAAAAATCATGCATATTGGTCGTTCTATAAACATTAATTTAACTGCTATTGTTCTGAACTTGAGATCTTAATCCAGTGCCCACTGAGTTGGTGAATTACCAGAGGAACTGAGTTATATCAATATTTATAGTCTTGCTGTAAATGAAAACAAAGCAGTTCACAGGTTTTCCTTGGAGAGCTAAATAAAAAAATTGGTTTCATAGTGCAGTCAAGTGCAAGGAGGATAATTTCAGGGGATACTTGGCCTTCTTGCCTTGACATGCTGCTGATGAGAATAAGCAAAAAGACCATTGAAAAGATAATTGGAGCTTCTGTATCACATTTGCTGCACGGGATAAAAAAGTAGAGAAATTCCACAAAGTACTTAAGAAAATCTTCCAAACCAAGTTAATATACGCTCTCATGTATGGCAACTGCAGTGTGAAGTTGGGCATAAAGGAGACTGGCAAAAGATATTACAAGTATAATTTGGGTTGAAGAAATACAAGCATCTGAAAGCTTGTGGATTAATTTGAAGCTTACCACCTATAGTTTATGAATGTTGTTTTCAAGAAGAGTTACTGACATGGAAGCCATTTCAGATTCAGCTGTCTTTGTGCACTAAGATCAGATGCTAGTTAGAAGAAAGATTAAAACATTTGAATGTGGAGGGTCAAGGGGATGGAAGGGTCAAACTGTTTCCTGTCCAGATGAAAGAATAATGAATGGTACTATCAATGGAAATAGGGAAGTTAGGAGAAAGGAAAGGTTTGAGAAAGGGTTTTGAGACCAGTTTGCTTATGGTTTTGTTTACTTTGAGGTGTTGGAGTGATAGTCAAAAGATGTCTAATAGATGTAAATGTAGAGTTAGAGAGGATAATAAGGGACTGTATAAAAAACTAGAAAGTATAAGGCTTTTACATGAGTTTAGAGAGTTAACTTCACAATTATGAATAGGCTTGGCTTAACAACAGTTTCTCTTTGTGATAATAACATAAAGAGAACTTTAAGGTTTAAACTGTGCTCTGCACTTAAATGTTACAGCCCTTGGAGGTGTGTTCTTTGCTCTTTTCCAGGCTGCCTCACCTGACCTCTAAGCAGATCTTCCATATTGGATACTGGGACTCTGCCGTTTGAATCACTTTGTGCTCTCATAGATGAATTTTTGCCTTATCTTGCTAGCTCTTCATCTCACTTTCCAGCCTTCTCTAGACTATACTTTTCCATATCCCTTTATTTTGTCTTCTCCATTAGAATGGAGAAGAACGTAGAATGTAAATCTTTGGGAACTGTGAGTGTTATAGCGTCATGCTTAGCACACTGCCCAGTACGTTAAGGGCTTAATAAAGATATTATTTATCTATTGAGATTCAACTCTTACACAGCAGTCAAGAAAGCTTATACAGTTGTAGGTTGCGTTAAGAAAAACTTCTTAATAATTAGACAAACCCAAAGTAGACTGCCTTAGATATTTGTTGGTTCCCTGTCATTGGAAGTCTTACTGCAGAACATGGCTGACCACTTGTCAGGTATTGTAGGGAATTTCTTGTTCAGCTATGAGTTTGGAAAATAAGCTTACTTACAAACCAATATATAAAAGAATGATTTAAAAATTATGAGCACTCAATATTTAAATGCAACTATAGTCTCATTTATTTGGATGTTCCCTCCAGTCATGTATATTGCAATCCATCTTCTTGTCCTATGTGACTTATGTTGTTGTTCTCCCACAGATTTGCCACAGGGACTCAAACCAACATCTACATTAGGAGACCTTCCTCTCTTTCTCCTCATATCCAAAAATACCAATGGAGTATTCAGGTTATATGATTATTCTGCTTTACCCACGTTAGAGGACCAGCCCATCTTTTCTTCCTTTTTGAGTTATATTAATATTTATAGTCTTACTGTAAATGAAAACAAAGCAGTTCACAGGTTTTCCTTGGAGAGCTAAATAAAAGCATTGGTTTCATAGTGCAGTCAAGTGCAAGGAGGATAATTTCAGGGGATACTTGGCCTTCTTGCCTTGAAATGCTGCTGATGAGAATAAGCAAAAAGAAAAACATTTTCTCAATCATCTTCAAAGTTCCATGTTGGTTACATGTTGCAATCTGCTTACATCTACAATGTACCTCTCCAGTGCCTTCTGTGTGATACTCATTTTCATTTCTTTAGAAACTGTTGTCTTCTATTTCTGTCAGCTATAAAGCAACCTTGGTAGATTGTTGATATTAAAACAAAACAAAAGAAAAAAAAACCTTTGTCTCTAGGAGAAGCTTTGGATCATTAAGTAAATTTTCTAGTTTTTTGAAAGTAATTCAGCCTGTTCCCTTCTCATAATCTGGTCAGTTGAAATTATTTTATCCACTTGGTCTTTTCACATGTAAATTGCAGAGCCAGACTCATTCAGAAGTTTCCAGATCTCTTCCAAGAAGCTTAGTAGTGATTTGCTGCTTCATGAAACCAGATAAATGTGATATACAAGCAGGGGCATTTGGAGGATGTTCTAAGAAAGCAGCTTCACCTTGGACTCTGCCGAATCTCTTTGAAGAGCATGTAGCATTCTCTTTTATGCTTTGCTCGATATTCATGATCAGAAAGTTGTTGGGCAAAGTTATTTCAGTAATATTTTTCAACAAATCTTGGAGACATCTTATTGGAAGAGAGCTTTTTATTCTATTGAATCAAGTGCCGTTTCAAAATCAACAGATAATAAGCAGAGTGGAATCTTGTGTAGATGAGTGTCTGTTGTAGGATATTGCTGTGAACCTACTACTACGTTCATGGAGGATATCCTCTGTGTGTGTGTGTGTGTGTGTGTGTGTGTGTGTGTGTGTGTGTAAATACCCTAAAGATTTTGTTCTTTTAGTTAAGTAAGCAGGCAGTAAGCAATTATTAAGTGCCTGCTCTGTGCCAGATACTATGATGAGTGCTGGGGATACAAGGAAAGGCAAAAGATAGTTCCTGCATACCAGATCTTTTTCTTGTTCTTTTTTTTTCTCCTGTTTTTTTTCTTACTAATTCTGATTTTTAAGATGATTATTTCTAGACAATTGATTCATTGATGACTTGTGTCAGTAACAAGTCTTTTCCTGTCAAAATGAAGTGATTTTTTTTTTGTTGTGGTTGTTTGGGGGTTTGTGTGTGATATGTTCAGCATTTCTTATCAAGATTGCCAACTGCATCAGGATTTCTTTTTTGGTATTGGTCAAGATATAAAAGTGTGACCCTTGCTCACATTTTTCCTTGCTGACCCATGCTTTCCAATATATTTCTCACCATTCCTACCTAATTCCACTTTTGCATTAATATTATTGAATATCAAAGTATATATAATATCCTCACAAAATAATGGAAAGCATCGAAGGAGAAAATAAACCTGCAGAAAAACTGATATTAGATTTAACTAATCCAAATCTTCTCCACACTTTTATAGATAAAGCTGTAAAGAAGATAATGAATAGGAATGAAATGGAATAGATTTGCTAGCATTTTGATAGTGGGTGGTTTTTCATTGGAATGTTCACATTTCTTTTAAGCCCTCAGAACTTTATGAAGCGTTTTTTTTGGTGAAGAAAAAACACCATTCAAGAAAATGATGTTAGAAATTATGGTTGAACCTGATCAAATATACACTGAAGAAATACATGCTGCGGGTGGGAGGAGGGTTTCATAAAATCGTTAAAAGTGCTCAAGAATTGCTTTGTTTTTGTTTTTTTTAAGGTATATCAAAAAAGGGATTTCAGAGACAAAGAGGAAACAGCTTTTGCCCTCAAGGAGCTTATATTCTATTGGGTTGCAAAATATACATGTATGGATAAATATAAGATAATTGAAGCAGGGAAAGAGTACTAATAGATGGAGGGAATCTGAGAATAAGAAATTTAGTCATGTGGAGTTGAGGGATTCCATTCTAAGCCTGGAGAATGTCATGAGCAAATGCGTAGAGATATGAGATAGAATGTTGTGTTTGGGGAACAGTTAGTCCAATTTGACTAGAATGTAGAGGGGAGTAATGTGAACCAAGGCTAGCAAGGTAGGTTGGAGCCAGATTGTGGATGTCAGACTTAAATGTCAGACTAAAAAGTTTTGTTGTTTTTGTCTATGAGACAGCAGTGATGCTCTGAAAATTTTGGTACCATCGGAATGACATAGTCTGGCAGCTGTTTGTAGAATAGATGGAGAGTACAGAGACTGAAAGTGGAGAGACCAATTAAGAGGAAGAGTCCAGAAGCATGGAAAAAAATATCACTAGTATGATTTTCAAAATTAGGAGACAGCAGATATTAACAACTACAACTCCTTACGCTTTTTTTCATCTCTATAATAGCTAACATTTGTATTTACTTTAAAGTTTGCAAAATAGTTTACAAATATTATCTCATTTGATCTTCACAACAACCCTATAAAATTGTTGCTATTACTATCATCGATGAAGATGATGAAGAAATTGGGGCTTAGTTTAAATGACTTATCGATCATTCAATCAGTAGACATTTATTAAGTACCTACTATATGCTGCCATACAGACTCACCGGCAGGTTATTGCAGTCATCAAGACATGGGTAAGGAGGACCTGCAGTTGAGTGATGGCCATGTCAGAGGAGAGAAAGGGACATGTTGGAGAGATGTTGCAAAGGTGAAATTGGTAGGCAGCAGCTTGGATGTAAGGGGATGAGAGATCGTGGGGAATCCAGAATGAGACTTCTAGGTTGTGAGCGTGGGGTCTAGCAGGATGGCATTGCCCTCTGTAGTAATAGGGAAGGTAGGAGGCAAGGCGAAGGGTTAGTGGGAAAGATAGTAAGTTCTGTTTTGTACATGCAAAGTTTGAGATATCTACTGGACATCCATTTTGAGATGTTTGACAGGCATATGGAGATGAGAGATTGGAGATCAGTCTATAGTATTAGTTATAGATTTAAAGCTGGAAGGGGTCTTAGAGGTCATTGAAAGTGCTTCCTCATTTTACAGATGAGGAAACTGAAGCCCAGAGAAGTTGGGTAACTTGCCCAGGATGCCACACCTAATAAGTACCTGAGGTAGGAGTAAATCCAGGTCTTCCTCTCTGTAATATCAGTGTCCTATCTATGATGCCAAGATATTTATGAAAATAATCTATGCGTGTGTAGAGGGTATCCTTGATGAAAACAATGAGAAGGGATTGGATGCATTTTTATGGATGATTTTCCCACAGCAGATCTTTCTCCAGCCCTGAAAGGTACTCCCCCTCCCTTGATGGGGGAGGGAGTGGTTACAATGTATTTGATTTGGTTTAGCAAAATTCAGCCCTAAAGGTTCGCCTTGAATCTAATTTCTTCCATGTATGTGTATCATTGAAGGGAGCAGTGAGGAGTGGAAAGAGCTTTGGGATTGGAGTTAGGACAGGGGCTCAGTGTTTGCTGCTCATAACTTGATAGCTTCATTACGGGCAGCTTCCTTCACTTCTCTGGGCATATTCTGTAAAATGGAGATCTAAATAAAGATTTAGATTGCAGAACTTAGATTGCTGTGAAGGAAGCACTTTAACACTTAAAGGCACCGGAATGGGAAACCTGCATGACTAGATAACAGCGATCTGCTGTTATTGTAAATGGATCTTTGTTCTTGGCAAGTTGGATATTCCCTCCGAACTGCAGCCGCTACCCACCTTCCAGTCTGGTCTGTCTGCGTCCTACAGTTTTACCGAAGGCATCCACTGAATACATGGGGGCCATTCTCACCTTTGAGGATGGCATTGTGAGGATTCTTGGGCTGACTGTCTACCTCTTAGTCCTCGCTCTCACCACTTGAATGGCCCATTTTTTCCCCTCATTTCCCTTATAAATTCTTTACTCCATCTCTTCTTTGAAGTGCCTTACTATATGCTGTAGCCTGCTCACATCCTCTGTGTATCTCTTGTTTGCCCTCTGTGTGATATTCATTTTTAATTCTTTAGGGGCTGTAGTCTTCCATGACTTTTAGTAATGCAAAAATTCTGATGGAATATAGGTATTAGTAAGTTAAGTCTTTTTTGGTAGCACTTTGGGCTCCATAAAGGAATTTTGCAATTTCCTGAAGGCAGTCTATTTTCCTCTCTTTTTGTTTAATTATAAATGCAAGTTGTTCATTTTGTGTCTGTTTCTACAAGCTCTAGAGCTTGTCCTTCTTATTATGGGACATTTCATAATCTTGAGAATAGACATGGTTTTTTCCATGTTAACAGGCCAAACTCTTTTGAGTAAAGATCTCTGCCTTGTTTTGGGGGCTTAATGTAACTAGTGCATTCTGCAAAGAGAAGCCTCTGGAGGCCTTCGCTGTCTATATAGGGAATCCTTCTATAATTTGATCTCCATGTTACATCTGCCTCCAAGTGACAGACACCTATGGTGAGCATATATCTCTGTTTTGTGCCTTTTTTAATGGTGAGAGTCACTGGATAAAATTATTGCTTACATCTTTCAAGACATCTCTGTACGCTAAGCACTGTGCTCAGTTTTGGGAAGCAGGGACAGTTAGGTGGTGCAGTAGATAGAGCACCAGCCCTAGAATCAGAAGACCTAAGTTCAAATCCAGCCTCAGACACTAGCTGTGTGACCCTGGGTAAGTCACCTAACCCCAATTGCTTCCAAAAAAAGAAAATGAAGCTGGAAAAAAAAGCCACAACAGGAAGAGATTGCATTTTAATGGGAAAGACATCATAGATGTAAATAAGTACATATAAAATAAATACAGAGTAGATGAAAAATAGCCTTTGGATGGAAAGTATTAGCACCTGGGGGTACCAGGAAAGAACTCTTTCAGGAAATGACACTTGAATGAGTTTTAAAGGAAGTCAGAGATTATAAGAGTCAGCGATTGGGAGGGAGACTGTTCTAAGTAAGAGAGACAGCAGCTCCGGCAAAGACTCCAAAATGGAAGGGAGAGTATCATGGCTTTCCTTTTGAATCATTTCCTATTTTGTATATAGCTTGCTTTGTTATATATTTGTTTGCATGTTGTCTTTCCCATTCGATTATGAATTCGTTAAGGATAGACACTGCCTTTTGCCTCTTTTTGTATCCCTAGAAATTAGCACAAATGTCTAGAATATAGTGGGCACTTAATAAGTGCTGATTGATTAGCAAGTTCATTAGCAAGTAGGACAATATGAGTGACCTGTTCCGTGTGTGGAGGGGAGTAATGTGTTAAAATGTGTTAAAAAACAAAAGGACAAGTTGTGAAGAACTTTCAGTGTGGAGCAGAGGATTTTCTATTTGATTCCAAAGGCAATCCGCAACCACCAACGTTTATTGAATAGGGAGGTGACTTAATTTTATGTTTGGGGATTATCCTTTGGGAAAGTCACTTTGGTAGCTATTTGGATGGATTGGAGCGGGGAGAGGCTTAATAATAATAACTAATATTTGTGTAGTGCTTTAAGATTTGTAAAACAACCTTAATATAGTATTCTTACAACTATTCTGTGATTTTGGTGCTATTATTAGATGCTATTTAGTGCTATTTTATAGATGAGGAAACAAGCTTAAGAGATGTTGTGGCTTCCCAGAGAGTAAGTAATTGAGTGGAATTTGAACTTAGAGCTGCTGCTTTTTAAAAAAAAATTTATTTTTACTTTTCAGTGTTTACTTCCACAAACTTTTGAATTTTAAATTTTCTCCTCCTCGCTTCCCTCTCCCCTCCCCAAGATAGCATGCAATCTGGTACAGGCTCTATATACATTCATATTAAACATTTTCACATTAGTCATGTTGTAAAGAAGAATTAAGGGCAATCATGAGAAAGAAGAAACAAAACAAAACAACAGCAACAAAAAAAGAGCACACAGAATGCTTCCATCTGCATTCCAACTCCACAGTTCTTTGTCTGGATGGGCAGAGCATTTTCCATCATGAGCCTTTTGGAGTTGTCTTAGATCCTTGCATTGTGAGAAGAGCCAAGTCTGTGAAATTCAGTCATTGCACAATGTGGCTGTTTCTGTGTACAATGTTTTGGTTTTGCTCACTTCAGTCAGCATCAGTTCATATAAGTCTTTCCAGGTTTTTCTGAAGTCTACCTTCTCATCATTTCCTATAGCACAATAGTATTCCATTATATTCATAGACCACAACATTCATATACCACAATTCATACAACCACAACTTTAGCCATTCCCCAATGGATGGGCATCCCCTCAATTTCCAATTCTTGGCCACCACTCAAAATCTGTTATAAATATTTTTGTACACGGGGTCCTTTTCCCATTTTTGTGATCTCTTTGGGATACAGAAGAGATCAGATAAGAAATGGTATTGCTGAGTCAGTCAGTGTTGTAGCCCTTTGTGCATAGTTCCAAATTGCTCTCCAGAATGGTTGGATCAGTTCACGACTCTGCCAACAATACATTAGTATTCCAGTTTTCATACATCTTCTCCAACATTTATCATTTTCCTGTTTTGTCATGTTAGGCAATCTGTGAACTCTGAGCTTCTTGACTTCCGCTGTGCATTGTAACATCTATCTAGCTGCCTCTGAGGCAAGGAGCCAAGTAGAAGGTGTTGAGAGCCTACAGTGGTAACTGGGACTAGAAAGAAAGGAATGGAGATTCAAGAGCTGGAGAGGAGTGACAGAAAAAGGCATTTCTTAAGCACCTCCTGTGTGCCCGATATTATACTAAGCTTCACTTAATCATCCCCAAAGCTATGGGAGGTAGAGATGTTATTATCCCCATTATAAAGTCGAGGAAACTGAGGCAGAAGTTAAGTGACTTGCCCAGGATCACACAGTAAGTAACTAAGGGTAGATGTGAATTCATGGGTTCCTGACTTCAGGCCAAGGACTCCATCTCCTTCACCACTTAGCTGCCTCTGAGAGAAGATTCAGCAAATAGTTGAATGGGTGTGGTAAGTAAGAGAGAGGAGGTTGTGAACCTGGATATCTGGAAGGATGGTGGTACCCTCAACAATAATAGGGAAGCGAGAAAGAGGAGTGGTTTTGCAGGGAAAGATAACTGAATTCTGTTTTGGACATGTTGCTTTTGAGGGATGTATGGAACATCCACTTGGAAATTTCTAGCAGGCAGTTGGTGATACGAGGCTGGGATTCAGGATAGAGATAGGGCTGGATAACTACATCTGGAAACAACTACATCTGTATAGAGGTTAGTGAACCCGTGGCAGCTGAAGAGATCACCAAATGAGAGTGTATTGAGAAAAGAGAAGAGGGTCTGATACAATCTTGGGGTTCATCTGTAGGTGTGATGTAGATTAAGAACCAGGAGAGGAAATTGATAAGGAATAGCACAGGCAGAGGAGAGTAAGAGAAGGCAGTGCCACAAAAGCCAGAGATGGGAATGTTTCCAGGAAAAGAAAGTGGTGAGCAATGCTTCAGAGAGGTCAGGAAGGATGAGGATTAAGAAAGGCTATTAGATTTGGTGTTTAAGAGAATAGCTTTGGTGTGTGGTTGGGAGATACTTTGTTGGGAAGAGTTTTTGAAGTGGCATTTTGTACTACTGAATCAAATGCTTTTCAAAAAATAATAAACCGTAAGTTCAGTGGGGCTTGTATTTTCTATTTCTGAGTCAGTGATGAGACAATAAAGAATATCTCTCAGTTTTTCCCCCCCATGCTCTTAGCATTTTATCTTCCTTCAGATACTCTGTAAATGGATCTAGGAGTTAGTGTGGTGTAGTGGAAAGCTTTCTGCATTTGGAGTTGGAGAACCTGAGATCATGGCTTTACTACTGAACTACATGTTCAGTAGTATTAACCTCCTGGGTGTCAGTTCCTCATTTGTAAAATGAGGAGATTGGATCAGCTGGCCTCTAGGGTTACTTCCAGCTTTAAATCTATGATTTTGTGACCCCTCAACACCCTTACAGTTATGTTTGCCTTGAGCGTGTATCTCTTCTATGCCCACTTTGTTTAGTTGGGCTGCTTTTACCATCTTTGTTGCCAGTGGTGCAGGAGTTCTTAATCAGGGGTCTGTGAATTTATTCTTAAAAAATATTTTGAAAACTATTTCAAATTGATTTCCTTTGTAATTCTATGCCTTTTATGCAATTAACAACATTATTCTGTGAAAGGGGTTCACTAGAACCAAAAATCTCTTTACTTCCTCTTTAAATGCATCTGGGACTATGCTTTCCCAGTCCAAATGTGCTGATTCTGCTGTCTTTGATGGTAAAATAATACTAATAATGTTCGTTAAAAGCTGTACTGATCTTTTACATTTTGTTTGTTGGCCTTCCACTTTCAACCTTACCTGCCCTTGATGTAACTTTGTTTAGTTCTTTTGTCAAACTTCCTTAAAATTGGTTTTGCCCTCCACTGCTTCTCTTTATGATCTTCCGTTATCCTTTTTCTTAAGATTTTATGAACGAGCTTGTATTCTAAACTACTGTTGTCTTTGCTTAGCACTTCTCTACATTTGGCAAGTAAATCAAGTGTTTGCTGGTTAAGGTTCTTATCCTTTCATTTACCTGCAACTTCTTCCTTCTTTCAGTTTTATTTATGCAAAAAAAGGTCGAGATTGAAGATTTTGTTTGTCCAAAAGTAGGTTCACTCGGATATTGGACAAGACTCTCACATTTAGCATACTGACAGCTAACTATTTTGTGATTCTTAGTATCCTCTGCCCTCTTTTTTTGCCTCTCTACTACCATAGAAGTAGAAGAAGAAGGTTTAGGATTAAGAACAGTATTGTTTTTGTTTCATACTTGGCCATAGTCAAGGACTTCATAGCCAGGTTGCCAGTTAACAGGTAGTGAGGCTTTCGCCTTAGCTAGTCTGGTTCTTTGAAAGCAGACTTGGTATGTTGCATGGATCTTGTTTTTATTATAATCTATAATGATGATGAAAATACTATTAGAAGATTCTTTGACAATGAAATAATAGAGAAAATTTTAACAATCTTTGATTATTGTTATTAAGTGGGAGCATAAAACAGAGTGACACATACTCACTAGAATTGTTTTCCAGTGTCATGGAGGATATTCTGTGCAGAATCCAGATCAAAGAGGGATTCTCTATAGATAGTGATATTTGCAGATAATCTCAATTGTGGATGACAGTCTTACTGCATCAAGTCTAGTACATTGGAGAACCTCCTGATGAGATCTATAATCACTAAAAAAGAGTTGAGTATAACTATTCAAAGAGGAAAAACCAAATGGATGAGAAATGTGTTTTGTGTCTAGATTACGCCACATAGTTGACACATGACACTGGTAGGCACTGAGCTGGAATAAGAGTTGAATAGGAGTAGGAGCAGAGATTATATTTGAGATATTGTATATTTACTTTCATTAAACCCATACTGTTCCCTGACACATGAGTCTTTCTCTTTAATACCAGTATTCTCCTGGCAGTGTTTTATGGCTACAAATCATGGAATATGACAGCCTCATAAAAACTGTAATTTTAAAAAGCAGTGGAGAAAAGGATTTTGAAAAGCTATGGCACTTTACCAGTTATGAGTTGAATGCAAGAAGTGTTGTAAAAGTCGAGTAGGAGGGGTAGTCAAAAGTCTGGTACCGCCAGAATATTAAAGATCTAAAGGAAAGCCTCCAGTGTATTGGGCAGATGTCTAGTGGATTTGTGGGCAGTCATTGGCAAAAATCCTATAGAATGAGAAGACATGAATGGGTTGCAGTCTGTACTGGTGGATTAAGTACTCAACATCCGTCATTGAGCCTTTGAAGTATTTTCATACGTGGTCATGTGGAAAAGATCACTGTGTATTCCAGTGTGGAAATTGTTGCTCATCAGTTGGCTTTGGTGTCTTTTCTATCAATATTTGTGGAAATATTGTAAAGTTCTTTTAACCTGCTCTCTCTTTTTTACCCTTTGCTTCTGGAAACCTCTTCTTTTGCTTCTGTTGACTTGAATCCTGTCCTCCCAAAGTAGAAGAACTCTTCTGATTATTTTGGGGGAAGTTGGTCGTCTTTTTTTCCTCTCAGTAACTCCTTGACTTTCGGCATCTCTGAGTCTGAGCTCATAAGGAAATTGTGGTGCATCATTTCTTGTGACTGACATAGAGGTGAATTTCTGTTTTTTAGAGTATTTCTTTTGGAGTCCCCCATTTTGACTTATTTAGTAATATGTTCATTTCACACAGCAGGCGTACAATAAGTTATTACCTGAGCAATCGCACAGAAAAACCACCTAACCAAGTGAGGTCTGAAGAAAACAGGAAGGGTAAAGTGTACAACTTTGGATTGTGCTTCTCGTAAGATATTCTTTTGGTGATATTAATTTGAGGCCAGAGCAGTAATTGGCTTAGATTCTGATCCTAACTTGAATAGTAAGTTTTCACCATTACAGACTATCATAGTTTTAGAGTATAGTTTGTTTTGTCATTATGTCTCACAAGTAAGAATTCTATTACATGGCTAGTGATGACTGTGAACCAGTTAATTCATTTGGGGAGGGGGGGGCAGATCTTAAAGCAATGGTTGGATAACTGTTTGTGAGATATTTTATGGATGAGATTCTTGTTCACATTTATATTGCAGAAGATGGATGGCCCCAGGTTACTTTTAATCCTGGAATTCGGTGACTGCTATGTGATGGATGAGGTGTGACCCTCTGTTTCCCATAGAAAAATTCTGTTCCCCATAGGCAGAATGTCCCTCTGACCTTGCTCTGAGGCCACGTGAGTGTGCTTTGGGGAATCCAGGAGGAAGAAACTTTTGGATCAGAGTAACTCTTCACTCTTAGTAGGCAAACAGCTGACCATGCTGGACCAGTTGATGACAGGTTCACCATTGTCATTAAAGATGGCATTGAACATTTCTGACACTAATTGGATGTACTTAAACGTAAGACATTGTGGCAGGCATCCTACTTTTGAGGAGTACTTTTTGAATTTGGATACCATGTGCTTGTGTACATCAGGGATAACATGCAGGGGAATGAGAAAGACATTAAATCACCTCGCTCAAGTGACACAATTATTCTAGACTTATTTTAGGACTGGTAAATTGTGATATGTTGAGAAAGAACAGGGTAGAACATATTAGGGAAGTATGAGAGTAGGAACTTTGAGAATTCATTGTGTTTTCACCCCATTGCAACGAGTTTTATTTTGCTGATAACAGTATTTTTCTTATTAAGAAAAGACCTGATCTTGCCCTGTGGATGCTTATTCTAAAATATAAATTAAATTAGCAGAGCATACATGGGCATATGACCACAGTGGTACTTCGGCAAACACCTGAATTCATTCATTCTTTCTTTCTCCCTAGGTTTCTTTTCTTCCTTCCCTTTTTTCTTTCATAGTGCGGCAGGAAAATGAGGAAAGTAGTAGTACAGAAGGAGGTTAGCAAAGCAATCAGGATACAGGAATGTTTTGGTGGGTGGCTGGGTAAAGAGTGTGTTGCCTTGCACTTGAGGAATAAATAGTATGCTTCCCTCTGGTTACCACTTTCTGATAGGGCATCTTTGGAGCTCACAAAGAAAGGGCATATAAAATTTTCATTGATATTGTTTGTTGTAATCTTCGGAATTTAAGAATAGGACAATATAGAATATTCAGTATGAAATTGGCTTATTTCACAACGTTCATCTAATTCTTTAACTTCTATTTTGCTTTCTTTATTTGGAAAATGATTATACTTGTTTGCGCTGATGGAAATGTGTGTGGGGAATATTCATGGAAAGTCATTTCTATGGCTGCTCTGTTCTGCCACCAGGTAAAGCCTTTGACAATGTACGAATGATTTAACAGTTCCCAGAACAAAGTAATTTCCACTCCTACCATTGCCTGTTTGTAAAGCACTCTTAAATGAAGGTTTTTTTCTTGGATCATCGTGGTGATTGTTGCCGTGGGATCTTGTAGACCAGTTGAAAAATGAAAGCCTTTGACTTGGTATGTACAGAAAATGAGAATTAAAAAAAAGTTGAAAAGCACAAGCAAGGACTTAAGATAGACAAAACTGTTTTTAAAGAAATAGTACAAATGATTATCTGCTGCTTTTCTATGCTGTGATGGTCATTAAAACAGAGAAAAGAAACAAAGACAGTGAGAATTTTAGAGGGAAGATGGTCTCATCTGGTGAAAGTATTGGGCCCAGAAGGCACAACACTTTTATTGTCAATTTCCACATTACAGTAAGCTAATTTTTGAACATGAATGTATTTCTCTAATTTCTATTTATTTTTCTCAAGAAAAAATCTTAATATTCAGATTTTGGCATAAAAGAAGCTTAAGAATTTTTATCTTTTTAAAGATAGTAATACTTTAATTTGGTAAGATTTTAATTTTTTTCCACTTTTGCAGTATTTTTTTCTATTCTCATTTACTTTGCCTGTTCATTTTCCTTGGCCAGGTAGGCTGTATTTGTGTAGCCCTTTCAATTCTTTCATATCCATTCGGAATTTTGCTTTTAATTCTTAAAAAATTCTTATTTCCTTTCAGGAGATACCCAGTGAAAATGAACCAAACACCATCGACTTAATGAATAGCATAAACCTAATGGAGTTTTCTGATGAGATCCTTTTGCACATTCTAAGTTATATCCCCAGCACAGATTTGATTTTGAATGTTAGGAGATCCTGTAGGAAGTTGGCAACTCTTTGTCTTGACAAAAGTCTCACTCATACAGTGCTGCTTCATAGGGATTATCAGGTAAGAAATAAATGGTAATAATTTCATTTATTTTCTCATACCTCAACTTTACCCCAAATCAGAGTTAGACTGAGGAAATGACTGTACTGGTTGTTTTCTGTACTTTTAAAAAAAAGACTGCTTAAGAGAAAAAAGAAATAGGGCCCAGTTTAGAGATTTTAATATCCAAGGCTCCTCTGGTGCAGATCATACCTCCTCAATTCTCTGTGACTCTTGTCTGGATATTATATATCTATATCTATCTGTTAATGAGTTTTTATGCAATTTATTGAAGGACTTTTCCTGATTTTTTTTGATGTACCTTGAATATCAGTGGAGTTAATTAGGCTGTCCATTTGTTGTTCTTTGCTTTTGTGATGTGAATTACATGAAGTATTTTCCTGTTTTTAACATACTTTTTTTTATAGCAGGCTAGTAGGAAAATTATATGGTAATTGCCCCACATTACCCCCTTGGATTATTACTGCTTAATAGGAAGGTTCATTTTTCTAGGAAATAGCTAAATTTCCTTGCACATCATTAATGCTGATACCCTGGTATGAAGAAAGTAGATGAACTTCTCTTATAGAGAAATTGGAATGCCATGCCATAAACCCCATGATAATTCAAAGTATAATGCATGTTTGATATCTTCATTCAATTTAGAAATTTGCAGTTGATTATGACTTTTTAGTTTCCTGCAAGGCAGGACATGGCAAATCTATAGATTGTCTTTGAAATTTTCAGCTATTACATTGGTGTGAATATATGCTGTCTTCCCAATATGGGTATGGTGCCAGCAAAAGTTTATACAGGTTTTCTATGCAAGCTAGATATGGGCTGTGTGTGACCTATATTTAGAAGAACACAGTAATTTATGAGTTAATGTGAAATCAATGTAGGGAGGGAAGGAAACCGTAAGTCTTCTTGTCAGGAACTTACCTGAAAAAAGGGGGTTCTTTTTGTTCTATAATTATGTGATGCTAATTTTTAAAAGGGGGTTATAAGGATGGGAGAAAGAATAAAATAATTTGTTGGACTTAGGTTCTTTGTAAATCTAAATTTTTTTCTCCTCCCCTTCCTTCTTTAATGTAGGCCAGTGAAGATAAAGTGAAACAACTGGTGAGGGAGATTGGGAAAGAGATTCACCAGCTGAACATGGCAGGCTGCTACTGGCTGTCTGGTACCACAATTGAGCACGTGACACGCTGCAGGAACCTCGTGAAAGTGAACTTATCAGGCTGCCATCTTACTTCTATCCGACTCTCTAAGATGCTGTCTGCCCTCCAGCATTTGCGCTCTCTGGCCATCGATGTCAACCCAGGCTTTGATGCTGGCCAGTTGAGCAGTGAATGTAAAGCCACTCTCAGCCGGGTATTAGAGCTGAAACAGACCCTCTATACGCCATCATATGGGGTGGTACCTTGCTGTACCAGTCTGGAAAAACTGCTACTTTATTTTGAAATCTTAGACCGTACCCGGGAAGGAGCTATTCTTTCAGGCCAGCTAATGGTGGGCCAGAGCAATGTCCCCCACTACCAGAATCTTCGTGTGTTTTATGCTAGATTGGCTCCTGGCTACATCAATCAGGAGGTAGTAAGGCTGTATTTGGCTGTGCTCAGTGATCGAACCCCTGAAAACCTTCACGCTTTTCTTATTTCAGTTCCGGGCAGCTTTGCAGAGAGTGGAGCCACTAAAAACCTCCTGGACTCCATGGCTCGCAATGTCTCCTTGGATGCATTGCAGCTTCCCAAATCCTGGCTTAATGGCTCCTCACTCCTTCAGAACATGAAGTTCAACAACCCGTTTTACTTCAGTTTCAGCCGCTGTACTTTGTCTGGAGGACACCTGATTCAGAGAGTAATTAATGGGGGGAAAGACCTCAAAAGCTTAGCCAGCTTGAATCTCAGTGGTTGTATTCATTGTCTGTCTCCAGACTCATTATTTCGCAAAGCAGAGGATGATATCGATAGCAGCATCCTGGAAACATTGGTTATGTCCTGCTGCAATCTGAAACACTTAAATCTATCTGCTGCACACCATCACAGCTCTGAAGATTTGGGGAAGCATTTGTGTCAGCTCTTAGCTCAGCTTCAACACCTACGTTCTCTATCCCTTCCTGTTTGCTCCATTGCAGACTCTGCACCCAAAGCAGATAAGGCACCCACACAGATGGTGACTAATGCGGTGCCCCGAGGATTTGGAAAGAAAGTCCGAATTGGAGTACAGACATATCCCAGGACCGTGTCTTCTGAGTCAGCAGCTCAGAAGCCATCCTCTGTTTTCTGGACTCTTCTGGAGAATGTGCCATTTTTGGAAACCCTGGAGTTAATTGGGTCCAATTTTTCTTCTGCCATGCCCCGAAATGAGCCTGCCATTCGAAACTCACTCCCTCCCTGCAGCCGTGCACAGAACGTTGGGGATGCCGAGGTGGCTGCCATTGGCCAGCTGGCATTTTTACGGAATTTGACACTGGCTCAGTTGCCCAGCATTCTCACAGGCTCTGGGCTCATTAGCATCGGGTTGCAGTGCCAGCAACTGCAGACTCTGTCATTGGCCAATCTGGGCATGATGGGCAAAGTGGTCTACATGTCTGCCCTCTCTGATATGCTAAAGCACTGCAAACAGTTAAAAGACCTGAGGTGAGGAAGGACTCGTGATCTCTTTCTAATGTCTTCATTCTTTGAATGAAGTTTCAGATACCTTATGGGTTGTACTGAACACAGAGTTAGTTAGTCTGTCAGTCCAGTTCATGAATTACAGTTCATGTGTCTGTACCGGATTCTTAGTAGTGGCGTGTGATGGAACTGCTTTACAGTGTGATCATTTAGCTCCTTCATGGCTCAGCACTTGTGAATGCTTCTGGAGTGGACGTGTTATGTATTGAATTTAGCTTTGTAGCAGATGGTATAGTGAGGTTCCAGAGTTTTCCTGTTCTGATGGATTTCCATTAGTCAGTTTGAGTAGCACCTTTGACAGGAATTTTGGTGTAGTGTGGATAGGACATTGGACTTGGAGTTGAGAAAACCTGGATTCAGATCCTGCCTCAGGTATTTATTTGCTATGTGACTCTAGGAAAGTCACTTAATTTCTCTCTACTTTAGTTTCCTTATATGTAAAATGATGGGGTTAGAATCATAGGCCTCTGAGGCTCTTTGTAGCTCTAAATCTGTGATCCTATAGACTTGAGTTGAGGTGTTCTTTTTATGTGAAGATCTTAACTGATTCACCTCTAAATCTGTGATGCTTTCATCCCACGTCTGTATTTGAAGAATTCTAACATAATTGTACAGTTTTAAGCACTTTTTTCACTGGTTATGGATTATAAAATTATACTCACTGATTAAATAATAATGTCAAGATACTTTCTGTAAGTTGAGAAGGCTGAATGAGCGCTCACCTGCTAGAGGTCAGATTCTTTACACAGGTCTGCCGCTGTGTGATGTTGGGTGAGTCACTTTTCCTTTGTGGGCCTAGTTTTGCTCATCTATTAGAACTGAACAAGATGATTTCTTATTATCTCTTCCATTGCTGGAATTCTTAGTTTAATGTAAGCAGTCCTAACTACCGACTTTGCTAGTTTTCTTTTCTTGTTAGAAGTATTGGCTAGCCTTAAGTACAAACGTAGTGAAGTAGCTAGTAGATGATAATGTAGAATTTGGGAATTTAGACGTTATGATCATGGGATCCTGAAAATTCACATGACTCTCCGTCCTGAAATAGAATTCTAAAGGGCTGTTTTTAATTATCTTCCTGCTCATCGCTCAAGCCTCCATCACCACCATAGCACAAGTTTTGAAGAATAATTTTTTGGGGGAGGGGTGTTGGGAGTGGTTAAAAAATTGAGGCAAACTCTTTGTTGTTCACTAGTCTCCCCAAGTAAGACAAACTGTATTCTTTTCCACCATCTTTCCCCACAGGGCAAAATATTTCCAGGGATTTTTGGACCCCCCTCCCTAACTTTGGGGAATGAGAAACCTAGGACTAAAAGACATTCAAATGGCAGAACAGATTGCTGTAATCATGTATATTTCACTGCTGTGTTGAACCAACACATCTTCTCTCCTCTGCTTTGTTTCTCAGCAACGGTAGCTCACCCCCTGAGCATATGTAATACTTTGAATTTAGCAGTTATTTATACCAGTATCTCTTGCATCCATGTCACTGTTGCTTTGAAAAGTGTAGCTCTGCCTTCCTTGACTCTTGCTGATTTAACATTTTTTAATCAGAAAGTTAAATTTATGTAAATTTTTGGCTTTATTTTTGCATAAAGGAGGACAGAAATGTAGTTTTGTGTATCCAAAAACGTTGAGCTTCAGATCTGTTCTTATTTGGAGTGTTGTTTCATGGATCATTAAAAAAATTTTTTTTGCTGAAAACATTGGCTTATGAAAATATTTATGAGTGTTTTTCAGACATAGATTTGCTTAAAGAAACAACAAAAGCCCCAGTTTTACTGAAGAGTAACTTAAAATGAGGCAAAGGTTTTAAAAAGGGATTTACCGGAATACTGATGAAATGCTGTTCTTTTGCTATTTTCTAGATTGGGCAGATGGAATTCTTTTCTAAAAATTCATTTTTAGGCAGTGTGTATGCATGTTTATGTTTGTACATGCATGTCCATGTGCATGCTCTTAGAACATTGTAATGGAGAGAGCCCTGAATTTAGTGTCAGAGGATGTACATTTGAACCCCAGCTCTGTTACACTATTTTACCCTGGGCAAATCAGTTTAACCTTTTTAGCTTTTGTTTCTTTATCTGTAAAATGAAGGGGGTTGGATTAAATAACCGTCACATTTTCTTCCCCCCATCTCAGTAGCTATGATTCTGTGAGCCTCTGTACTGCACAGTTACTTTGATGCCTTATCATGCCATGGGAGTGCCCCTGGGTTCCTCAAGGCCTTGCCAGAGAAGTTCAGGTTTTAGCAGAGCTTAGCTGGGATGGCTTTGAGTACAGGCCTATCATTAGGTTGTGTAAGCTGTCACGTGAGGATGAACCCAGCTATGTTTAAAAAAGCTTATCATACCAGAGGGATGGCAACTAAATGATGAAACTTTTCAGGCATGCCAACTCACAAAGACTTTAGAGAGGGAGAGAATATATATGTGTGTGCAGCAGGGTTATGATTTACATTAGTGGAGGGAGTATCTCCCCTGCAATGCAGTTAGGACTAATTGAAGTGTTAAAAGATCTTGAGATCCCAAGGATGTAGTTTCTTATCTAAGCTCTCTTTGTCTGCCATATGTTCTGAAATTGGGATTTTCCTTTATTTGGTGAGTGTGAGTCCTTTCTAGTAGAATTGGTTTGAGATACTAGTTTAATTAATCCTAGAAAACTTGCTGGTTGATCTGTCAGTTTTTGCAAATGTTACTTTGCAGCTTCTGAAAGAATTTATTTTTTCTTACTGCACAGAAGATAAAATCTGTTCGTCTTTATCATTGAAAACATTTATTGATCTGGCACATGTAGGACATTAGATTAGGGGCTGGTGATACAATGAAATATCCTGCTGCCTACGCCAAGGAGTGGGCATAGACTGCAGAGAGAAGCAAGGAAGGCTGTTGGTAGTGATTTGCTAGAGTCATAGAATTTGAAAATTAGAAGGGACCTCAGCGACCTTCAAGCCTAATCCATCCCTGAAAAAGGGACGGATTATACAACATATACCTTACAAGTGCTCATTTAGCATTTGCCTGCATATTTCTGCTAAAGGGTAGCCTACTGTTTCTTGAGGCAGCGCATTCCCCTTGGAGATGCTGTAATTGTAATTGTGAGGATGTTTTTCTTTGGATTAATTCTTAGTTTGCCTCTTTGCAGCTTCTCTTTGTGGGTCCTGCTTCTCTTCTCCAAAGCCAAACAATGCCAGTCTGTTCTTTCTTCCATAGGAAAGCCCTACAGTTTCTTGGAGAGATCATGTGGTTCTCTTCCATCCCATTTCTCAACTCTCCTTCTGCTCCCAGTCTTCCTTTAGGGTCATAGATTGTTAGAGATGAAAAGAACCCTTATTTAGCACTTTCATTTTACAGATAAGGAATAATGAGAGCTTATAAATATGTAGCATTTTATGGTTTATAGAGCTCATTTGGTCCTCATAACAGTGCTTTGAGGTAAATACTCTATGGATTCTTATCTTCATTTTGTGGATGAGAAAAGTGAGGCTCAGAGAGGTTGTGACCTAACTCATGTTCACACAGCTCGTGTGTGAGAAGCAGGATTTGAATCTAGGTCTCTGTCAAATTGGAGTCCTCTGCTTTACGCTACCCCACACTACCTGTGTTTCACAGATGCAGTAATATACCATCTCTTATTTCTATAGTACTTCAACATTTGCAAAGTATTTTAAATACATTATTTCATTTGTCTCCCCTACAACAACTCTTAGGTAAGTATCTTCAATTTATAGATTAGAACATTAAGGCCCAGTGAGTGTGAAACAATGAAAATACCCATCTTCTTGTAGTTTGTACCTCTGTGCCAAAACTGAGTTGGACCCCACCCTTTAAAAATTATCTAAAACTGAATGATTGTCAGTCAATTAGCCAAGAATAGTTTTTTTGTTTCTCCTTTATCATTTCTCATCAAAGATGTAATATGATGTATTGGAAAGAACGTTGGGCTTGGATTCAGGACAAGTAGGGTTTTTGCCTCCTGCCTGCAACTTACTGTATGACCTTAATCATTACAAGGTTCCAGTCTTTCTACAGTTTCTTCATCTGTAAAATGGGGACACTAATACTACTGGCCTCAGAGTTTTGTTGGAGAAAAGTGCTTTGTAAATGCTTTCAGCAGTATTGAAATGGGAGTTGTTATTGTTGCTGCTAGTTACTGTGTGAGTGAAATTTGGGAATGTATACCATCCTACCCCTTTTAGAGGAATTGTTTTTGTTCTAAAAAGAATAATCATTGCTTGTTAGTAGTTTTAATTTTATGATTTTAATTCTTATGAGTATTTTTAGCTTTATAACACTTCTGTTTTCCAATAGAACCTTCCTCTCTACCCTCTCCAGAGAGCCTCTTGTAACAAAGAAAAAAAGGGGAAAAGTAGTTCTGCAAACTCTATGGAGACATCAGTTTTTCACAGCTGGAGCGCTGTGTCTCTGCAGAAAGAGAAGGGTGATCCGTTCTTATCTTTCTTCTTGGAAGCTAACCTTGGCCTTTATAATTTCACAGCAATCAGTTTCAGTTGTTTTATTATTGCCGTTATTTCCATTTCCGTTGTCATAGATATTCTTTTCTTTATTCTGCTTACTTTACTTCTCATCCATTCGTCTAGCTCTTCCCATGCTTCTCTGGATACTCATTGTAGTTATCGTTCATTCTAGTGCTGTAATGTCCCAAGGGGCAGCTAGGTGGTGCAGTGGATAGAGCACCAGTGTAGGAGTCAAGAGAACCTGAGTTCAAATCTCACCTCAGACACTTGACACTAGCTGTGTGACCTTGGGCAAGTCGCTTAACTCTAATTGCCTCATCCGGGATCATCTCCAGTCATCCCGAGGAATATCTGGTCACTGGATTCAGATGGCTCTGGAGGAGAAGTGGGCTAGTGACCCGCACAGCCCTCCCTCATTCAAAACAGAGTCAAGTGCAAGTCATGTCATCATTTCTCTGATGGCATGGTCTTCTTTGGCAACAAAGGATGAACACACAGAAGCTATTCCTTCAGTTGATAGGAATCTCCTTTGTTTCCAGTTGTTTGCTAGTTCAGTAAGTGTTGCCACAAAGATGTCAGCATGTGAAGGACCTTACTTTTTATCCTTGATCTCTTGGGTAAGATGACTAGTAGGATCTCTGGGTCACAGGATATGGCCATTTTACTCACATTTCTTTGAGTTGCTTTCTTGAATGATTGGACAACTCTGACAGACAGGTGTGCCAACATTATATTTGTGTGTTTGCCTCTCCACAATTCCTCTAATATTTTTGGTCTTTATTTTTTTAAACTGCTGTTTTCCCCAAATTTGGTGTTTTACCCTGCTTTTGCTTACTTTGGTAGTCTAGGTCCTGGCTGTGCCTCCAAGCAGTGCATGGTACTAACAGTTGAAGAAAAATGGCTTTCTTCCTTCTTGGCTTTCAGGGATTTGAATTCAGCTCCTTTGTTCTGTTGGAGTTTCGATTTTTCCATGTAGTCAAATCTCTCTTTGTTATCCCTTTTAGAAATCATTAAAGAAGATCATTTCCCTTGGGAAAGCTTGGCAGCTGTCATGTTAGCCTAGTCCTAGGCCCTAGGAGATTTTAACTGCTGCTTCCTCCTGTTGCACCTGTCCTTAATTGCCACCTCTGGAATAGGCCTCCCTAACTCTCCTCTTCATCTTGGCTTTTGTGCCCCTTCTCTTTAGTTTTGTTTTTGTCCTCACTTCCATAAGATCCTTCATCTCTCATTTTTTCCTTCATGGCTTAGAAATACTTTTTACACTTAAAGTACACATAACTATTCTCTCATCTTCAAACAACTAACTGATATGTTTCCTTCCTTTCATAATGCTGTGAACCTTAAAATTTCAAGTAATTTGCTCTACCTTGGACCCTTAGTCATATGATTCTGACTGGCTTCTCATCTGTAAAATGGGGCTAATGATACTTGCAGTACCTTCTTTACAGGACTGTAAATCTTTTTTATTTTTATTTTTTGGAGGCAGTCTGAGTTAAGCGACTTGCCCAAGGTCACAAAGCTAGTAATGTCTGAGACTGGATTTGAACTCAGGTCCTCTAGGCTACAGGGCTTTATCCACTGTGCCCCTGGGCTGTAAATCTTATAGTTTATCATTGTTAGGTCTTATTAGGAGGCAGAAAGGACATCCTTTTAATTAGGCACTATATAAATGTCCATTAATATTAAAGTTTGCAAAGTGCTCTGTATGTTTTACGTCATTTAACCCTTAACAACTTTGTGAGGTAAGTTCAGTGGGCAATATCAGTAAACTATTCATTAAAAGCATTTATCGAACACCTAGAATTAAGTGCTAAGCAGTGAGGGTAGAAGTACAGAAAATGAAAAAATTTTCTCCTGGCAGGGAACTTCCACTCTAATGGGGGATATAACAAGTACATATAGAGAATAAATCTAAAGAGAATAAATACAAAGAAATGAATTGTAAGGTAATTTGGGAGGGAGGGTATCAGCAGTTGGGAGCATCAGGAAATATTTCAGGATGGTGCTTGAGGTGTTTTGAAGAAAGAGATTCTGTGAGGTGCTTTGGACATTTCCACTCATGGGGCATACATAGCTAGTGCAAAGGTATGGAGATTGGAGATGGGAGATGGGGTGTCATGTGTAAGGAACGGAATAACGTCTAGCTTGATTTGCATCCCCGGTGCATGGGGGAGAGTGATGTCTAATAATGCTGAAAGATAGGTTGGGGCCTAGTTGTGAAGGTCTTTCAGAGCTAATGAAAGAGCTTATATTTGATCCTAGGGGCAGCTGGGAGCCACTAGAGTTGACCAAAGGAGTCAGGTGGTCAGGTTTTTGCTTAAGGAAAATTCCTTTGGAAGCAGTCTGAAGGGTGCTCTGGTGTGGTAAGAGAACTGAGACAGCAAATTCACTCAGGAAGCAGGCTGTTGATGCTAGCTAGGTGAGTAGAGAGAAAAGCTTGGCTGTGAGAGATGTGAAGGAAGAAATGGCAAGATTTGGCACCTGATTGGATATGTGGTATTTAGGAGAATGCTCAGGTTATGGACCCAGGAAACTGGAAGGATGATGGTGCCTTTGACAGAAATAGGGTGTGTGTATGTATTTATGTATGTGCATATGTATACTAGCGATAGCTAAAATGAGTAATTTTCAAGTATGGCATATAGTTTGTTTGCCTTACAGTCACATCTTTCAAGGTTGATTTGTTGTGGTTTGCGTGGTTTACAAACAGCATGCACACATGGACATTTGAAGAGCTGACTACCACTGAAGTCTCCACATATGCTGGACACTCCCTGCTACGCACATCACTGTTGTGGAAGAAATGACTCCTGTGCTGAAGGAGAAGGCCGTGGGGAACAAACCCTATTCCTTTTGCCTGGGCATGTGGATATGTATTTCTAGGAGTAGGAATATGTTTTCCCAAATAAGCTGTTAGGGTTTAGGTGGTTAGGGTCAATGTCAGTGAGTCTAGTTCCATAATAGTATGGGTTAAAGAAGTTGTAGGCTGGCCTGTTTATGTTGTTTCTAGGGAAATTGTGTTCTGAGTTCCAGACAACTCTTTGTAAATGAACTTTTGGCACATAACTCTGTAAATTAGGACCTGCATATAATAAATGCCAGTTCCTAAAATGTAGCCAATTTAGAACCCTCTCCTGAATTTCTGCCTTCTGCTGTGATAGTTTTAAGAGGAGCCAAGGCAGACCGGGATGGAAGGAGCAGGTGGTACTTCCCCACCCTTGTGCTAAAGCTGATAGGAAGAAATGGTATTTAAAAGGAAAATGGTTTTCAGATGCTTGGAGATGAAACTGGCCCTACCCTGTTGCATTGTGGGTTTCTTGGTCAGAATGGTGAATTTAGGTTGGAGACTTTTGACATTTTTAAGTGGAAAAGAGAAGGTTCCTAGGCGAACCAACATTCAGATACAGGCAGGACAGTACTTAGGAAGTCGTTGACTTCGGTTCCATGAAATCACTTAGTCCTTTCCTTTTGCCTCAGAACTAATGCCTTTACCTCTTTCTCCAGTCAGCTGCAGTTGAACGTTTGGGAAACTGCGGTGCTGATGAGATTATAATGGGGCTGTGTCTCAGGAACCAATAATTTCAGTTCTCAGTTTTAGTCCACAGGCTTGTCACTGGGAAGCAAAATCTGCTTATCTCTTCCACCGGAACTGCTGTTAAGTACGGGAAAAGAAGACAATAGCTCCTTTCTTCAGAAGGCTTCGTTAAGACTCTTTGCAGGAGTAGAATAAAATATAATTCATAAGATGAATTGTGAAAATGTAAAGGGGAACACATTTCTTATTCCAAAACTTGAGTTGATTTCTTTGGAAATGATACTTTGGGGTATCTAGACAGTTTGGATGTATTTTAGTGGCAATTTAATTTCTAATTAAAATTTCAATTTCATAGAGATAGAAAGGACCTTTAGAAGTGTTGTAGTCTAGCTGATAAGGTATTATCCCTGTTTCATGGGTGAGATAACAAAAAGCTAAAGAGGTTGTAAGGTGTGGGGAAGCTGTAGAACTCAGGGCAGTACTCTTGCTTCTGTAGCTTTTAGCATTTATGAAAAACGGATTTCAGTCTTAGTGTATTTGCAATAGAAGATTGTCTGGCCCCATAAATGAAGTAAGATCATATGCTTAGTTATTGGCAAAACTAGCTTTAGAGTCTAATTCTCCCAGTTTGTAATCCAGTGTTCATTCTTCTGCACCATGTGCAGTTAAGTTAAATGATCATACTGGATTTTAGAGCCTGTGATTTACCAAAATAAGTCTTCCCACAAAGTCATGAGTTCAGAAATCAGGTACTTTTTCCTTAGAATTGAAAGGGGGCCACTAAGTTGAATGGAAGAAAGAAATCATGTAACATAAGAACAGATCATGGGAAGACATTAAGGCTTCTATATACAGCAAAATTAATTTAGAGTGATCATTTCTTCCCTTCCCTTCTCACCTTATCATATAAGGTATGCTGATAGTGAACAAGTGGTAGAATCATATGTTATTGGTTCGGTTTTGACCTTGGATTGGTTGTATTGTGTTCCATTTGCAGATTGCTTGTTTGTTATTGTGACTAAAAGAAAAAATTGATTTTGTTTTGTAGTATTGTATATGTAGCCTATTTTTCTTATCTCCAAATGGTGCTTGCTGATTGCTTGAATTATTTGATAGCCAGTCATTCTGCCAAGTTAGGGCATTCAAGAGTGGTGTTCTGTCTGTTCAGGACCATTTTGGACAGAGGTGGCAGAAAATAAATATCTTACTTCAGAAAGGAATTCCTGCTAATTATACCCCAGTAGATGCAGTACAGTTCTTGTTATCAAGTTGGCAGGAGGATTTTTAAACAGGTGAATGGGAATGATCCAAGTGCCAAGGAGCTGGCTTCTTAGCAATTTAATATGTGTGTTTATGTGGAGATGTAAGAGGTTTAAACTGTGAGTTTTAAAAATGTTTCTGTAGGCTTAGAAAGCTAATATGAAACCATAGTGCCACCTAGTGTCCAAAGTCCTCGCTGCGATACTCCCCTCTGTACCCTTCCTCCTCCCATTTTCTGGCTTATAAGATACGTTCACCTGCCGTATTGAGTTATTGCTTTGCATACAAAACAAATCGCATTTGTTGGTTACCTCATAGCCTTGAACAAGAGCTGCTCTTGTGCTTTTGTGTCAGATGCCAGTAGCGACGTTAGTGTTGGAAGGGAAAAGCAATTTGTTTGCCCAGCTTGAGAAGAATATGGGTTTTGCAACAGATTTATTGCCTCCCTTGCTTCAGGCTTTAAACAGCCGTGTGTGTGTGTGTGTGTGTGTGTGTGTGTGTGTGTGTGTGTGTTTCCAAATTAGTTTTTTTTTCTTCTCTTCTGAAAATGGAACTTTACCTTTGAGAATCTGGTTTCTATTCATCAGTAGCAACATTTTAAATTTCTTTTTTTTAAGGACAGAATTAAGTGATGTCTAAATTTCTCTTTAAAAAAAAAGGTTTATTGATGTCATTTTTTTTATACTGTAGTCATTTTCCTATGCATTCCTTCTCTCCTTCTTCTGCCTCTTCCTCTGAACACAAAATAGAATCTTCCCTTGTTACACAAACAGTTAAGGAGAACTGACATAGCAACTGCATCTGACATGGTAAATATATTGTTTTGGAGCTGAACTGATTTCCTGAAATTCAGGCATGCAGAGGGCATAGATGTGAAAATTATTTACTCTGCACCCTGCCTGAGTTGAACTTATGTTCTTATATTATTTATATTTGAGTCAGCAGTCCATTTCGATGTATTCTTCCCATAAGGTCTCACTTAATGAAATCATTGTGCTGTTTTTAAAGAAGTCCGTGGATGGTCCATCTGTCTTGCTTTTACTCCTCAATAAATAAGCACTAAGACCTTCAGCAAGTTCCTTAACTTTTCTCAGTTTCATCATCTATAAAATGAGAAGATTGAGGGCCAAATTCATGACAAAGTTTTATTTAAAAATGTAAAAATCATTCTTAGCTTGGAATGGTGGAGGAGTGTGTAAGCACCAGCAGTAATTTACTGACTCCTGGATTAGATGATCTCAGAGGTCCCTTCCAGCTTTAATATTTTGTTTAATGAATGAATGAAAAAGCATTGTGCTAAAATGCTATGAATACAGATAGAGAACTGGCACAGTCTTTGCTCTCAAGGAGCACACAGTAGACTGCAGGCTATGTGGAAAGATGTAGCAGAAAGATGGAATAAAGGTTATATAGTGAATTTGTTAATTAAAAATTAGAGGGTAAGGGTGTGGCCTGTAGACAGTTTTATGAAAGAGAAGTGCAAAAATTTGATACCAGAGGAATTGGGAAATTGTGGAACCTTCTTGTTATTTTCCCTTCCTTCAGTAAAGCTTGGACAGTTGCTAATTTACTTCAGCTAGTCCCTTTTCCAAATATGTTGCTTTGGTAGGAGTGACTATTGTGATATTTAGAAATTGTAGTAGAAATTTACCAGGTGGTCACTAATTTTAGTTCCTTATGACAAGTTGTATCAGATCTAATTTAAGATTCTTTACCTCAAGAATACTTTTTGGTTTTTCCTTTGTTTGGTGTAATTAATGATGTTGTTAAGGTATGGGGCATAAGGTGTGGTCCTACTTTCAATTTATGTGCCCATGTAATAATTAAACAGTGCCTATTTTTAATTGAAATTGGCCTGAATTTTAAAGTCCTTCCATCTTCACAAAGTCACACAGAGTAAAGTGATTTATTGGCATTTTTCCCAACGTATGAATGACTAGATGGAAATTTAAAACTAAATGTTCCTAGCTCTGTTCTTTTATTTTGAAACCCAAGGAATTGTTTTAATGTCTCTTTTAAATTTGCTGTGGTTGAACTTTCAACACACGTGTAGATATTTTTGGAACATTTTTGTTCTCCCTCAAATCTGTAGATTAAAAAGCAACCTCTTTTTTTATTACTATTTCCTCTATTCCTCCCTGGGGAAATTACCCTGGGTGGTTAGCAAGAATGCTTGAGATCAGTTTGGGTATTGGACCTTTTGTACGAATTCCTTAAGGAAGAGACTTTCTTTCTCTTCATAGCTGTCCCCACAGGACAAGTCATCAGCATAGTCCTAGATTTCTGTTTCTTGACGTTCCCAGTTTGCTTCAAGAAATGGACAATCTAACATTCCCATTGGATCTTATTTATCAAGCCGTATATAGTTTATTGGTCCTTCGTAAACTTAAGATTGGTGCTATACTATAGTGGAGTGGCTCAGATCAAGGTGACTCTAGTTGGGTCTCTGCCCACAATATACAACTCTCTGTGTTCAGAAACTATATTACTTATGGTAGGTGGTATAAGATGGATAGGTTTGCCACTGCAGGTTCTGGGGATGGGAACAGTTGATGATGTAGTAATGGACCATGAATTTTCATAAATTTGACATGCTTTCTTCCCATAGTGAGTTTGGAACTTTAAAGACCCAGAGATTCTAGGAAACTTTGAATATTTGAAATGAAGAACTCAATTTATCCTCATGGGCACCCAGTGGACTCTTGTCAAAAGTACTATGGGATAGGTAAAGAACATCTTAAAATTTGTACTTTTGTGGAATAAGGGAGGGAAAGGACATTTATTCTTTTCCTCGGCTTGCTTTTCAACTGTCTCTTTTTTGTAAAAAGCCTGAATTAATCGCACTGAATTCAAATTTGCCCATCATATTGGTGGCTCAAAGCTACTTAAAAATAGCTTTGAATGATAAAGTCTTGTTCACAACTATATATTTTATTTCTCTGCCTTCTCAAATGTATTAAATTTTGGCTATTCTCATGAATAGTAATGGTCTTGCTTTAAGTTTGGCGGATCTCTTTGGTTGTTTTTTTTTAAAGAGATGGCCTCTGAAGACAATTGTCTGGGGTAAGTATTATAGGGTGTTATTGTATCTCTTTTACCTCTTGACACTCTTGGTCTTAGAATCTATGATTGCGTAATTTTGCCTTATCTTAAACAGTGCAGTGTAAAAAGAGCATTGCATCTGGGATCAAGAAGATCTGGGTTCTGTCCCCAACTATTGCTGTTAAAGGATCATGGGCAAGTCACTTCACTTTTTGAGACTCGGTGTTTTCATCAGTAAAATGAGTAGCTGGATGAATTTTAATTTCTAACAGCCCTTTAACATGCTAACATTTCTATCATCCTACGTGCCTGAATTCACTGGGTCTATATGTTTAATCATGTTTTGGACTTATTCTCTCTATCTGGAGTCATAGTTCATTTTCTTTTCTTTCAGACTCGAGCAGCCCTACTTCAGTGCGAATGCTCAGTTCTTCCAGGCTCTGAGTCATTGCTCTTCCCTTCAGCGCCTCTGTATCATCTCCCGAAGTGGTACTCTACAGTCAGATGCTGTGATGTCATTCATGGGCAGCTGCCTTGGGCTCATCATGTGCCACATGTTTACAGGAGAGTCCCTCACCGCCTGCAAGAATCTTCAGCAGTCCATTGTTCGAAGGTGAGAGTGAGAAGTTCTAGAGTAGGATTTTTCTCCATGTGAAACCATGCGCTTGTGCTCACACCATTTGTGTCCTCAAATGGTGTGAGCATTTGGAAGGAATACATCTGTAAAGAGGATCGATTGGCTTTCTCAAGGTTTTTGACCAGTATATCAATTATACTTAGATAACAATATTCAGATGATGATTTAATGCAGAGAGCTCATTCTTGATATTGATTCAGTTACACTTCATTTATCTGACATTGTTGGTGAATGTAATGTTCCTTGTAAATGACTTTTCTGTGTAACTGACACCTGTGCCTTTAAGTATCAATTTAAAAAAAAAAATCACATTTTTAATTAAAATCTTTTTCAAATTACACACTTCCTTGTTTCAAAACAGATGAACCAAACATGTTTAGCCCTTTCTTAACTATTTAGTGTCATTATTAGGAAAATTATACTGTTCATTGCCTTGAGGAGTTATCAAGGTACATAACATTACTTGCCCCTACTGCTATGCTTCCTATGTCTGCCTTTTATAGTTTTTATGACCTCTTCTCATTGTACCTGTTTCCTAGCTTTAAATGTATAATTTCTAATGTGCTCCTCAAAAAATATTACTCAGGTGCTTCATGGTGGCATTTATAACCTGGGCTTCATGAAGTCTATGCCAGTGGAATGCAGGTTCTAGCATGCTGAGAAAGCTTTGATTGTAGTCCTACTGTAAGACTGTATCCGACTAAATATGGAGAGGCTTATCACTAGAAGACTGGCTATTAGATGATGAGTTATTTTACCATGACGGCCCATGAAACAAAGAAAAATGCAGTGACCCTCAGTTCTGCTGGGTTCCCTTATACTTCTAGAATGACAGTGTCAAGAGTGGTTGTAAAAGGATGCAGAGATCACTGAGAATTAAATAGTTCTTAGATCATTTATGAGCATTAGCCTAACTATTTGTAATCTAAATGAAAGATCCTTGTCCAGTGCTAAATGATTGAACATGCACTTGGAGGAACTGGATTATATCAAGACATTCTCACTGTAAATGAAGCCAGAAGAAAGAAGTCATAGTAAAATGGAATGACGGCTTATGGGCCTTCCTTAACGAGGCAAATAAGGAATTTGCAAAATTGATTTTATCGTATGTCCAAAGGCAACATAACAATCATTTTGCCTTGTAATGCTCATGATGAGCATAAATAAAAAGACCACCCTGAAGATTATTGCAGCTTATGTGTCAACAGTTGTTGCAGAGGATGAGGTAGAGAAATTCTACATAAAATTTAATAAGACTTACCAGATTTTCTCTGAATATAAATATGAAGATAGGTATGATAAGAGAACATGGAAAAATGCATTGGAAAATATATCTCAGGATCAAGAAATAAAATGTTGTGGACTACCTGAAGCCCCACACCTAACTATTATGAAGAAGGTAGTCAGAAGACATTGCACATGGTGTTTTTGAATAACATCACAAAAAGTAAAATTGACTATTTTAACAGAAAAAGCCAATTGCCATTTTGGGGAATCATTTCTGAATTGTCTCACTGTCTAATTAAACTATCAACTTTAGAGCAAAGAGCAAAATTAGGACTAAATTGAAAGAAAGATGAAATGAAGAAATCTGTGATTAAAATAGCTCTGTTTTAACTTGATAAACTTTTGACTTTAAAATTATGGGAATTGTATTAAGGAACAAACATCAACACAAACTATGACCATTTGCTATGGAATTTTAATCTGTCAAAGCCATTGGCACAACATATAAACTCCATGGGATCAGGACTTATTTCATTTTTGTCCCATCCTGTAACAGTGCTTTATGTAATAGGTGCAATACTTTTTGATTGAGTGAACAAGAAGGTCAAAAGGGCCTGGAAACTGCCTTTTGGTTTATAAACATTTGATTTCTGTGCTAAACAAAAAGAGATAGAAGCAAATGACAGTGCTCATTTAGAATATAAATTCAGTTTCAGAAATGGGAAAAATAGAAGATTAGGAACACTATCTTAAACCAGTGGAAATAAGCTTGTCTTGAAAACTAGTTAAGTCAGATCATACCGAAAAACATTGAAGAATGAGACTTAAAAAAACAACAAATAGTTGAAAAGTAGAAAAGATGTATCTGGATATCCATAACAAATGATTTTCTTCATCAGTTACTATGGAATATCCACATTTGAACTCAGTGGCCATGTCCCCTATGCACCAATTAAGAAATCAAAGTGATAGTAAAAATCAAAGAAAGAAAGAACAGCAGACCAGACCAAGTATAAGTAGGCTAGAGGCAACAGTTTTGAGTGCATTGAGGCATTAGTTCTCCATATATCCAAAAGAAGTGGGCAAGATACAAAAAGATTCAAAAAAACATACATGGTATTCTTTTCAAAAAAAGGCAGTTATGAGTAAATCATTAACTGCTTATCTACATGCCTGTTACTTTATCATCTCTTCCAAATCTTCACTGGAATGAACAATATTGAAGGCATCCTGAATTAAAATAGGGGGAAAAGCTGTGCTTTTACAAACAGTATTTTATAGAAGACCACATCTTTTTTTAAAAATTAATGTTTTCAGTTTTCTACAATTACTTCCATGTCTTAGATTTTCTCCCTCTCCCTCCCCTCTTTCTCTCTCCATCTTCCCCAAGATGGTGTGCAATCATATATAGGCTCTACACATGTATTCTTGTTAAATACATTTTCACCTTAGTCATTATGCATAGAAGAATTAAAATGAATGGAAGAAATGATGAAAAAAAATAAAATATAACACAAGAGAAAATGGTCTGCTTCATCCTGCGATCCAGTTCCATAGTTCTTTCCCTAGATGTGGAAGGCATGCCTTAAGAGTTCATTGGGAATTTTTTAGGTGCTTACATTACTATATAAGGCGGCATCTACCAAAAAAGTTTCCTTGCACGCTATGGTTGTTGCTGTGTACAAAGTTCTCTTGGTCCTGCTCTGAAGACCACATCCCTAAAGCTACAAGTTGATTGGAAGGCACAGAAAAAGATCTATTATTATGTTTATTGTTTGACTCTAAAAAAGCATTTGATATGGTAGAGTAAAACTTAGCTTTGAAGCCTCTTCAGCAAGGTATCTCACAGGCATATGTGAAGCTCATACCTTTACCCACAGATTGTACTACTGAATTTTTTCTCTTTTCTAAAAAAATTAATTTATTTTTAGTTTTCAAAATTTGTTTTTATAAGATTTTGAGTTCTACATTTCACTCCCTCCTTCCACTCCCTCTTCCCTAAGATAGGCATGCAATCTGATATAAGCTATACATGTATGATCATATTAAACATATTTCCACATTAGTCAGGTTGTGAAAGAAGAATCAGAACATACAGGAAAAATCATGAGAAAGAAAAAGCAAAAACAACAAAAATACTTTGATCTGTATTCAAACTCTATATTTCTTACTTTGGATATGGATAACATTTTCCATTATGAGTCTTTTGAATTGTCTTCGCTGAGCATATACTCTTCAGGACATTGAATGGGCAGGCCACAGATGTAGGGAAATATTAATACTAATAGTTTTGGTTGTAGCAGAAAACTTGACAAGAAAGTGGGTACCCATTAATTGGAGAATGATTGAACAAACTGTGGTATGTTAATATAATGGAATGTTATTGAACCATAAGAAGTTACAAATATGGATAATTCGGGAAAAAATTGGGAAGACATGTGAAGGAGTGAAGTAGAACTAGGAAAAAAAATACATGACTTCTGAAGATCACGGAGTAGAAAGATGCATATACTTTAACACTTTACCAACAGCCCACAAAATACCTGTGAAAAATGACTCAACAAATTCTAGAGCAGCAGAAGCCACAGAACAACAGAGTGAAAGAGGTTTCCAGCCAAAGGTAACCTGGAAGGCTGACAGGAGAAGTCTATCTCACGAGACACTGAGTGAAGTGGAGCCCAGCCCTGGCCGCCTGGCACTGGAAAGAACAGGACCTGAACACTCCTCTGGGGCAGAATTCCCAGCAGGGAGAGTCCCAGATCCCTCAACCCATAAGCGACAAAGAAAGCTCCAAAGATCAATGTGAGAGGGCTCTCCCAGCTGGGCGAGAGGGGCATGGGGTTCCCCCAACACTGGCCCCAGGTAGTGGCAGAGCAGCGAGCAACAGGTGGCTAGGTGGCCACAGAAGCAGCCTGGGTCCATTGTCCAGGCATCTCAGTTTAAAGCCTCTGGGGGAATTGAGCAGCTGATTTGAATCTCAGCCTTGAGCATAGTACTGGGAGGGAGGAGGAGCAATAGGACCCTCCTTTTGACAAAGGATTCAGAAGTCAAGTGGGAAAATGCCCAAAAAAGGGGAAAAAAATAAGACCATAGAAGGTTACTTTCTTGGTGAACAGGTATCTCCTTCCATCCTTTCTAGTGAGGAAGAACAAGGCATACTGTCAGAGGAAGTCAAAGCTTCTGCCTCTAGTACCCAAAGATGAATATGAAATGGGCCGGCCATAGAAGAGCTTGAAAAATGAGTCAAGAAGCCTGCTAAAGGAGAACCATAAAAATACTGAGGAAAATAGCACCTTTAAAAATAGGCTGACTCAATTGGAAAAAGAGGTCCAAAAAGCCAATGAGGAGAAGGAGGCTTTAAAAAGCAGAATTAGCCAAATGGAAAAAGAGGTTCAAAAGCTCACTGAACAAAATAGTTCTTTAAAAATGAGAGTGGAGTTCA
>CM053772.1:89849779-89903319 GCA_028658325.1 Potorous gilbertii | reverse complement strand
TCAAAAAAAGAGCCTAGACATTATCTTCCATGAAATTATCAAGGAAAACTGTCCTGATACTCTAGAACCAGAGGACAAAATAAATATTGAAAGAATCCACCAATAACCTCCTGAAAGAGATCCAAAAAGAGAAACTCCTAGGAATATTGTGGCCAAATTTCAGAGTTCCCAGGTCAAGGAGAAAACATTGCAGGCAGCTAGAAAGAAAGAATTTGAGTATTGTGGAAATACAATCAGGATAACACAGGATCTGGTAGCTTCTACATTAAGGGATCAAAGGGCTTGGAATAGGATATTCCAGAAGTCAAAGGAACTGGGATTAAAACCAAGAATCATTTACCCAGGAAAACTGAGTATAATACTTCAAGGGAATAAATAGTCATTCAGTGATATAGAGGACTTTCAAGCATTCTTGATGAAAAGACCAGAATTGAATAGAATATCTGACTTTCAAACACAAGAATCAAGAAAAGCATGAAAAGGTAAACAGGAAGGAGAAATCATAAAAGGCTTTCTAAAGCTGAACTGTTTACATTCCTACATGGAAAGATAATATTTGTAACTCTTGAGACTTTTCTCAGTATTTGGGTAGGTGGAGGGATTATACACACACGTCCACATGCACGCATACACACATACACACACATACATACATATAGACAGAGAGTACAGGTTGAGTTGAATCAGAAGAGATGATATCCATAAAAAAAAATTAAAATTAAGGCGTAAGGGAGGAAAACACTGGGTGGAGAAAGGGAGAAATGGAATGAAGCAGGCTATAACTCATAAAAGAGTTAAGAAAAATCTTGTTCAATGGAGGAGAAAAGGGAGGTGAGAGGGGAAAAATGAAACTTACCCTCTTCACATATGACTTAAGGAGGGAATAACATGCACATTCAATTTGGTATGAAAATCTATCTCACACTACAGAGTAGGGGAGAAGAGGACAAGTAGGGTGAGGGGGATGATAGAAGGGAGGGCAAGTGGGAGAAGGGAGTAACTAGAAGTAAACACTTTTGGGAAGGCACAAGGTCAAATGAGAGAATAGAAAAAAAGGGGGACAGGTAGGATGGAGGGCAATATAGTTAATATTACACAGCATGACTGTTATGGAAGTGTTTTGCAAAACGACACATATAGAGCCTGTATTGAATTGCTTACCTTCTCAGTGAGGATGGGTAGGGAGGGAGAGAGGGAGAGAAGTTGGAATTCAAAGTATTAGAATCGAATATTGAGAATTATTAGTGCATATAACTGGGAAATAAGAAATACAGGTAATAGGGTATAGAAATTTATTTTGCCCTACAAGAAAAGAGAGAAGATGGGGATAAGGGAAGGGGGGGGAGTGTGATGGGAGGGTACATTGAGGAAAGGGGTAATCAGAATGCAAGGTGTTATGGGGTGGGAGTTGGGGAGAGATGGGGAGGAAAATTGGAACTCAAAATTTTGTGGAAGTGAATGTTGAAATCTAAAAGTAAATAAATAAGAATACATGACTTTATGTTGTATATATAGTAGTTATATATTGCATATACATGGTAATATATCCAGTAACTTAAGTGGAAAAGAATATTAATACTGTAAGTAATTGTGGTGAACAGTCTTGGCCCCAGAGAACAGACATGGCTTGGCAGAGGGGTGGAGAACTATGGATGTATAATCAAGCAGTCAGTCAGAATGCCATTTTTTGGGAGACCGAGTGTCCCTATCTAGCCCAGACTGGAAATAGAGTGACCATTCACAGACCCAGTCTCAATACTGATCTGCACATACACTTTAATCTACTCTGTTTTTCCAACCTGGACTGGTTTGCTCCTCCTCAGACAGCCTGTTGTCCCTCGTCTTCCAGGGCTCTCCATATTGATTCCAGACATGGTCAGCTTTAACTCCATTGCAGCTCAGAAGTCTTAAACTCAAGCAGTCCACCAGCCTCAACCTCTCCAGGAGCAGGGACTGCACTGCAGGTGTGTCCCACAACACCTGACCAAAACAAAATTTTGTTAAATGCTTACTGTATGCCAGCCATCGAGCTAAACACAGGGGATCTAAAGAAGGTGCAAAAACAGTCCTTACACTCAAGAAGCTTTTAAAGGGAGAGATGCCATGTGAATTAATTGGTCCCTAGTAGATACAGAGTAGAAAGGAAGTAGCCTCAGAGGGAAAGACATTTGCAACTGAAGAACTGGGGCAAAGCCCTCTGAACTGAATCTGAAAGGAAGTCAGGGATCTTGAGAGGAGGTTATGAGGGAGAGTATTTCAGGCAAGTTAGCTGGCCATTGCAAGACACAGAGCAGCAGATGGTATGTTGGGTGAGAAGCAGAATGTAGGCAAGGGTGGCCACGCTGTGGAGTATGTGGAGGGAGGTCATATGTGAGCAGATTAGAAAGATGGGAAGGAGCCATGTAGAAGATTATGTTTTATCTTAGACCTAGTAGAGAGCCATTGGAATTTATCGAACATGGAGGTGATATGAAAAATCACTTTGGCCATTGAGTGGAGAATGGATTGGGAGACTCTTAAGTGGGGAGACTAGTTAAAAGGATATTTTAGTAGAGCAGGCAAGAGGTAATAAGGGCTTGAACTGGAAAGGTAGCTGTGAATGGAGAGAAGGGGACAGAGAATGTATGTGAGAAATGGGATGATGAATTGGATACACATGCTCACAATATGAAATAAGGCTAAAAAGTTAGGTTGGGATCTGGTTGTGGAAGGCCTTCAATACTGTAGAGTTTGTGTTTTATCCTACAAGTAGGAGGGCACTAGGCAGCTATCCACTGGTGCAGTAGAGCACCAGTGCAGGAGTCAGGAGGACCTGAGTTCAAATTTCACCTCAGACACTTAACACTCACTAGCTGTGTGATCTTGGGCAAGTCACTTAAGCCCAGTTGCCTCATCCTAGGTCATCTGCAGTCATCCTGATGAATATCTGGTCACTGGATTCAGATGGCTCTGGACGAGAAGTGAGGCTGGTGACCTGCACAGACCTCCCTCACTCAAAACAAAATCAGGTGCAAGTCATGTCATTATTTCTCTGATGGCATGGGATGGTCTTCTTAGGCAGCAAAAGACACACAAGAGGGCACCACTGAAAGTTATCAAGCAAGCAAGTAACATGGTCAGATCTGTGTATCACAAAGATTATTTTGGTATACCTCTGGTAGCTGAATTGGAGAAAGGAAAATCTGGAAGCAGGGACACCAGGTGGGAATGTCTTGGAGTGTAGTCCAGGTGAAACATGATGAGTCTCTGGATCATAGAATTTGAGAGCTGCAATTGCTGTTAGACCCATGCACCATCAATAGTTTTCATTTAACTGTTTTTCATACATATAAGGGAAGGTTTGATGGGAGGGAGAGTGAAGAGAAGGATGTATCTCGAAATGACTAGTGGCAAAGCAAAAAGCACCAATAAAACTTACTTTTAATAAATATTGTACAAATTCCTTTATGTATATAACAATAGGAATAATTTTGTTTGATCATCTAATTATTAATATTGATTGAAGCATAAAGGGAATTGACTGTTCACCAAATTGTTTGCTACATGGAAGGTGTTCGGTACACAATCTACACTGGAAAGGGATTCCCTTTAGATGACATGGCTTTTCAAGTTTTCCTTTTTTGTGGGGAATATTGTTGTTGATTGTACCCTAGAACATTGCAGAACCTCCTAAATGAGTTTCGGCCTGAAAACCCACACAGTAAATACCAAGTGGATAACCAGTGCCCATTGTCCAGACTCTTCTTTGCTGTTGAATGTACAACCCTGTTGAGTTGGTCTAGTAGTACATCTATCTTGGGTAGATATCACATGCATGTAGTAAATAGAGCCCAGAATTAAACAAGGCTGTAATGCATTTTGTAAATTGCATAGCACTTATACAATCCCAATAAAAAAATCTTATCTAACACTAATATTCTTTTTTGATGCAACATATGTGAATAGTACAGTCTCCAAAAAAATCAAATCTTGGATCATTCAAAGGACAATGGGATGATGTATTTGGATATAAAACAGTATAAAAAATACTACTAACAGAATTGTGCACAAGAAGTAGCAGGAAAAAAATCTTCTAAGGTGTGTGTGTACCCGTGTGCATGGTGTGTATGACATATAATTGGAGAAGATATGGGTTGATTACGTATCAGTGACAAATAACGGATAGCTTTTGTGCTGGGCCTGATAGGTAGAGACGGAGAAAAAAGCCCTCAGCACATTGGGTGGACTTTGTATGCAGGATTTTTGTTATTACATGAACAGTAATTTAATAGGATGAGAAAAGTCTACCTTCTGTAGTTAACTCTCTCCACAAATAGCCTTATTCATGAAATCACAGATACACTAAAGTATGGAAGGTTAACGTGCTGTGGGATCAAAAACAAGATAGGAATTGTATGTAAAATTGGAGTAAATAGTCTGTGAAAAGGAGAATACCTGAGAGACCAAGTAAAGCTCACCAACTTACTTTGCTTTCTTCTGGGTTCTAGACTGTGTTCTAAATGATAGATAGGTGGAGTGGGACTGTATTTGTACCAATGAAGATAGTTAGCTCTCTTCTTTTAATTTCTCTAAAATTCTCTTTAATGTTTCTTGTGCCCTTCCTCTTTCTCAAGTCTCGTTTTGAAAGTAGCATTTGTGTTGATGAGAACTAAGAGTTTAAAGTCTTCTGGAGTTGTTCATTTTGCAATATGCTTCATATTTTCCCTTCTCCATTCCCACTCACTCTCCAAAATTGCCCTGCTTTAGCTTGTTTACTTGTACATATTTTATTGTTTTATTGATGCTCTTTTCTTTTTAACATCCCTGTCATTTTTTTTTCCCCGAGTATCACATTTATTCATCTGTTTAACAAACCCCATGTGATTTGGTGCAACATGGAGGAAAATCCAACATTTCATAATTGGTTGTTTAGTTGTGGAGACTTTTAGAAAACCTTCTGAGCAACTTTGAAAAGGGTAATTTTCATTTAGAATTCTAGGCCTTCTTTCTTTAGTTCGCTATAATCCATATTAATCTAGTAGAACTTCTACTGATTACTGAGATACAAGATTGTTCTAGGCTTCTGGGGTTGTTCTTTCTGTTCAAACTGACATCAGGATTGAGCCAGACTCAAGATGTGTAAAGCTGCTGCAGGATCCATGGCTCTGATAAATAGAAAGAGAACTCAGATTCTTGGGCAGAGGATCTGGCAGAGCGTGTCTGTGACTATGGGTAGGCAGGATTGGAAGCTGCTTGCCCTTGGCTTGGTGCCCCAGGGTCACTTCAGAGGAGGAAGGAGGGAAGGTGGGAAGATACTCCTACTTGATGTGTTGTGAGGTGAAGGCTATTGTCACTTCATAATGACTTCTCTCCAGGGATAGAATCTCCCTTGTTACAGATAAGTTAAATCAAGCAAAATAATTAACACACTGGCCATGTCTGAAAACGAATGACTTTTCCCACACTTATATTTGTCCATTACCTCTCTGCAGAAAGACTGGAAGGATGCTTCACCATCAGTATCCTGAAGTCATGGTTGGGCATTACATTGGTAGGAGAATGTTTCTTCCTGTGTCTTTGAAGTTCTTATTGTATTATGTTATGTTAATATGCTATGAATGCTAAGTGAAAATATTATTTTTGGCCTTTCTGATTCTTTAAGTTGTTTACCTTAAAAATCCAAAAGAAAAAATAAAAAACTATTTAATTTGAAGAAACAATCTACATTTTAAGATATTTGAATTTTACTCTTTCTTTAATGGAGTACACATTATCTTACCTTAAGAATTACAAATCCAGCATATCTGTTGCCCCAGCTAATTAATGGATTTGAAAAAAGCAAACAAAAACAACAAACCTCAGCATTCTGTGTTTGGGGGCAATTCTGGTGGGGAGGGAGAAGTCTGGACCCTTGATCTTTTAGAATTGTCTTTTATCTCCTCCCAAAGACCTTTTAGTGGGACTTTATTGTCTTTCATGGCTCTCCGAAATATCAGTATTTGCTATTTCTCGGAGGCAATCATGCTTCTCTGTGTAGCGAAGCCATAGTTGGCCTCTTCTGTTTTAAGTGTCTCTTCCCAAATAATATTTCTAGACTTAAGGAACAGTTTCTGTCTCTCAAAAATTTTTGGGAAATCCAGTAGATGTAAAATATTTTGCCTTCTGTTGAATCTAGATCCTTTTTTCTTTTTCTTCATTTAACTTACTTGGGAATACTACTTTGTGAAAAGATGGTTGGTTTTTAAAAATGTACCTGTACCTGCTGTTCACTTCTAGCCAGAAGCTCAGATCACTCTGTTATAATAGAGGGGCTACCTCCATGATTTTGATATCTTAGAAGATTTTGATTTGAGGAGCTTCAGCTGTAGAGTTTATAAACATCCAGCAAGAAGTAGAGATTTGATTTCCCTATAACTGTGTCTAGTTCATAGAAAATAATACACAAGAAGAATTTTATTTTAAACAGATTATTTTAAAGTAATGAAACATTTGAAATGTCTTAAGATATTAATGTCTTCTGATAATATGCATCTTTGATTTGGAAACAAATGCTGTTTCCCCCCATCCCCTCCCCAAGGATACTGCTTTGGATTTTCCTATCTTTGTATAAATTGTGAAGGTAGTTCATAAGCCCTTTCTCACCCAGTTCTCTACTTTTCTGCTGATAATAGACCATAGAGGCTAAAGAGAGTGCATGGTTGTCCCAGTTGCTCTAAAAATGATCCAAAGGGCAGAAGGGTAAACTTACTATACGCTGTCTTACATATGGCCCCTTTATATTTTAGTTTCATTTGTTAAACCATTGAATCCACTGGGAATGATCCTAGTTAATTTACTATAATTTTTGGATTCCACACTGTTAAATGTGAAAATTCAATAAAAAAAGAAATAAATGATAGTTACTATAAGAATTTACTAAGCTTAGATTTGTAGTAAGAAAACCTGTTCACATTATGTTTTTATGAAGATCTTTATTTGTGCTTTCCTAGTGTTCTCTTCTGTCTTAACCCCTCTCATTCCTGTTAGATCCAGGGGCATGAAAGAGGATGAAGGTTTATTTCTAGGGTACTAAAATGAAAGAGAATATAGTATGAAAGCAGATTTTCCCCAATCTATTTTAGAGATGAGTCCTTCTCTACCCTTAGCCTCATAGAAATTGTTCTATGCTTTCCCATTTCCACTTGGTTGTAAATAGAATTTCCATTTATTAGGTTCTTTGGCTTTGTTATAAGGAAGTTTGTTATGCTTGTATTACCAGATGGGCTGAAAGCAATGTCTACCAGGTATCTTATCTATAGTTTTAGAAATTAGGTTTAGGGCATCCTTGGCTGTGTTTTTCTACTCCTAAATAAGGAGCCATCATATTAAAAATGGGCTGCTTATTTGTCATTTTTAGGATTTGTTAGCTATCTTGATACAGGGCAACTTTAGCTATAGAAAAGAAAATCCAAGTCAGCAGTAAAAGAAATTGCACAATTTGGAATTATGTAAAGGCAGTTACTAAAATGTCCCTATCCCAGAGATTGCACTGCTAGACATGATCTATGCACACCACAAAATACAGGGTGTCCCCCAAATTTTAAACTACATCAAGACTTTTGGGACACGGTGTTTATTGCATCACTGAGCCTGGGAAGACTTGTTGTGAACTGATAAAAATTGAAGTAAGCAGAGCCAGGAAAACTACTATACACTCTATATGGCCTCTGTAAACAACATATACAATGATTGATGTAAATGGAAAGAATAGCTACCACAAAAGTATAGAATGTAAGTGTTGCAAAATTACACAGAGCAAGTGAGTATGGCCCCAAAGAAAAGATATGAGAACCCTCCCCCTGCCCAGTCTCCCTCTTTCCCACTCCTTTGCAGAGGTGGGAGGTCTGCAGGTATAGAAAATTGCATGTATTTTCAGATTTTTTTTTGACATTTTAAATTGGTTTTGTGACTTCTTTTTCCTTTCTCTTTTTTTCTTTAAAAACAATCTTTGTTATGTAGGAGAATTCTCAGGGTGGGAGTGTACGAGGAGAAATTTAGGCAATGTAAAAACAAGGTATCAAAATTTATTAAAAAACAATGATTAAAACAATGTAAATAGAACTATAACAAAACAGTTCAACTGATTGAAGTGAAAAGAAAGGAAAAAGGGGCATTGAGACATCTCTTTTAAAAATTCAGAGAAGAAAACAGAAGGAAGGCCAGAAAGAAGCACTGATGATGAGGGCAGCTTTGAAAGCTGCAGGTTGAACTTACATGCTTAAAAAGATAAGCAGTCAGTACATAATAGAAAATTGCAGTTTTATGTACAGTCTTCTTTTTTTCTTCTAGCATGTATGTGGAAATCTCTATTTTATTTTGAGACTAAATTGAGAATAAACAAAATAAAACTGAATCCTGCGGAAATAAAATGATCAAACTTGACTCCAAAGAAGAAATACGAAGAGATGCCTCCATCCTGCTTGTTTGTAGCCAAAGGGAACCATGGATATGTCTAATGCATATAGCACGAAATTTTTTGGTTATGTTGCTAGTTTTGTGGAATTTTTTTCTTCCTCTTTTAAAAATCTTTTATTATAAAGGATGGCTGTCTCTGTGAGGTGATGGAGAAGGATACTAGTGGTAAATGTAGGTGATATAAAAACAATGTATCAATAGAAATTTATTTTTTTAAAAAGGGCCTACCTAAATGCCTGAGCATATTACCAGGGAGTAGCCATCCCAGTTGGATCTTGATCTATATTAAACCAGTGAGGGTAGTTCTGAATAACTGTTGCCCAGTTGGCTGATGGAAAAACCTTGGGGAATTTGTGCTGATATAACTTGTACATCCTATCTGACCATCTTCTGTTCCTAGAATTTACTGGGATGGTACAACCTGCGGGGGAATTGGTAGTGCTGAGTCACTCTCCTGACCTAATTGCCCGAATTAGTGCATATTAATATTTATTTCTCTCCATCTTGAGAATGTGGAAGTTGCTAGAAGGTTGACAGTTCTTTCATGCAGAGGACTTATTGAGCCCATGGAGATCTCATGTGCCCAGAAACAAGCTAATTGGAAATTGTGCCAGTACAGGCCAAGGCTTGTGTTGTGGGAAGTAGAGGTTGAGTGAAATCTATGAGCCTAACCTTCCCAGGCAAGCAATAGTGTATCTAAAGTGGCTGGTATTTTCCTTTTTTGATTCCAGATCTGTGATTTCATTGGTGTAGGCAATTCCTAGAATGTAGATTCCTTCCACTGATGCAGATATTTTAATAAAATCCTTTTTTAGGAAGGCGAAGGGAAATGCCCATACTTACATAAAGGGAAAAGGAAAACAACTTTAAGACATGAGCCAGATGGTTTCCTTTGCAGGTAAAGTCAAGGTTTTTTTTTTATGGGGGTGTGGGATGAGAAGGGGGGAGAAGAAGATAGAGTAAGCAGGGGTAGGAGGTGAAAGGGATCCAGACTTGTGATTTCATTGGTAAATTCCTGGTGCAGAAACTCTCTCAACTGATGTATCCTGGTAACTCAAATCTTCATAATTTTAAGGAATTTTCTGGAGCTCCAATAGGTTAAATCTCACCCATGGACACAGCTACCATGTATTAGATGCAGGGCTTGAACCAGGTCTTTCTGACTTCATGGTCAACCCTCTGTCTACTCTAGCATGGCTCCTTTCCCTGCATATGTTGAAAATGACAACCACATTCACCTGGCACTGCTCTTCATATATTTTTGCTAAAAAAAAAGAAATCAGGAAACACCTTGGGAATTGGAGTTGGTGGCAGAGGGAGAGCACTGGGTTATGATCGCTCTCTGCCCTTTTTACAGTGGTGCCATGAGGGCTTGGGTGTGGGAGAAGAATAATCCCTGTGGCTTGATCAGGGATTTGACTGAAATAAAGGGCTTTGTGTTTTAGCTTGTGAACTAACTGGCCTATGCCTCAGTTTGGCTTAATGGAAAGAGTAGTAGATTTGGAGTTTGCAGTTTAAGTTCCTTGCTTCTAGTACAAGTGGCATGACATTAAAGTCATTGAAGTACTCCAGGCCTTGGTTTCTTCATCTGTGAAGATCACAGGATTATGGTTTGCATCAAATAAAGTAATATATAAAAAGTACAAAAACAGGAAAATTAAGTTTTTAAAAATGGGGTCATCCTGTGATATAAGAAATGATGAGCAGGGTGATTTTAGAAAAACATGGTAAGGCTTGCATGAAATAATGAAGTGAAATGAGAAGAACCAAGGGAATGTTGGTAATAGCAATGTTATCGAAGAATAACCGTGAATGACCAAGTTCTTCTGAGTGTGGCAAATATTCAAATTAACTACAAAGATCTATGAAGGAAGTTGCTCTAGACCTCCAGAGGAAGGACTGATAAATTAGAAGTATACATAGTGTGGTTGTGTATGTGTCTGTGTTTGTTTGTGTAAAATGGTAGTCTTATCTAGTTCAGAGAGAGGAGAGGGAGACAGCTGAAACTAAAGATGTAACAGAAAAATAAAATACAATTCTAAAAGATATAGAAAGCACCCTGTCAATGTAAAGCAATTACTACAATAAAAGTTAGTTACACAGTTGATTACTAATTGCTGAAGCCTATCCTTGATAAATACACAGCTCCATCCTCTTCAGCTTCTGATATAATTATGTGCTTAACTTAGCTAGTGTCTTTCACTTTTCCCTGCTCTGTGGCTATCCATTTATTTTGACTACTTTTTCTTAGGCCGCACACACTAAGCTGAGGAAAACTTTTCTGCTGGTTCAAAAACTGCCCGTTCCCCTTTAAGGTTCACATGCCTGTGTTACCTTACTGCCTTAAAAGCAGATTAGTGATTTCTCTGCCTTTGGGCCACCTCCTTCCCCAGTAATATCATTGTACTTAAAAAGGCTGGGGCAGACTTGTCTTGTTTTGTGTACTTAAAACTGTGGCAAAAGGATGACTTTTCAACTAACTTAATGTTTTTAAACTATTGTGTTACTTAAATAATATTGTCTTAATAGAATCACAGAGCTTAATCAAGCTTAAGTAGGAGAAAAATCAGCCTTTCAGAAGCTGACCCTCTTGACATTTATTTAAACAGATTTTAACTTGCTTTTCCTAGATTTCTCCAGTAGATGGAGATGTGGTTTATGGTACCTAAACCATCACTAATGACCACGCAATGTTGAATAAATATTCAGCATTTTATCTTCTCCTCCAGGCTTGTGTTATACAATAGGAATTATATGAAAAGGAAAAAATGGATTTTGTTTTGTGTAACTTAGTGCAATTCTTTTCTAGTACTTCCCCTTGAGAATTCAGAGAATTATAAAAATTAGTGTGAGGAAAGACCTGTTACTATAAGTCTTCCTTCTTGCCCATCTCCTAGAGCAAAGGCAGGATTATTTCTCATGGTGTGCTCTGCAGTATTGTGTTAAGACTAGTTTGTTTTTCCATGACTCAGCTGATGGGCATCTACCACTTCCTCTGGGATGAGAGTCTCTGGTGTAAGAGATTTCACTCTAAAAATATTTTTCACTTTACTCGTCAACGTTTTGATTTATTTAATTTTTATCTTAAAATATCTTAGACAGTTTTCAGTTTTCTCTTTTGTTTATACCCTTCAATCATGTTCTTATTTTTTTTTAGTGATTCATTTTTCTGTGTCTTAACCTTATTTCAAATTTAAAGTTTTTAGTCATCCCTTCTAACTTCCTTTAAGAATTCTGCTGCACGCTACTGAATTGGTAGTTCTTTCTTTTAAAAATAAATCTTTTTTTGGTTTGTTCATTATTTTGACCATCCGCATTGGTCTAGATTTAGACTTCAGAAGAATATCATCTGGAAAAGGGCAAAGCTTCATTGTGAACTGTATGGATTTTTCTGTTGCCCCTTTAATTCTGCTTCTCTGACCAAACTCAGATAGGGCTGAGACACAAACTAACATTCTTTTCCTCGTGCCCACTAACTTTCTCACTGTGGAAAACAATTTTCTAGTACATGGTGATCTTTTACCTGCCTTCCTCCCCGTCACTCCTTCAGGGTTGGCCCCACAGCATCCAGGCCCAGTTTACTAGCCACAGCAAGTTATGGACTTGGCCCCTCATTGCAGAAAACTTAATGTGTCTTTGGATGGGTGTGGTGAATCATCACAACAGCTTGTTCTAGTTCTCATTGTCTGTTTCATTTCCTGCCCCTCTAGAAACTCCTGAATCATCTTGTCACAGATGGAATTAATAATAAATGGCATCCTTGTTGGTTTGTATTACCTAAGAATGGTTGGAGCTCTGGAGGAGTTTGCCTGAAGTGGGTGTGGTAGTCTACTTTGTCTACCATTAGCACCACCAACTTTTTTCCTTGGGAAGGGTGAAGCCAAAGAAAGGGGATGTGTTGTGTGGTTGCACCTCAAAGTGATATTGTGTACTTTTGTTTGACCTCATTGTAGATAGTTATATTGAACTAGAAACCCTTTCTAGTAGGACAAGGACTTAGATTTTAAGAATCTTTCTTCCTTGATACTTTCCCCTCTTTAAGTTTTCATGACACTACTTTCCTGGTTCTCCTCTTGCCTGTCTGATGACTCTCAAGTTCCTTTGCTGACTCATCACCCATATTACACTTCTTAACTATGAGTATTCCCCAAGAATCTATCCTGGACCCTTTTCTTACTCTACACTCTCTTTTGGTAACTTTATCAGCTCTCATGAGCTTAACTATTATCTCCAGATTGATAATACATATTTTCTATCTTTGTATTTGTCACTCTCTTTATATATCTCTGTCTCTGTCTCTGTCTTTGTATGTATCTAGCCTCCGTCTCTTGAGTTTCTTTCCTACATCACCAATTTTCCACAGGACAGTTGAAACTGAACATCACAGAGATACCTTAAGCTCAACATGTCCAAAATGGAACTCATTATCTTTTCCCTCAAACTCTTCCTTCTTTCATTCTGCCGTATTTCAGTGGAAGCCACCACTGTTCTTGTAGCCTCCCAGGTTTGTAACTTTTAGTATTATCCTAGACTCCTCATTCTCCCTCATCCCACATATATTAATAAGAAGCTGCCAAATGCTGTTTCTGCTTCATGATCTCTTCTCTCCATTCACGCAACTACCATGTTACTTCAGGCCCTCATCGTTTCTCACCTCGATTATTGCAGCAGCCTCGTAATCGGTCTTCCTGCCTCGGGTCTCTTACCAATCTAGTCCATTTTTGGTATGAAGTCTTTCCTGACCCCCTGTCTGTCCATCTCCCCCTACTCCCAAATTATTAGTGCCATCCACCCAAAGTGCATTTAAGTACTTTGTATATGTTTGTATTTATGCTGCATGTATTTCTCCATTGGAATTTAAGATCTTGTGAGTAGGGATTGTTTCATTCTTAATTGTACTTGCCCTCTAGAGCCCAGCACAATTCCTGACACATAGTAGGCCCTTAAATACTTGTTAATAAATGATTGATCAAAGTTTCATTTTAAACTGTAGAATAGAGCAATATTTTATTTTTTGTAATACACAAAATGAAAGTGGTAGCTACTTGAACATGTCATCTTGATGACTCAGTTCTTCTAGTTTCTCAAGGTATGATTGATTGACAATAACTTGAGTACTCCATTCAGCACAAGTTCATTACATTATTTAATCGCTCAGTTCTTCATTGAGAACAAAGCAGGCTATTCCAGTGTGGGTACTGTATCAGAGATGTGTTAGCAATAGATATTTGTATTATGTTGATCTGGGACATTACCGTTTTATCAAGAAGGTCTTCCATTCTTTGTCAAGTAAATTCTTTTGGGTAGTTTCTAAGAAGAGCCTAATTTGTGCTATAGTGAGACTTTCACATGTTAGCCCAGGTCTTAATGCTCTTTTGCAGGTTGGGTTTTAGCCACTGCTTCCTTCTTTAGGTCCACTGATAATCTGAACTTCTTCCATCCCATTTTGAAGTCTGAAGGGGTTTTAGCTTGGTTTGGCCAAAAGTATTATATTGTCTTTGAGACAAAGGATCAGATCTGTGAACAGTAAACGACCCTATCAACAGCAGCTCCTACTCAGAAAACAAATTTTATATTATTATATAATGTAAGATGACTTGTGCAGGACTGAGGCATGTAGGTGTTATCAGCACTGGCCTCAGCACTGGCAGCATCCCCTTCAAGTTTGAGGGACTGGTGATACAGAACCACCAAATGGGAACATACTAAAAGCCACGCAGGGGCAAATTTCCTTATTTTTACTTAGAATCTCACTTCCTAATTATTTTACCAAAATTGAATCTTGTCTTTTTAGTGCTTATATCAGCAAAGGGTAAGATGGTAAATCCATATTTATAGAGATTAGAAAGCCCCTTGCCTGTTGCCAACTATCATATGGATATGATCTGGAATGGAATGCTTTTAAAAAGGATTTTCTGTTTCAGAGAGAAAAACCCTAAAAGAAAAGACATTTGCATGTGACAGTGCATGCATTTAGGGCATTCATAAGATTTCTGAACTATCATATTTTTACTTGGAGCTGCTTTCCTTGAATTTGTGAGCCTGATGATACTTGATATTAGAGACTTTTCTCTCTAGAGAATTAACTTTTGAGAAGAGCGAGAAAGAGTAAGGTGATAAATATGGTTTGGACCTGGAGTTCCATCAGAGGGACCTTTGCCTGGCACTGTGTTCCTTGTGGAAATCTTCCTGTTTGTCTAGTTTTATTGAAATTTGCTTCTCAAAGTCCAAAGGAATGGGAAAGAGTGAGGATACCTGAGCAGAAGCACTAACTGCAGTTTGTGTCGTTCCAAAGTAGAAGTTAAACATAATTGTGTAATTATTGCTGTAACTTCTTAATTTGCAGAAGATGTTGGAAATAACTCCCTGATGTGCTCTGACTTGTTCTGGCAAGTACCTGGAGCTCAGTAAAGGGTGCTCTTTGCATTAAGTCTTTTTGGCTCTTTTCTCCTAACTCCTATCTGTTCATCTGTAAGTAGGGGTAGGTGTGTATATAGTTGATAATTACCTACCATTGTGGTTCCTGAACACCTTACTTGAACACATTCTTGGGATTGTAGAAAACTTGTAAGATGGAATTTATACTTTTGACTTCTGTTTAAGTGTTTAAAAAGTATGAATGTTGGGGGAATGAATGAATAAATTATCTTCTGTCTGGTTAATGTGAGAGTTTTAGAATTGTAAATTATGAATGGATTTTAAAAATTAAACAAGTATATTTTATAGTCTTAAGCTCTTTCTTCATTTGTGTGGTTTACCTCTTTTATCAGTTAAGCATTTGGTCACCCATCATGAATACCATTTCATGTCCATCAGTAAGGTATCCCAAGTAGCTGCATGACTGGTGAGTTATTTAGCTTTCCTGACCAGTTTCCTCATCTGTAACGTGGGAAGAAGGACTAACATAGCTGTTAACAAAGGCCCCTTCCAGCTTTAAAACTGACTCTAGGTAGCATTGTTCTTTAAAACCATTGGTACTACCTTAATTTTTTCTTCTTTGTGTTCTTTCTTCTTCCTGCTTTCTCTTTTTTGCTTCTTTGATCTTTTTGCTGAGGCTTCAAACTTAACTACTACATCTTGCAGAGCTTCTGATATGCATCATTACAAACTAGGAAATTAGTATAAAAGTAAAGAATAAAGTGGAGGCAGAGTCATTTTCACTTTTGATGTTCAGTAGCACACACACACACACACACAACAAACATTAGTATACGGTGTGTGTTATTGAAATCTGGCATCATCAAGTAAACAAAAATAATCAGATTTTAATTTCTGCAACATTTTGTCTGCTAATGACTGTGAGGTAATTTAGTATCAACTCATGGAGTCATTGGTGGTGAAAAATAGGAATTTTTGGAAGCAACTTCAGTTGTCTTAATAATAGCCAATTGTTGATCAGAGAGCAACATTTTTATATAGAAAGATGTAAATTGTAAGCATGACTGACATAGGAAAAGAATTAGGATTTCAAGGACTCTGACTTGATAGTCATAGTTATATCTCATGTGGGTATAAGAATTTTTTGAGATGCCGACCTTGCCTCTGGGACTCCTCATGTATATTGATTAGTTGATTAATAGGACCAGAATTTTCTTTGCTCTTGACTTTTAGGTAGTCCTTCTAGAGTGAGCTTATATTGCTCAGCATTAAGATTCCAAAGGGATCTTCAGCATGGATGATGCAAGGGAAGTGATCTACTTTCTTCAGGGTAGAAAACTGATTTTGAGCCCTTTCTGCCCTTTCCTAAGAGCCCCTATGAAGTATTGGTAGCTGTAAATAGAATTCTGTCTCATGGAGGGAATCACCTTGGAAATAATTTCACCAGTACATTTAAGACAGGCTGAAAAAGAGTGAAAATGATCCCCAAGGACAGTCAGAAGGAAAGGTAGAATCCTAGAAGTTGTCAGTTGTTTTTTTGTCTAGAAACCTCTGCCAACAGGTGAAGGGGAAAAAATACGTAAGGGCAATGGGGAAAGGAATCTTGAGGGATGCATTAGTAATACAGGGTACATGTAATTGAAGCTGGAGATGACCAGGGTACATTACTTTATATATTTGGTATTCTTGGCTACAGAATGAGGAGTGCAATGCATACACATTATGAATTTAAGACATCTTGCCTACCACTGTACTCTGTAATTTTTTTTTAAATTTGTAGGCTTTAATCAGTCTGCTGCGGATGCTGCTTCCTTTATTAGGCAGGTGTTGTCTACAGTTCTTGCTCATTCAGAAAGTAAAAGGAATTTATATGTGTGTGTGTGTGTGTGTGTGTGTGTGTGTGTGTGTTTTTTACAGTTGCATCTGTTGTGCTTTTTAGGGTTAGCATCTGTCTTTGATGCTGAGACATATACTGGTTCAAGTAGAGTTATAGCTGGAAGATATCACTCTTTCCACTCTTCAAAAACAGAACTACTGCGTTAGGGCCAAAGGAGTTGGGAAACAAAAACGTGAGTTTGAGAACATTGGACTTCTAAAGAGAAGAGACTAGGAAAATGAGGTCTTCTCAAACTCCCCACCTCTTGGTAAAACCTTACTGCTATCTGTGGATTGTAATTAACCACTCTCCACTGCTTATCTCCTGTAGGCTTAATATCTTACCAAGTCATTAGGATATAAATCTTTTTTTATCATTACATAGAAAATGAGGAAATTTGGTATTGTTAATCAGCCTTCGAAGAAGAGATGTAGAGATTTTGGCAATTTGGAAGACAGAAGAAACCTAATTTTTGTTGTGTGTATGTGTGTGTGATGATAGGAGAGGGTGGGATGAGGAAGGTTGTTTTGTTTTTTTTTTAAGATAAAACTTGAAATAAGAAATTTAATTTTTACATGCCCTTTCTTTAGCTTTAAGGTAATATTAATCATAAAAAAATGACTCAATAATTGTAGATTTAGAGTAGGTGGGCACCTCAGAAGTCATTTAGTCCAACCACTCCATTTTACAGATGAGGAAATTGAGATCCAGAGAAATTAAATGATTTACTTGAAGTCAAACTTGGTACAAAGTGGCAGAACTTTATTTAACCTAGGTCCTCCACTTCCAAATATAAAGAGTTTTTTCCCCCCACTAAACTGTTAATTCATGAAGATGAACATGTATAACATATATAAAATTATCATGTTTGACTATTAGTGTAAAAGTAGAGCTTCTACAGATAATTACAAAATACTAATTGAATGGTAGATGGAGCTTCTGAAGAATTTTCCATCTCTTATTTATTTTTGTTAGTTTAATAGAAACTGAGAAAAACTTGAACAGAAGAAACCATTAATATAAAGAAAGTTATATTTTCTTGACTTAGCGTCCTTAGCTATGTCAAAGAGTACAATTCTTTCATTCAACAAATATTTAGTTAAATGAATAGAGTAAAAAATTCCCAAAGCTCGTTGAAAGTAAGTTTTGCTACATGGGATATTGCTTGATCAGCCTTATTTTCTGAGCTCTCTCTGTCAGCACTTTCTGCTTCTTTTGGTTCTTTATTTTTGCCATCTTCATTAACTCATGAAAAGTGAAAGTCTACTTGTGTTGAGACAAATTCATTTGGTATTTTTCCAAACGTCATGATTTCTTTCAAATATTAGAGATGATGATTGGAATGTGTGGAAGACTAGAAATATGAGGAAATACATGCTTGACAGAATTCCCACTCTGTGTTCTATGATGAAAGACCTGAAGATGTTTCATATTCCACGGTATTTTAGGATTCCTTTCCAGTATCAGGTCCTCCACTAGCTGTTTGCTTTGTAGTTGAAACAAATGAAGCAACAGCCTTCTATTTTAAGTTTCTACCTTGGAGTCTTAGATCAGTGAGACATGCAGCATTGTGAACTGATTGCTGAAAGTTTTCTTTTCCTTTCTTATAGTCTTCCACCTTATTCTCTTCTCTGCGATTCTGAAAAATAGTAGATTTATCATAGATAAGAGCCCCAATTCCGACACAGTCATTGCAGAAGAAACCAATTTTAGAATGTTTAAATTGATGATCAATCTCAGAATCAATCAATGAATCCAGAAGACATCTTCATCAAGAATGATCATCTTTATATTTCTGGATATTTTAAGATCCTTAGCCATTACTGTTTCCTGAACAACTTCTTTATATTTAAATTTCTTTTTAAATTTTATTTTATTATATATTTCCCAATTACATGTGAAAAAAATTAACACTGATTTTGAAAAAAAATTGAGTCCTAGACTTTCTCTCCCTTTCCTCCCTTCTTCTTGAGAAAGCAAGCAATTTGATATCAATTATATATGTGAAGTCATGCAAAACATATTTTTATATTAGCCATGATGAACAACTTCTTTAAAAAAATGTTTTCATAGAATGTTACTACTCCACTCCATAGAGCTGTACTTCAGATTGTGCCATTATTTTGTTCATTTTCTTCTTGCTTCTTAGAGACAGCAGCTTCCTAGAGACAGGCAGTACACGAGAAGCTTTTACATATTTCATAAACGTAGTTTGGTGGTTATTTACATCTTGTGGGAAATATTCAATTAACTTTTCCCCCAGTTTTTGAGGGGAAGAGAATTTAGGGGTGAAAAATACAAAATACTTTCCAACAATACATTAAGAAAAATTGCTTTAGGTAGTCATTTTTCTACTGCTAAGTCAACTAATTTAATCCATGTTGTAGTATATTTCTTCTTGCCCCTTTTCAGGGAATTTTCCTAAGCAGTCACTGCAATAGTAGAACTAGAAGATATATTTAGAGATCTTTGAATGCAATATGAGGGTGGTGTGAGGGAATGGTGAAGTGACTTGTGTGAGGTAACACATTTAGTTAGTATGTGAGGACTTCTAACTCAAGGTCTCGTATATGTATTTCTTCCTTTACACGACTGCTTCACATGGAAAAACCTGGAACCTTTCTCAAAAGATAATATGGCATGCCTTGAATTTCTAAAAGTTAAAAAAAATCCTAACTTAAGTCAAGCATTCCCTTTCAGGTTTTCCTCCTTTTAATTTTACCCCTAAACTATGTACAGGCTGTTGGTCGTAAATGAACCTAGTGTAGGTCATTCATCCTACAGCTATTCCCTTGTTCTCACCCATATATAGAGAGAGCTTCTTATCCAGTGTTGTTAAGATTGGGAAGGGATATGGGTGCATGTGTATGTGTGCGTGCGTGCGTGCGTGTGTGTGTGCGTGTGAGAGAGAGAGAGACTAAAGGACTCCTGGAAGTTCCATGACTCCTTTCTTTTCTTGGCTTTTGTCTTTAAATCATAGTCATTTAAATTGACAAGAACCAAACTCACCCTGTCAATTCCTCGCACCTTCCCCCCCCCACATCCCTTATGATAAAATAATTAAGCAAAGGCATGTGCCTTAATAATTAAGCAAAGGCTCATCAACAACACATATAAGTAGTCTGTCCTTGTAGTCCCTTGCCTTTGCACAGAGAAGGCGTGTTTCATTATTAGGTTACTAGTTCTCTGGAACCTTCATTGGTTTTCAGTTACTTCTTTTTCATTGACTTGGTTGTAATCATAGTGCATATTGTTGTCTTGGTTTCTGCTTATCATCATTTTGTATCAGTTCATAAACTCTTTCCTATGTTTTTCTGAACTTTTATACTTAATTAATTCATGAATTCTTAATTCATACATATCCCCTATAACATTCATGTTTCAGTCCATTACTATACCAGTTTAAGCCCTCCTACATGCAGTAGGCACCTTATTGTTTCCAGTTCTTTGCTATCACAAAGAGTGCCATTAGGAGTATTTTGGTGTCTCTTGGACTTATATTTCAGACTCTTGACTTCCCTGGGATATACAGGGATGATAGAAGTTGACTAAAGTTTAGTCCCTTTCCTTAACAATTCTACCCTGAAATACAGAGCAGTTATTTCCTTCCTCAGCCCCACCAGCCACGTATTCTTCCCACAGCTCCTCTGACATTGTACTCATTGATTTTTTTTTTTTTTGGTCATCTGGGTGATTTTGCATGGTGTGAAATGAAACCTCAGAATTGTTTGAATTTTAATTTCTCTCACTGTTAATGGCTTGGAGCATTTGGAGTTTTCATGCCACTTACAGATTTTAGTTCTTTTACTGATTTACCTCTTCGTAGTTGACTTCTAAATCTTCTAAAACAACAGCTTGTAAAACTTTGGCTATTTGAATCTCTGGAGAAATGTGAGGGTTTGTTAGATTTTTTATTGATAATCTTTTGGATTTGTATCACATTAATTTCAGGGTATCTCTCTCTTTCTCTTCTCTCTTCTCCCCAGCAAGCCATCTCTTCTTTTCAAAAAAAAAAAAAAAAGGTGGGGGAAAATTGCAACTCAGTGAAACTTTCATCGCTTTGGCAGTGTCTGACATATTTATATTCCACATCCATTGTCCCTCATGAGGGTTAATTTTTTTGGATATAGATCTTATAAAATGTATTATTTATTTCTGTGCCTTCTTAAACAGTGTAACTGACCATAGATTTACCATTTTTTTTGATTACTTTGTATCTTTAGTGTGGTTATCTTTGGTAGCAGAGATGAATACATTGAAGGTAATGGTGGCCTCTCTGTTTATTGTGCAGTGAGTTTTGTGTTAAATGACCAGAATGATGTGGGGTTTGTTTTGAGTTCTTGTATCTGCTTTTTTCTTTGCTTCTTACCTTAGTTTGTCTGCCTCTAGCAGCTCTTCTCACCATTTCTTATTCCTATATATAATTGGCTGCTGCCTTAGAAAGTAGATTATCACATTTGGTAGAATAGCTTAATAAAAATAAAAGTGAACAGGCTTTGAGTGAAAACTTGAGATCTTCTGTTACATGATCTTGATAATGTACACGACCTTATAATATCTCTTTTGGCCACTTAAAGGCATTATATCTGCTTTTCATCTGTGTTCTAGATAGGTGAAGTTGCTTAAATATCTGAGTTCTGGATAGTTGAGGGGTTACTTTAGTACAGTATTGTAATGGAGTTCAAGTTTTATTCATCGTTTAGTTTTGGCATGTGCGTTTGTGAGTGCTAAAGAGACTAGCCGAGGTCCAACACTACTTGGTAATGTATTTTGAATTGGGTTTAATCTGGAAACAGATTAATATTTGAAAAGAATTTTCATTTTGACCAGACTAGATAGAAGTGCCCTGGACTATCTTTAGTTTGACTTTTGTTCTCATTTTGGAATTCTCCGACAGAGGCTGTAAAAGAGAACTATCTCTGGAGCTACGAGGAGCTCTCCTTGCCTTTTGGCTGCCTTTCCAATACTGGTTGTCCTTGGTCAAGGAAGTATTGCCAAAGGATCAGACTTCCATGTTCTGTATTCTTTTGGTTCATCCTGAGCCTAGTCTGGCTACTGATCATGTAACAAATAAAGGATGTTTTCTTTTCCCAGAGTGCCTTTCCTACCTTCCTTATCCCCCATGGCTCCATTTTCTTTTTTTCCTTTCTCCCTTTCACAAACTGAACTTTTCCAGGAGAGATGGTAGATTCATGCTGCAGCTTTGGGTATTCTGACCTCTACATTGGTTCTATGTTATTTTTCCCTAATTTTTCTCATTATAAATTGTATACTTTAACACTAGCTAGAAGTCTAGCCAAACACAAAATTAATCCAGGCATGAAATGAAGTAATCTGTTGGAGTCGTTTGTTTTGAGGTTTGGGAGTTTTTTTTGTTTGGCCACCTCCTCCTTTTGCTTTGGAACCTTTTGTGTTTGTTTTTTAAGTGCTGATCACTTAAAAGTAAGGGAAAAACATTGAAAAAACTTAGGCCCACCTGGACAGCTGTATGAAGAATGAAATTGCCTTTAGGGGGAAGATTGAAGGAACATACACACAGCATCTGCAGCCACATTCTTTGCTTTTGGTAAAATGCTAATCCCAATTTAACATTATGACAGCAGCTCATTAAAAGCCGTTTGGAAATGTGCAGATCTAGGCAGCAGAAAGAAGGGGCTTTGCACGCACACAGTTGAGAATAATGGTAAACCACGTGGGCCTCATTTTGTTTTAAATCAAGTAAATTACACAAAGGGAATTTACAGGCATGGACTTGCTGTGGTATGTAGCCTTCAAGGTTCACAGTCACATAGATAGCTTCTAGTTAAAAAATACAAAACAAAATTCAGGAGGAATTTTGTTGGCATTTTTATTACGAAAACATCAAGTTTTATGAGAGCCTTTCTGGCATTTACTTTACATATGTCATAAATCCAACTCTTTATCAGGTATTTGGGGTTTATGCTTCTGCTAGTTGTAATATCTTGCTGGATAACTTGTTTTGAAACTCTTATTTGTATTTTTCTAATTAAAAGTCAGGATTGCTTTTTCATTTGTCGTTTATAGCCTGTCTCAACTTGAGGGTTGATTTGTCATAGTTTTAACAAAGCTTTTCCACTAAATACAAAGGTTATGTTTTGCTCATTTGCTTCTTTTTCCTGTAATATCAAAAATACTAAAAAAAAAAAAATTATCCTGTAAAAAATTTCTTTCAGTAGCCAACAGATACAGAATTATTTTTTTTATTTCGTCATCTGGAGATTAACTTTGTTTTATCAATTCTGCATTGAGATATTTTAGCCAGTTTAAATCATAGCTACTCAAATATAGTATAGTTATAGAATTTTAAGAGTTTAGAAGGGGCCCAGGATCACTTAGGCCGATCTCCTTCTGTTCATGAGATCAGGAAGCTAGATAGAATGAGAACTAGAATAGAGTCCTCCTCCCTCTTGAATTTATGCTCAGCTCCATTATCCCGCCAAATAAAACACACAACATGGTGTAATGGGGGGTGGGAGTGGGAGAAGAAGAAAGGGAGAAATAGAGGCCTTTTAATAGTATGTGATGTAATTTTCCCTTCACCTCCCTGCATTTTTAAGCTTCTTTGCCATCTCTCTGCTTGGAATATCTCTCAAGATCTGTTGTATTTATCCTTTAACTGAAAGAGAATCAGTAGAATGGTTCACCAGAATTAAGACTGAAAAGGAAATTTTTGTCCTGGCACAATGAGGAGGTGGCTGCTAGGAGGGGAGGGGAGGGGTAAGAGGGAGACTTAAATAAAGTTCACCATTTGATACAATTCAGTGACTATTAATACTTGGGGGGAGGGGGAATGACTGTTCTACTTTTGTAGGTTTTTCAGATCCTTAAAATTAATTAATGTATAAGGAGTCAGCTCTCTCCATTTACTGCCACCCAACTACCACCCACAGGGCAGGCACCTGAGGGAGAGACAGGAGACAACATGTAACAGACAGGTCAGTACACCACCACCACCACCTTGACTGCCATCTTCCCTCACCAGGACCCAAGAGCTTTTGAAATAGCAAGGCTTCCAACCCTGTCTCATAGCCATCATCCGGAAAGCAACCCCTATGGAGATGTAGCCTGGTTATTACTTCTGTGGGTGGTACCACTACAGCCACCGTGACCCAGAGAGGTCTTGCAGTAAAATTCTTCATACTGTCAGGTGGTTTAACATCAAGAACTGATAGGATTTATCCATGGGAATGATATTAAAGAAGAGCCATTAGCATCTGCCTTGCTTCTACATCACGAGGTCCATGGTCCCTTTTCATCTAACTTGCAGCTGAAACCTTCTACATGACTTGTCTTGCCCATTAGAATATGAGCACCTTTAGGGCAGGAGCTGTCTGTCTTTTCTGTTTGTATCCCTAGGGTATAGCACAGTGTTTTGCACAGTCAGTGCTTGATAAATGCTGTTTTCCGTTCATTCAGAATTATGCATGGTTCCATGTTTTCCACCTAATCGTTGTATTTTAACTCGCATACTCGGAGCTAATGTTTTCACTGTTTTTTGTTTTTTTTAAACTAGAGTGTATTCCCTTTTTCTTAATATAACTTTGAAGGAAGTTTACAGATTTCCTACTCATCCACATAATCATTTAAACAGCCTAGAAAATTAGATTTAGGCCTCAGAATTTGATATTTTTTGAGAAACCATGCAAGAAAACATTCCAGTGTATGTTATCTTTGTCTTCTCTCCACCTGACATTCTCCCTTCCCCCCATTTAATTTCTGTCTGACTCAGTGGCTATAGATTCACACCAGATTTCGTCCTATTTATTCTGAATCTAGAGAGGTATTCAGGAGTCTCGGGTGGTTCTTTAGCTGACCTAAAAGCTTAAGCCAGCTTCCACGGTGAATCTGTGGTGACCCTTGGGGATCCCAATTTGGTTTTCAGTTCCTTGACTCTCTTGGATTTTTGTCACTGGAGCTGGACCTTTATGTAAAGGCGGAAACTTTGGGTTATCATTCAAGTGAAACAGATAATGTCCAGATTGGATTTTACTGACTTGACTTCCTCTTTTCCCCCACCCACACATCTCCTAGATACCAGTTTATCTTCCTACTTTGAAAGAGAGGACATATTTGGGGCTTAGGAATTCATCATTTATGAATCATTTGTGCCTTGGTGATAAAGGTGGGTAGTAATAACAGTTCATTGGTCTTGAGTTGGTCCATGGGAAACTCTGAAGGTGGGAGGTTGGGAAATGTACGGTCAGTTCTTGCCTGGCTAAGGCCGTTTCTCTTCTCTCCAGTCTCTTTGACTGTATTCATCCCCACCTTTGCCTTCATATTTAAAAAATAAGCTTGCGTTGTCCTTCCCTGGCTAATAACTTGTTTTTTATTTAGTTTCCAGGCAGAGCGTCCAGCACTAAATGTCGTCATTTTCCCCCTGCTCCACGAGGGCTTGACTGATGTCATCAGAGATGTCCCCATGATGCACCTGGATGAAATTACCTTATTCAAAAGCAGAGTGGCAGAAGAACCACCAAACCTGTGGTGGTGATGGCTTCATCAGAAAATGGGATGGTCTGCATCAACAGGTGAAATCATTTTCCTTTAGCCTGAACTTTACCCTCCTCATCCTTCACCAACTTCTTCAGCTTACAGCTGCCTTATTGGATGCTTTAGAAACACTTCAGTCCAATTCCACCACAAAGTCAGATGAGACTGGACATTTCCATGGGCACGTGAATGTTGTCATTGGGTTATTCTGCCACTGCTTGTGCTCTCCGGTACTCTGCTGAGAAGCCCCATCAGAGTGGTTTGGCTGTTTCCTTGTGGTTGATATCAGTTTTTTGGTTCATAATGTAAAAGGGAAGAAAATATTCCCTCTTCATCCCACCACATTCCACTCAATATGTTTCACTAGGGCTTTTGTGCGTGCTTAGTAGTACATTTTATAACCTTTTCTCTTTCAGACACTTTCTTTGTGACTACTTGTTACTTTGGTGAGATTTATATTGAGAGTTAAATGTTAACAGGATTACAAGAGGACAGTGAAATGGGCAGCCTTAAAAGGGGAGGGCTAATTTAGTTAAAGTAGATGTGCTGCTTGGTACCCAGGCATGAGGTACCATGTGTGTACTTGCACATGAAAAAATATATCAGGATAACATCTCTATGAGTGATGTAATCTATTGACTCGTTTCAAAGACCAGTGTACTGTAATTTTCCTTTCAGCAGACTTTTCTAAGAACACTGCCACAGTCTCCACATTCAGTCATTTGCACTGTTAGCCCTTGCTCCTTCCTACTTTTGACCGAAGAGTACATGTATTGAGTGGCTTTGTTCCTTTACTTTGTGTCACAGTGGGCTAGGTATGACTGTCTCAGAAAGCCCAAGAACATATTCAGTTTCCTCACAGGATGTGTTCCTTTGTATCCCACTTATCTCCACCTCTGACTCCATTTAAATCTTGGATGATGCTGTGGACCAGTTTTTGCCAGGAGTATTTGAGCCTCTGGGCCTGAGATAATGAAGGGAGCAGCAGCTTGGGGACTATGTACCATCGTAGAGGTAGGGGGAGTTTTAAGTCTTTAGACTGCCCTGAGACACGGTGGAAAGGGGGTGGGCATGCTGTATTCCCATAGCAGCTTGTTGAAGACAGTAGCTGTGGAATACCTCGAGTAGTCTGAAGAGAGTCCCTGAAAGAGCCAGATGTTTAAAGAGGAGATTGAGCAGATGAAGGAAAAATAAGGACTTAGTCCATGGCGTAGAAGTTGCTACTTTGTCTTTGGCAGGGCCCTGTGAAATTAGAGGTGCTCTGGCTGCCTTGGGGTGGGCACTAAATATTACATGTCTCAGCGTAAGCACAGAAGGCCTGAACCTGGGTTGGAATTCCAGAAAACCAGCGTTGATTTCAATTGGTCTCAGGAAAGGAACATGATAGTCCTTTGGTCAAGATTTGGTTGTTGTAGCCTGAGACCGAGAAGAAACATCTCCGCTGCCATGAGATGTGTGGGGTTGCCACGTAGATGTGTGGGGTCTGATACTTTACAGCAGTGCAGGGAAAATAGTAGCAAAATACCTGGACCTATTACCTGGATAGCATATTTCAAGTTCAAAAAAACATTGGAAGGTGGGGAGAGGTTTGAGGGTGTGATAGTAGTGATGCTGATGGCAGCAGCTTGACTTTGCAGTATCCACTCTCTGGCTGTCTGTCTGTCCCTGGGTTCTCTTTTCCTTGTAGCTTCCAACACCAGATAGAGTGTTTTCACCCATTTTTGCTCCTGCCTCCTTGTCAGGGGCCATCAAATGACTTTCTAGGCATTCCCTCCAAGGACAGTTCACCAATTTGTGTCTTCAGGGACTGAAGTGAATCATTCCCCTAGAGAATTTCTTTTGCTTGTTTTTCCTGGTATCTCAGCCTTTCCTCCTTGTTCAACCAGGTTTTATAGCAACACTAAGTCAACAACATATATCACCATTTTAACTTCAGTACTAGCTTATAATTAAAACGAGCTTGTTTCCCTTCTCTGTAATGTCTGGAATTCACCTTGTAATAGCTGGCTGACAGTCACTAGTGGATGCCTGATACCTCATAACCTCTACCTTCAACTTTTGATTGAAATTTTGCTTCTCCTGTAACCATTCCTTTGCCTGTGCCTTCTTCATCATGTTCAAAGTCCTACTTTTCTGTTCAAGATGCTTTATTGCTCTTCATTACTTACCCAGCTCCTGATCCCATGTTTCCATTTCGTCTCTTAGCCATGCCTTTGTTTCCTTTATCTGCCAGTATCTCTGATGACCCACCCTCAAAAAGCCTGCCAGACAAACCAACCTTTTTCTCTTTCTACTCGCATTGTAGAGACTACATGTTTAGCAGATAAGCTTTTCTAATTCTCCTGTGCTCCCTCCTCCCAAGCATTGAGATCTAACCCATATGTTAACTATTTCAAGGCAAGTTGTGATTCTTCGTTTTCCGTCTGAAACTTTGATCCCTGTCGTATGAGCATTATTGGCCCATTAAGTGTTTTATGAAGTGTTTTTTATAAAAGGACTTTTAACAGCTCCACCACACTGTTCCTGAAGTCAGATTCCAGAAAGTGGATAGTAAGTTGAATCCCATCTTACTAGCTCCTACCTTCTACCTTGCTGTAACTTTGGGGACACAGAGTAGCTAGGATCCTCAAAAAGATGAAAGTATTTGGATAACTTTGTTTTTCTCGGGGAACCCAAGAACCAACCCAGTCTCTGCACATGTAAAGCTCCTTTGCATCCCACTTCTAGAATATTCTACAATGCCTGGACTACTTCAGTGCCAGCCAACTAATGATGCATAATATAACATATTACCCTAGGACTTGTCTTGTCAGCAGCATTTTATTTGTTATTGTTTTTCTTAAGTTCTATGAAGCTATAAAGGTACCTTTGAATTTGGTCTGAAGTAGCATCCACAACTATGGATACTGTGGAGAGTAGTATATATATATCCTGATAGGCATAAACACTAACATATCTTGGTGCCATCATGAAATTTACATTATTTCCTTTTTTGCTCTAGGAGGTCATCTGACGTCTTCTTGTTGATCTGTAGGCAAACATTTCAGCATTTGTGCCAGACCGTCAGGGATTAGTTGAGAAACGTCATCTGAAAATGAAACTGTCTTCACAGCTATTCTTACAGAGATGCCAGAAAATGGCAGCTGGGTATGAATGGAGATGGGCATGGGTTGAACACAAGTGAGCAGCACATTTTTGCTTTCTGACTTAACCTGCGAGATTCTACTCTGTGGACACAAGTTAGTCTGTCTTTGACAGGATGAATCAGTGAAAGGCTCTGTTTTGGAGGATTGAACCTATCTTGCGTGATGGAAGATGGTGAGCTGCACAGCAGATATATCCGAGGTAGAAAGAATGACCTTTCTCTGTACATGAGGTCAAGCTGTAAACATACTGCTGATTGCACTTCAGACCAGAATGCATTGTAGCACGACATAGAGTCAAGATTAATTACCAGTGCATCATTTTTAGGGGCGGTTGATGAGATTCTGTCAAGCAGGTGTAATAGCACATTAGAGTTCCTTGTCATGGAATGAGTCTTTATCCTGGGCATGATTTCTCGTTTTAAAAGATGTTGTATAGTCTTAATAGCTGTAATAGATCACTTGAGGTCTTCATCTTGATCTGTAGGCAAATGTTGCTAATTTCAATGTCTATTCCAAAGCATCAATGGCTACTTTACATGAATCATCTGGAAAATAAAATTGTCCTCACAGTCACTGTCTATTGTTGCTCAAGGTTGGCCACATATTTGACATGTTGTCCTAAAGCTAGGTATGAAAAAATATAAACTCAGGTCAGAATCCAGTTGGGTCTACCAAGTGTAGTCTTCTAACTACAGTAGATACCTGGAGGTAGCTTCAAATGTGTAGAGTGATTGTTCATTTCAGCAGTCCTCACTTGGTGTGTTTCTGGTCCTAATAGGTATACCATATCCCAGGTCACTTTGAGCAAATATAATGCTCATACCACATGCCATGATGCAACAAGAGACTGGTAGAGAGGCAAATATAATGCTCATACCACATGCCATGATGCAACAAGAGACTGGTAGAGAGCTCCACAAGTCATCATCACAAAACTTTTATAGTGTTATAGTTTGGGTCCCCCAAAGAATATTTGAAGATTCTTCCTGTGGTGATGGCAGTTTCACATATTACCTGATGTGGAACCCAAGTCAAGTATCTCTGAAATGGCTGTTTTTGCTAAAGATTTGCTCAAGAAGATGGGATTCTTCACCGTACAGCATAGGCTTATTAGACCATTAAGGAAAGGCTCTCTCCTATTCTGCACACACATTGGTCTTAAAAAATTCATCGTACTATTACCTGCTGCCACACCCTTTATAAGATCCATTGCTGTATTGAGAGACTTCTCTGCTAATCCTAATTACAAAGGTTCTGACATGCCTTGTTATACAAAAACATCTCACTATTATGTCACACCAAAGAATGTCCAGTAACCAGGATTGAGATTCCCTTTCATAATGAAGAGGTGGAGTGATATCTGAATTCTTGATATCTGTTATGTATTTAGTGGTCAGTAGGACTAAACTTGGAGTAATAAAAGAGAGGGTGTTTGATGTAATCAATCATTGTTGACTTGGATGAGACCCTTCTTCACTTGGAAACCCCATAAAGTACTGAAAATAACAGGCCAACGAAACCTCTTTAGATCTGATTTCTAGTTTTGAGGGGGTATCCAGGAGACTACTTATTCTCTCTTACACATTTTAAAATATGCATTGCGAGCAAGGTTTTTAGAAGTTGGGGGCTCTCATTCTGACTTAAAGCTTTTTGAACTTTTAGTAGCAGAAGCAGCAAGGTAAGGAGTCCCTTCATGACGCTTACTGTTGATTGAAGGATGGATATGATTAAAATAGATGCCCAAAATTGAAATTAGGCTGAAGTTATGATCTAGTTCTTATCCCATCATATTATCAGTAAATGGCCACAGTGAACCATAAACAAATACTTTGCTGGAGGTGGATAGTGTAGTCTACTAGATAACCACAGTGTAAGTAGGCATCTTAGGCCAAGCACTCGTAATTTTTAGGAAACGTGAGAATTCAGAATGTCTTCATTCTTGTTGACATTTGTTGTTTGTGTCACACCTCTTATAGGTAACTTTTCCTTTATTCCTCTTTTCTCAGTTGGGGGAAAATTGTGGAGTAGGACAAGGATTTAGTTGGGTAAATCAAAATGTAATCCACTCTTTCAGTATAAATAAGTCATTATCCATAGACCATAACTTGTCTTTACTAGTCCAGTTGTCTCTTCTCTTTTAAGTCCTTAACTTTGTCCTTGATCATAAGTAGAGCTCCTAGGTTTCTTGAATTTGTCTCATTGGAACAGAATACTGTGTTTTTGCGTTCTTTGATAGAGGTTTTAAGGTAGTCTTTGCTCCAGAAATGAAGGGGTTAGTGACAGCCATTCAAGATTTTTCCTATGTCCACTCCAAGTGGGTTTGTTTACAGGGTGTAAGACACTCCGATGTACTAATGGATAATGGACTCTTATGCATAAACTGAGCCATGATTCTCTATTTGGGGAGTTTGAATTTGTCAATCATGTCTGAGTCTTATCATCCAACCTGCTGTAAATATTAGAGCTAATTCCTGGGAGATCAAGAATTGACAAATCTATAGGCTATGTTTGATAGGTAGAATAGAGCACATGTAACACAGAGATGCAAGATTCTATAACAGTAAACATGTGCTGGGCGATCAGCCTGGTCACATAGGATGTGTAGGCACAAGAAGTATCACATGGGTCTGGAAGATGAGGTGAGAATCAGTCAGCTCTGCCCACATGAAGAAGGATAGTAGCAGCCACTCTAATGACACCTGCTAGTGGGCTCAGCAGTGAAATTCAACTAGGTGTGGTTGGTGTCTAAATTTATAGCTCAAGGGTTTGCTCTTAGGGCTTTGCAGGCCCTTTGGACTGCTAGCTGGTATATGATGGGATCTATTACTCGCCAAAAGAAGACAGATGGGTTAGTAGTGGTGCTAGATAATCTCCTAAGGTGAGTCCCATTTAGGCCTATACAGATGCTCGGATCAGGATCAGCCATGACTTCTTTTGGTATTTCAGGAAATAGTTCAACGTAGTAATGGAAGGCACCTGCAGAAATCAAGAGTCATGGGCAACATAGTCAGATGCTAATCTAACTTAGCTAATTAGGAAATACTTTATCTGTTACATTTGACCCTCTTAATATTTACTTTAGATAGAACATTAAAAATAGGGATGCCATTGAAACACAATGCCTTGGCTGGCCTACTTATCCAGGCAGCTGTAACACTAGGATCCTTCCTGGTATTGGTTGATTGTAATTTGTGGCATACTTTGAAATAGTATGAGAGGATAACTGTTAACCACAGCTGCCTCCTCAATCCAGACATGACTCATAGCTGCCCCCTTTTTCAGAACTCATCCTTTTGACTGGAGGTAGGTGAGAGTAGTGAATTATACTCTTCATCTCAAATTAGTAGAAGGTAATGTGCTGTCCATAGAAAACTACAGTGTTGCCAAGGACAGTTTGCAATATTTTTAGTGAGTAGATGATACCAAATCATTGTCTCTACCCTATCAAAATGCTTTCTTTTCATCTGCCTGATCAGAAGGTGAAGTGGAAAGGAATTGCCTAATAATGGAAAGACTAAAATCCAGAGAAAAAAGCCTTTCACTGTTGGGGATTCATACCTCATTCTACATTTGCACTATTAGGACAAAATTATAAGACTGATTTAGAACAATAACAAAAACTTCGAAATACGTTTTCCAACCATGATGTCCTATGGGGAATATCAGGTAATGCATTTTCTCTAGTTCCAAATCTTTTTCCTTCTCAAAACTCTGAGTATTAAAGTTTTCTGTATATGCTGCTCCAAATGGACATCTCAGCTCTAAAGAGTTGACCAGACCCACAGTTCCTTCTCCGGCAGCTTTGATTTTGCTGGTATTCTCTGGGAAATGATGTAAGCGAGAGGTGCTCCCCACATATCACCTCCAAAGTCATGGGTCACAGCTTCCATGTCCAGTATGAAGGGAAATCCCTGTCCCTTAATTCTCATACAACCCAGTTTTCTAAAATTCAGAATGACCTTGCAGGCCCAAAATAGCTATCAATTAGCTCTTAAAGATAACATGAAAGAAAATCCTAGAACTGAAAAAGTTATCACAACCCACAGTCTGACATCAGTTTCCATAAAAATATAACATTTCCCAAGAAGTACCAGTGCTCTCCAAAGCCATTCAGGTCACAGATGCTGCACAGTGAGTCACTTTCAGTTACTGTTACGGGGATCCTCAATAACTACTTGTTCTATTACTTGCCAATTGTAGCTAATGTCTATGACAAACTTGACCTCTTAAATTGAACTTTTTAACTTATAGGGCTCCAAATTTTAGACATTTGTGCAGTTGAAATAAATATTTCAATTATGTATCAAATATTTTAATTGTCACATGTCAGTTAAATAAGGTGAAGGGTCAGTCCCGATTATTCGACTTAACCACTTAATAGGGCTGTGGAAATAGACCAGATCCTTCTAAATCCTGTGTTGATTTAACCCACAGGGTAGTGGCTACTTCTCATGTGAAGCAGCCTTGTCTTCTCACCCAAACAGTATGAATTTACACTATATGAACTTAACCTGGATAATTTTTAGAAATTCTAGAGAGTATTTTGAAAAATATTGTGTTTGTGTATGTATATTTAATTTCAGTAGAATAACAAAGTATCAAAACCTGGAAAGCATTTTCGACTCTTACTAGTGTCTTGGTTAACTTTTTCATACTGCCTTATTTATTTTGTGCTTTTGAAGTAAACACATCTGTTCCAAAAGTTTAACAACCACCTCTTGCTGAAATACAAAGGACTAAATTCATCAGGTCGTATGGTGACAAGGTCTCCTCACTTAAGTGTCATAGTGTCTTGTGGACATGATTTCCTTGTTGCCTGTACCACTCACTGGGGAATAGAAATTCTTTTGATTTGAATCTTTTAGGCAGTAACCTTCAGTACCCCTAGATCTGTTACACATCTGTTTCGTGTAATATTCCCAGAGGGCTTCCTGAGGGAACTCAGAACTTCCAGATGTGTGCCATCTCACCCTCACCCAGTCAGTATTCTCATCTCAGCAGTGTCATGGCTGAGAGTGCTTCTCAGAATGGTACCCAGTTGGGTGGTGTTCATTGTTCTTTGAAGGGCTGGGGGGCGGGGCGGGAAGAGGCATGACCTACCTCACCTGCCTATATCTCCCACAAGCTTTCAGCTTCTCTTTTTGTTTCTTCCTTTTCGGATTGAGGCTGTCAGATTTGTTTCTCCTGTCTTTGTCGTTCACTATATAATTATATCGTGGCCCAGCCTTATCTGTGCCACGTATACACTTCTATGTGTGTATGGTCTGATTTATGACTGTACAAATCGGGGTACATTTAAATAACCTCTACAGTAGCCCCTTCTTTCATTTTCCAGAGTGATTCACCTCTTAAATAACATAAACACCGTCCTGTGCTGTTTTTGTCCTGCACTTCACCTTGCTACTAATGAACCAGTATAACTGATCATTTGATGTGACATTTATCACTTCTCCTTCCATTTTTTAAACAGGCAAATATTTTTTAGTAGTTTATTCGTTTTTCCAGGGTCATTGGCACTGGAGGGACCTTGCTGTCTGCATCCTCCTCCTGACCGTGCACCTAGTATGGAGAGGAGGAAAACATTTTAAAAATAGCACTTTGAAGGGAATTTGTGATGATGTCTTCTTAGTGTGAAGTAGGCGCCCCATATCGTAACAAGACTTCATGTCTGACATGGGCAAAACTGTTTCCTGTATTTATCTTATTGAGAGAGAAATATATTAGAATCAGAAGTTTTCTGCCATCATTTTTGCTCCTTAGCTCTTCTCAAAGACCCTGAACATAGTGCAGTTGGTTTTGTCAGTTATCTCCTTTCCATCCCTGAAAAAATCAACTGTACTTGTTTGCAAAGGTGATGTATTAGACTTTCCTTTTCCCTGCAGATGATGATACCTCTCTATTCCTGCCATGTCCTTTCAAGAATCGTAGGCAGTGGAGTAAGGTCTAGGCTGTGAAAGGAATGGAGATCTCTGGTCTTGATTCCCACCCCCACCCCCACCCCCCCACCCCCCAATCTAGCAACAGTCTGGTTGAAAGGGAGAATGTGGGGGAGGGTGTGTAATGTTGGAATGCTGCAATGCTGACCTCTCCGTATCCAAGTGAGGCTTTTTCCTTTACTGTCATAGAGTTAGTTCTGGCCCAGTGGACATGAATCATGAAGAAAATTGCTGTTCCCATTTTCTCCCTCCTGGAACATCCAGCTGCCAAAGACTAGGCAGGTGCAACCTGTTAAACATGAGAGCTTGTCCCCCGCAAGAATTGGTTCTTTCACAGGTTAGTCCCACTCACACATAGTCCTTTGAGTGTTGCAGACTCTTAAGGTGATGATTTTTATTTTCTTTAGTTTTCTTTTAATCAGAAGGTTGCCGCTTGTTCTAAAACCAGAGGATTATGCCTTCCCTAGGAATTTATTAGAAGGATATGATTGTATCTTTATGACTGGGGCCTAGCTATTCTATTCTCATGAGCAAGCAATTTTAAACAGTAACATAATTTATACTAATAAACAGAACTGGGAAAAGGGCAGCCCCCAGGCAGAGAGGGGGTATCAGTAGTGGATGGAAATGAAAATTGCTGTGAAAAGAGACACCAAAACTGTAGACCTGATATTTTTAGTGTCCCTGCAACAATCCTTTTACTTAGAGTGAGAATTTCCGCTGCTTCTGCACTCGAGACAGGATTCACCAGATGTTAATAATGTGCTTATTTTCTCTAAGTGCTATTTTGGCACCGGTGTTAATTACAATTTATATTCTGCAGCATTTACACTGGGAAAAGAACCCACCCTAATAGTCCCCAATTGGCAGAGCTGGGCTATTAAGCATAGTACCATATGTTCTGAGCTGAGAAAAGCATGGGACTTAGAGCCTGGTCAGCATTAAAGCTCCAAAATGAGTTTTATTGTGTGTGTGTTTTTCTTTTATATTATGGGGGTGCTGGGGAGTAGGGTGGAGGTGAAATGGATTTATTTGATATCTCCTACTTCAAAAAAGAGGATCTACTTTTAATTTCCCTACTTCTTGTCTAGAAGTTCTGTGTCATCGTGGCATCTCCATCTTTTTTCTTCTGAGCAGCACATTTGCTCATCATTGTGCTGCTGGAGAGCCATGAGAGGCATTAGAGCACCTGGGTTCTAGCAGCCTCAGGCTAGATGACATGGAAGTTTCAGCCAAAGAAAGTTGATGCATTTCAGGACCCTTAGTTTCCCACTCTACATGAGAGAAGGGGAAAGGAGCTTTCTAAATTTGATTAAAATTAATTTTACGTTCAGGCTCAGAGAAGCTTGATTAAATATTCTTCTCATTCCATGGGAAGCAGCGTGGTGCCGTGGAAAGAGTGTTTGATTTGGAGGCAGTGGACCTGAATCCTGGCTCTCCCACTTACTACCCCTGTGCCCTTGGATGGCTTACTCAACCCATCTGGGCCTTATTTTCCTTAAATGTGAAATGAGAGGATTGTACTAGGTAAAGTACTTTCTACTGTAAAGTACTTTCTACTGTAAAGTACTTTCTACTGTAAAGTAGATTCTGCTTTAAAAGGATTGTAGTGTAAAGCCCCTTCTGGTTCTAAATCTGTGATCTTTAATTTTTCATTTTTAAAAAAACAAAGCATTTTGATTTGGTGGCATGACAGTCCAATTCCCCTTTTAAAACTAAAATAAGGAGACAACAGATGTGCTTTTGCATTTAGATGACCTTTGTCATGCATGGGCACCCGATGGGGAGCTGAAGTGCTAAGGGCAGGTACTGATTCAAGTTCTTTGTTTCATAGCTTTCATTTGGGATCCATTTCAGTAAAGAACCTTGGAAACCTGATCTATATTGGCGTCTCTTCACTGTTACACACAGAATTCAGATCAGTATCTTGTAATCTTAAAGGATAGTGAGGAAAAAGTATTGGCCTCACACTGTACTGCTCAGGTTCCTTATGTGATGGAAATGTGACCTATAACAAATTTAGTACCCCTTTAAAAAAAAATCTGGGTCTAGCTTTGCAGTGCTGATTTTTCAAATCGTCAATCTCCCTTAACTGCTTCATGCTGGGACTTGTGTCTTGCTGTTGGCAGTGAGATGCCCTGCAGCTGCCAGTTCACAGGGTAAATGACTGAGAAAAGGTGATCCCTGGGGTGTAAAGGGTAAGAAGCTGCCACAGTGAGTGCCAAAGCAGTTTTCAAAGAGGATCTTAGGAGCAGAGTCTTGCTCAAAATGAATATGTGCGTGTGTGTGTGTATACATGTACACATGCATGTGCATTTGATATGATTGTTGAATTTGTAAACCGAGACAACCAATACCACCCATTACTGAGACTTTCCAGAGAAAGCAAGTTTGAAAATAAATGCGTTTAAGATTAGGTTTAAAGCAAGCATCTTGGTTCCATGATCTGTCAGCTAAACACTTCTTGTTTGATTAGATACACAAGCAGATGATTTCCATAGAAACCAATGGGGATGTGGTCAGAGAAGTAATGATGAATAGGAAAGGGAAAATGCCTGGGGCCTTATTTTAGGGTGAGGAGGAGAGAAAAAACCAGGGTGGGGAAACTCAAAATGGAAAATCTTATTTCTTCCATTAAGTTAGGAAGGTAGCCTTCCTCTTCTTCCTGTCCCCATTTTCACTTGCTGCTTTTAGGATTTGAAAATTGCTAGAAATAATAATAAAAAAAGTTAATGGATGAGACAAGATGATTAACATTGTTGCTGTTAGCTGCAGGATCCTGGCCATTTCAGCCATAAAACATGAAGCAAGGGAGACATTGACCTTTCTGCTGTTGAAATAAATGGAAAAGTCGATATCCATTGTTTTCAATGGCATCGACCTCTTGACACCCCTATTTTCCCCCCACTTTTTTTTTTATTGACAGTAAGAGGGTGGAGATGAGGAGGGTCCGAGGGAGAGACACTTGTACCAGTCATTGATCTCATTGAGGAAAGAGTATTAGAACTATCTGAGACCTGCAGAATATTAGACATGAATGAAAACCTGAAAACTGTAGATCTGACAGAAGGAGATCAGTTTAGGCTTAATTATCATACTTTTCCAGCTTTTTAAAAAAATAATCATTTGTGTAGAATTTTATGTTGTTATCATGAGGTCAAGGCACCTTCTTTTTTTTCCCCCCTGCAGTCCCCTGCTGTGAATTTCATCAGTGTACCGAGAATCATTGTTAAACCAGGCATTGCTAATTAGCTCTATGACAATTAAGTAATGAAGTGCAATGCCATTAGGACATAAGATCAGTTTTTGAAGTTTGTCCTTTGAAGTGGAAGCTGCAATTCCACTTAAAATTGAAAAGGGGAGAAGGGGAGGGGGTGGGCAAGGAATATCTTTTTGCCAAAATTCTAATGAGATACAAAAGCCTCAGTGACTGTGACAATATTTACCTGTGTAGTCAGTCTCAAGTACGCTCCCTCACTAGGGTACCTGCCCCATGCGTATGTGATCATGTCAGGCTTGTAATTCTTGTACAATGGTTGTCAATAGTGTTGATTTAAGTGGAGTGAAACTGGTCACTTGATTTAGCACTGTCCCTTTGTGTGTGTGACTTTTACCAAAAAAATAATTGTATCTGTTCATCAGAGGGTGATTTAAGAAGAGACTTTTGATGTCAACAGTGTTACAATTTCAGGAGGCTCAAAGAGTCCGAGTTTATCATGTGATAAGGTGCTATATTATTAACAGCAGGAAACAGAACCTGTTTACAAGTGAGTGACAAATTCCTCAGTTTTAATGACTCCATCTGTGCACTTGGTTTTACACTTGTATTTTGCAACTGGATCTTTGTGTTCATAGTATCAAACCACATATTGAATGTGCTATTTTCATGTAAATTTGTGGCATGTAAAAGATTTCAAATAAAGTGAAATGGATTTTAAAAAGGTTACCTTGTGTCTTTTGCCCCATTTCTGAGAGGGGATTATTACTGTTCACATGAAACCTTGTGGGTATAAATCAATTTTCATCCTTAGAAGACTTGTTGAAATTCCAGCTCCATCAGGGGCTGAACAAGATCTCTTGATCCACTCTTACAAATAGACTGTGCTGAACAATAGCCCCTTGTATGGAAGCTTTCCTCCATTCTCCTGGTTCACGGTTTGCAGAATCTTGGAGTTTCAGAGGGATTTGGTAGCTGTACCTGACCAAGAATTTCTACATCCCCAATAGGTGCTCATCCACCCCCACCCCCCACCCCCATTTGAAAACCACCTGTGAGGAGGCCCTGATCTGACCCTGCCTGTTCTACTTTTGGACAGCACCACTTACTAAGATCTTTTCCTTCTATGGATCCAAAACCTTTCTCTCTCTCTAACTTAGACCCACTACTCCTAGTTCTGGCATTTGAGACCCCAAGTATGTAAAATCTAATCCTTCTCCCCAAGACGATAGCTATCATGTTACCTCCAAGTCTTCTCCTCCATAGTCTAAACATCGCCAGTTTTTTCAGTCTTTCTTCCTGTTTTGCAGACTGAATTCATTGTCACCGTTCAAATGACCATCCAGCCCATCAGTTTTTTTCTTAAAAAGTTACATTCAGAAGTGAACACAGTGCTCTAACTAAGCACAATCTTCCCAGAGCAGAGTACAGTTGGAGTATCATGGTATTTGATTCCACAAACATCAAGCACCTATCTGCAAAGCCCCTGCTGCAATACCTACTGAGGGACTACGGTAAGGAACTTCATAACCCCCTGTCCTTAAGGAATTTACAGTCTAGTAGGGGAGTTAAGACCTAAACAAATAACTATAATGCAAAGCAGCAGAACAGCCTGAGGGAGGTGTAGGAAAAGAGGTATGAGAATTCTGAAGAAGAAAAGATCATTTCTGGCTAAGGATCTGGGGAGAATGTATAGGAGTCTGGAGATGGGCCTTGTAGGATCAGTAGGATTTCAACAAGCGATGATAAAGAAGGAAAAAGGCATTCCAGAACTGAGAAACAGTGTAAAAAAAGCAGGAAACAAAGAGTGTATTTGGGAAACAGTAGTCAGGTTTGGCTGGATTGTAGAATATGTCATAACTGATACTTACACAGCCCTCCAATGTGTGCAGAATGCTTTTCATAATTCATTTGAGTCTCACAATAACTTTTCGAGGAAAGCTCCATAGATATTGTGTTCGTCTTATAGATGAGGAAGGAGAGACCCTAGGGGAGGGAGGTTAAATGATGAAGAGGCAAACACGTAGAACTTGAACCCAGATCTTGACTTCAAGTGCAGTAATAAAGATGGGGCAGCTGGGTGGCTCAGTGGATAGGGTCAGGAGGACCTGAGTTCAAATGCAACCTCAGACACTTACTAGCCCTGTGGGCAAGTCACTTTACCTTAATTGCCTCCCAAAAAACAAAACGATAATAACTGGTAGTAATGGTAGCACATAGCATTTAGATAGTTCTTACAAGGTTTACAAAGTTCTTGTTATCTTGTTTGATATGTCATCTCTTTGTGAGGTAGGTGCTGTCATCCCCATTTTACTGATGGGGAAACTAAGGCTGATGAGAGTGAAGTGACTGGCCTGGAGTTATACAGCTATTAAGTATCTAAGGCAGGATTCGAATTCAGGTCTTCCTGACTTTGAGTCTAACACTGTCCACTGCCTACCACCTAACTGTTGGTATTCTGTAGAACTGTAAAATACTTAGCATGTTAGGGAGGGATCAGATAACAGAGGGCCTTGAATGGTTAACCAAGGAATTTAGATGTCATTCACTAGGCTTCAGGGGAGCCATTGAAAGATTTTGAGTGCTGTCATCAGAACTGTGCATTAGGAAAATTAGTCCTGCAGGAGTGACTTTGGAAAAGATGGAGAGATTAGTTAGGAGACTGCTACAGCAGTGTAAGCAAGTTGTGATGGGGACCTCAGCTAGAATGATGACACTGGGGATGGAAAGGAGTAAGTGGAGGGTTGAGATAGGGGCGGTACCTGGTGATGACTGTGTCTGAGACAGGAGATGTGGAAGAGTCAGAAGGTGAGCCCTAACCCTAAGTTTCAGGGCTGGATAATTAGGAGCACAGAAGGAGCATAGACTTATATTACCAACAATAATAATAGATAACATTTTATAGCATTTTAGGGTTTGCCAAGTATTTTACCTATATTACCACATTTTAGGGAAATATAGTTTTGAATAAGTTGAATTTAGGGTACCAAATGGACTTAGAGGTAGAGATGTTTCATAGAAATGGGGGATGGGAGTTTGCAGGAGAGGTCAGGATTGGAGTTTTTTCCATAGAAATGATAGCTCAGCCTCTACAAGGTGATGAAATCTCTGAGGAAGAGAGCGTAGAGTAGGAATTCCTAATGTTTTTCTCTCCCTGTACCCCTTAGCTTTCAGGAACCCTTCATATATTCCCTATTCAATATGAAAAAGTAAATAAATTCCAGAGTTTTATCCATATGTACATTAGAAATAAAATTAAGAGATTAAGTTTAATTTCAAAAGGATAATCCTAGATGTTCCCCATACTCTTAGAGAAGCCTCTTGTATTCCCTGGGGGTATGTGTACCCCAGGTTTTCGAGGCCTCTGATACAGGGAAAAAAAGGAAGAGAGAACTGAAGACAGGAAATTGGATATGTACTAAACTAGTTACTCTCTGTAGGCTTGGTCCAAGACTACCATATACAAAATTGCCCTATGATTTTCCTACTTTTAACCAAAAACTGAGCAGGGAGAGAACTGAGATTAAAAAAAAAAATCTATTCATTAATACAGTACTTCAGCAAGTGTCCTTCCCAATATAGGAGGGAGCTGACCATTCTCACTACTAAAGCTAAATGTGACAGCCGGGTGATATTAGATGGGAATTTGTGTAGTTGAGAGAAATTACAGCAGCCCTTACTTCAGAGACACATTTATGACTTGATCGTTACAATGACAGATAAGAGTAAGGGAGAGGGGAGCCAAGTCTAAGAAATAACCATGAAATATGGCAAAATGGTGAAAGCATTAAGGAGGTGGGGGGGAAGTGTCTGAATCATAACTAATCAAAAGTCTCTAGGCCAGCACAATTGAAAGAAGCATTGGCTAGATCTCTGTTTCTCAGCTGTACTCAGACTTGACCCTGAATTTCTCCTTTCAGGAGCTTTATGAGGGCTGGGGAAAATAGTTCAGAAAGTTTCCTGGGGACACTGCTGCCTAAACGGCCTAGCAAAGTATGCTTTTTGTGCATGTTATATGTGAAATGTACATATGTATAAATCTATATATCTATTTTACACACATATACATGTTTGAGGGCAGTCTTCTACAGAACACTTAATTTGTCATGGTGAACAAACCCAGCAGGGTTACTTGAGATACATTCTCCAACTTGTGTTTGCTTCTTGTACTGTTTTTTGTGGTTGTTTTTGTTTGTGTATTTAGGTTTTTCCACTGTCCAGGTAGAACTTGTGTTTTTGAATTGGGAGTTTCCTGACCAATAGACAAGATTAAGTGTTTTTTCAACGTTTGGAGAGACTTAACACCTTTTTTTTTTTTTTTCACTAACTTCCTCCTGAGCCAAACCCATCTTATGGCAGAAGCCAAAAAAAAAAAAGACCTGAAAAACCAATAGGTTTCCATGGTATTCCCTCTTCATAGGAATCTTTGTAGCATTTCATTTTGACACTTAGAACTTCAGCAGTGGAGACATGACAATTCTGGAGATGTAGAGAAAATTAGAAAACAACTATATCAACAGTATGTAGTAGGTGCTCAGTAAATGCCTGACTGTGTGTGTGTATGGACATATGTATACATATACATATGTATTTATATATGCATATATGTATACCTATAAATACATATACATATACATATGTATTTATATATGCATATATCTGTGTTGCCTATAACTTTAACACTGTAAGGACCAGAGTCTCAAAGGACTAAGTTGCATCAATTGGCGTAGTGCATTTTTTAAAATTACAAGGCAAGTAAAATAGAGATAGGATGAAGAATCATAACGTATAATTAGAATAAATTTTTTGTGTCCATTGACACAGTTGTTTCTTCTAATTTTATGTATACCACTTCCAGTTTTTTATGAATATGAACAACAGTCTTAGAATGTGAGATTATTAGATAGAAGGAACTTTAGCTTATCCTCTACACCTATTCACTTATTTTATAGAAAAGGAAACTGCCTCCCAGAGAGGGGAAATGGGACTTGTCTGAAGTCAATAGTGAGTCAGTGTCAGAAGCTGAATTAGAACTCAGGTCTGCCTATATAGTAAAAAACTATACATAATTCCTAGATGCCCCTTTCAAATCTTTTACCACAGCTGATATCAAGGAACAAGATTCACATAACTGGATTTTACACCCTCCTTGAAGAGTCATTGTGGTATGGTGGAAATAGCATTCATTTGAGAGTCAGTCAGTGAACCTGCTTCACTGTGTGTCTTTGGGCAATTCACTTTCCTTCTCTGGGCCTCAGTTTTGTCATCTGTAAAATGGTCTGTAAAAGGTAAGATGATATCTGTCTTCACTTGTAGCTAAATGTAAAATCCTATAATCCAATCAGAGAAAAGATCAAAAGTTGGATAAAAAGTAGAGCAAGAGACCTAAATCATTTGTAAGCCTTAATTAGCCCCGGAACAATGAGTGTTAATATTACCCAAAGAAAACACTAATGATTAACCCCATTTATATCTAGTTTTTTTAAGAACTTCAAAGTATTTAGTTCACATAATATTTCATTTATGAAGCAAGGAGGAAGTGTTATTCCCAATTTATAACTGATTAAAATAAGGTCCTCAGGTAAATAAATTACCCAAAATCATACAGTTGGCAGAACAAGGATTTAATTCCAAGCCTGCTATCTCCTATGGTACTTTTCTTTCTAAACAATAGATTTCCCACTCCCCACCCCCACCTCCAAAGGAATGAGAAGATGTTGTAACTTTATATTTAAAGGCTGAAGTTTAGTAGAAGAAATGCTGTGATTTTGAGAGAATAGCTGGGGGCACGGGGGCATCTCTGAATTTTCTGGGCTGAAGATGGTGACCAAAAGGGGGAAGGAAAGATTTAGCCTGAATAAAGGCCATTTTGCCCCCATTTTCAGAATCCAAGTCACACCTTCATCCCCTCCTGTTTCTCTCCAAAACTCCCTCTCATGTGCAAGCCCAAGATTAGTTTGTGGAATGAGGAAGCCAGGAAGGGCGTGTAGGCCTGATGACTGTGGGAGAAGGCAATGAGAGAGCCTTCATGGTGCTCCCCAAACCAGACAGCCGAATCATGGTGCTGGACAGGATGTTGACAGCTTCACAATACGGGTTTCTCTTTGTTTGTTTTGGCTGCTTTACAGCATTTCTGAGGGTCAGAAACCTCACACCTGCCAGATGGCGGTGGCATCTGACTTACCACTCTGGCCTGGATGATGTGTCTTTGTGCCCAGAGGTTTCAACAGGCAGTCTGCCCCCAAGCTTTCACCTCCACCCTCTGTTGTGCTCCCTTACAACAATTCCTTTGTATGACATGCAAATACCCCTTGGAGGCCTTGGCTGCTTTGTTTTAGCCTGTTGTTGAGCTGGGAATACTAGTTAGTTCAGAGTAGACCATGGCAGCTTTAGCTGATGTTCTTGTAGGGAGGGTCTATGTTCCAGGGAAAAGAGAGGTCATGGTGCTTACCCTAAAGAAGACTATAGTGTAAGTAAGGGATATTTTTACAGGCATATGGAACCTTTCCTTTCAGGTAAGCACCTCAGTACTGACATAAAAATGGCTTAAGATCTCAACACTAAAACCGGGGGATATTTTCCTTGATCATATTTGCTTCACAGTAGCACAAAGGATGGTTGCATAGTTATCTGGTAAATTCGTGATTGGCCAAACTGTCTTGATTGTCAGTCAACATGTTCTTAGATACATCTGATGGTTTACGTAGCATCTAGTGAATTTGTGACCATCTGCACTGCCAAACCGATTTGATTGCCATCATGGTCTAAAATTAATCTGATAATTTTCTTTTGGTTTACTTAGGCAGTGTGGTATAGTGAAAAGACCATTGGTTTTGGCATCAGAGAACCTGGGTTTGAATCTTTCTTTGCTTTACTATATACTCTCCTTATATATTGTTGGGCACATCACCTACCGTCCTGTAGCTTCACTTTTCCCATCTGTAAAAGGAAAGGATTGAACTAAATGATTTTTAAAGGATCCCTTTAAATCCTGTAACCCTGAAGGAATTAGAGGCTTAGTAAATTTCAGAGACCCCCTACCCTTTCCTGGGAAAATGCATTCATTCATTTGTTCATTCAACAAATGTTAATTGAGTCCCTACTATATTTGAGACAGTGCTAAATCTTGAATACTGTGCATTTTGGCAGTGATAAGCTTTTAGAGCACACCTTAAATGCTGGGCTCCATATCTCTGGTTCAGCTTTACTGATTTTTCAAGAAGATTTACCCCAGATTTCTAAAACTTGGAGTTTTCTTTACTATTTTACCACATTCTTTAATATTATAGATGCAACTTTCTTTTCATTAGAATGAATAGGATCTAAGTGGTATCCAACTTAACAGCATCCTGATAACCTGAAACGTGGGTTTCGAAAGTATAAACTCCTGACCGTGGTATTCAGGGTCTTTTACTATTCCTTATCTTTCAAGACTTATCTCATACTTACTCCCCTTCACTTATTCCATCCAAACAGAACTACTTTGTTCTCCTCTCCCAAATTTTTTAAATTTCCTCCTTTCCTTTAAGGCTCAGCTTAGATTCTACTTCCTCCATGAATCCTGTGAAAGTGCACATACTCTCAAGCTCAAATTTTATATGTGGGGAAGGTGGATGAATTTGGTATTGGCCATACCCTAAGGCTTTGCCATCCTCCCTATTTCTGCACCATGAGGGCTATAAAGACTTTCACCTCTATAGCTGAACCCTCCCATGTGTGCTATTTCCCCCAGTTCAAATGTAAGCTCTTTGAGACCAGAAATAGTCTCACTTTTCTATTTGTATCCCCAATGCTTAGCAAAGTGCTTGGTGCATAATAAATGCTTTTTCATGCATTCATTTATTCTGTCAAAGGGTTCATCTGCTCACTTATCAAAGTGGGAATTTGCCATGTTCTCTTCCTTCCCAGTTACAGATCTTGTAAGCAGTTTCACACATGGCTACAGGTTGTGACTTTCATTTATAAGGGGGTCTTCTTTTCCCCTCTGAAATGTGGAGCTGATAGGCCAATATTAATTTCTCATTGACTTCAGATGCATGTCCAATATTGAACACCAGTGGTCAGGCTCTAGAATCAGAAAGTGTTTGTGACCCCATTCTATCTTTGATATGCAAGATGATTTCTATGTGGAAAAGGATTCTGTAGCTTTGTGTCAGAGAGGGAGTTGAGATACAGTATTCAAATTAGATAAAACATTTATGAATCAGTTAAGTTATGTGCAGGCCACTGTGTTAAGTACTAGGAATGCAAGTGAAAACAAAAGGATAGTTCTTACCCTCCAGAGGATTACATGGGGGAAGACCACACATATAAGGGAGAGAGAGAGAGGGAGAGAGAGAGAGAGGTGGGGAGGGAGGAGGTATAAAAAGTTAAGGAATAGAGCTAGGATAGACAGGAACTTGTCTGGCCTGAACATTTCCTTAGGTAGAGATTCCAGGCAAGAACTCACCAGTCTGGAGGGAGCAAAGGAATGCAGATATCTCCAGAGTATAAAAGCAGGAGCAGAGGTAGAGAAGTTCAGAGTCAGGAGTGGAGTTGGGTCAGATATCTGTAAGCATGGAATTTGGAACTCAAAATTAAAAAAAAAAAGTGGAAAAATTTGTTTTATGTAATTGAGAAAAAGATAAAAAATGTTTAAAAAAAAAAAGTGCATGACTAACCTGGGCATTTCCTCCAAGGGAACTTCTAGGCAGGAATTTAGCAATCAGAGGAGGGGGCCATAAGGGTGGAATTTGTCCTTCATGAAACACAGTCTCCTAAGCGATCTAAATTAAGTACTCTGATAGAGCCCTGTCGGATCCATATGTTTTAGATGGATTCTGTCTTTGAACAGCAGGCTATGATAAAGTGCCAGGATCCCAGGATTCATGCTAGCCCAGAATGGAAGCGAGTATATCTTTGCGGTCTGCTTCACTAAGTGTGCCAATTCTCCAATTTAATCCTGCCTTCAGTATGCTGAGAGTTTGGGCTGCTCTGTAGGACAGACAGCCCCCACCCAAACTGCCTTTTGAAGAAGAGATTCTCTAAACCCTCAGCCTTTTCCTTTCAGAAAGCAAGCAGTAGAGATTCAGGGAATGATTTATTTAAATTCCAAAAGAATATGAAATAATTTACCTGGGAAGGCTCCCCTTCCTTTAGGAAGCTGCTGACCTTGCACTCTCCCACTGGCCTTGATAATTGTAAACAACAGACAGAAGCCGTATTACAGCCTTGGTCTTCAGAGCAATGTTAGCTAATCTGTGAAAGACAGCAGGAGCATTCATTGAAAAAATGTGGTAAGATGTCTTGTAAAACAATACTGCATTTTCTCCTTGGAAGCGGGGCCTGGTCAATAGAGTGCTGGAAAGACCTCAGCTAAAATCTGGTCTTCCATCCTATCAGGGTAGTCATGGGAGGCCATGAGTGAATCACTTAGCTTTTCTCAGCTTCCACATGTGTAACAACTACTCCAACAGGGGTTCTGAAACTTTATTTGTATCCTGGACCCCTTGAGCAATCTGGCAAAGCTTACAGACCCCTTAAAAGAGTGTTTTTAAAAAATACATAAAATACGATATATAAGATTACAAAGGAAACCAATTACACTGGAATACAATTATCAGACTATTTTCTTTTAAGTTCATAGACCCCAGGTTAAGAACCCAGCAGTTTCATTCTGTGCAGTTGTACCATCAGTGCCTGCCACACAGTAGCACTTAATAAAATGCTTATTGATTGATTGACCGATAGTACCAGGATTGCTCTGAAGTTCAAATGATATAATGTACATAAAGAGCATTGCAAGCTTTAAAATGCTATATAAGTGTCAACTTTCTAAGATTATGAATTTGCAGGCAAGGGGCCCTCTCTGCTTTGGTAGAGGGCATTCCCTCATTTGGGAGTTCCTCATACTAATGAAGTTACATGTCTAGTTCCTATCCCTTTCTCTACCTCTTGAATGACACAGAGAACTAAAAATGAATACCACCTTAGCTCTGAACACAGACTATCCCCCCAATTTTTTTCTCTCCTTCCACTTTCATTGTGTAAACAAGGGTCCCTTATTCATAAGGTCCTCTTCTTTTTAGGTTAAAGGTTATGGGTTCCAGGTGAGATAAGTTGTCTTACTCTCTGAAACTTGACCTTCAGAATGACCTTTGATTTTTCTATTCCTGGGGAGGAATGTCTAGAGCCAGCGGTATAATGGAAAGAGTATAATGATAGGAATTGGGAGAATTGAACTCCCGCGCTCTATAACCTAGGCCAGAGAGAACACTATCACTCCTTAGGGGATTATACCAAGGAATCTGATCCAGCTCTGAAATTTAGTGAGAAATGCATTGCACTCTAAAGGCCTTCAGACACACAGCCTCTTCCTAGTAGCTGTGCTTTGTACCTTATAGAGAGAGTTTGTGCATCCAGGCTATGGTATAGTTCGGAAAAGGCAGCCAGGGTGGGGAGACTGTATAGCCTCTGAGAAGTGACTTCTGTGCGTATTAATAACGTAGTCATTGGGACAACTGACACTATAAAAGTCCTGCAGCCAGCTGACCTGGTAACCAGATAACAGGTAACACAATGTTATATGTAACCAGATAACAGGTAACACAACGTCATGTGTAACAATGGCAGCATGGAGGTGACTTGAGTTTTTTAAAAGTCCTTTGACTTAGAGAGGTAAGCTTGATAGCAAGGATGTGAGGAGCAAAAACTGAATGCTAAAATTTTTCTTGATTTGTAACTGGGGAAAAAGAAAATACTATTAAACTTAATTTTTTTTTAAGAAAAAAATGAATGTGAAGAGCAGTGTCTTCACACAGTCAAGCTAATTTTGTCAGCTAAGAACCTTGGCCTAGGACCTGTTGTCTCAGACTTTAAATTTAAAGATGACCAGCTGTTTTTTAATCAGACTAGATGGCAATTAGGGGAGGGAAAGGTGACTTTTATATTTATTTGTTTTGCAGTTAACAAGCATTAATTTTCTCTCCCTTCTCTTATCCATCACCCCCACCCCCAGTTTAAAAGAAATCCACAACCCTTGTCACAAATATGCATAGCTAAGCAAAACTTGATTCTCATATTGTTGATGTCCATAAATGTGTTTCTAAATCTGCGTCTCTGTCAGTAGGTGGGTAATAGAGTTTCATCAGTGGTGCTCTGGAACCATGGTTGGTCACTGTCTTGATCAGTGGTCGTAAGACTTTCAAAGTTGTTTGTCTTTACGTTGTTACTGCTATTGCATAAAGAGTTCTTCCTTTACTTTGCATCAGTTGTACTGGGCTTCCCATGTTTCTCTGAACCCATCTCTTTCATCATTTCTTGACAGTACAATTATTATTTTGTTACATTCATAGACTATAATTGATTTAGTAGTTCTCCAGTTGATGGGTAGATCCCTCTTTAGTTTCTGGCTCTTTGCTACTATATAAAGAGTGTACATCTAGGTCCTTTACCACTTTATTTCATCTCTTTAAGGTATAGGCCTAGGAGAGGTTTACAGATTAGTGATTTTTTTGGGCATCGTTCCCAATTGCTTTCCAGAACAGTCAGACCAGTTTACAGCTTCACCAGCAGATGTGTGTGTGTGTGTCTATGTGCACACATAGGCATGCACACGCACATGCACGCACACGTGCACACACATACACACAAATGCTTTTCCCTAAACCCTTCCAACACTTGTTATTTTCCTTTGCCAATCTGATGGGTGTGAAATGGAACCTTGGAGTTGGTTTAATTTGCCAAGAAGTGACATTTCAGGCTACAAAGAGGCATGTCCAGGGTGGGAAAAATTCTGTCTTCATTCTGAAGACTTGAGCTCCTGGTTCTGCCTCTAGAAAGTCACACTTGTGGAACTTTCAACAAATCACTTCAAATTCTCTGGGCCTCCAATTTCTCATCTTTCAAATGGGGTTGATAACACTCGCAGTACGTGACAGGATTGTTGTGAGATCCAATAGAGTACTGTGGGTGAAGTGCTTTGTAAACTCTAAAGTGCTACATAAATATTAGTGATCACTATTTTATTCATCTATAAAATGAGGGGGATGGAATACATGGTTCTGGGGGATGTGGAGCTTTCCACAGAAGATGCTCACAGGGCTATTGAAGCTAAAGCAGCAGGGCTTTATTTGGCACATTTTAACTCACAGAAACAGGAGGCAGTTAATATAAGACAGGAATGGGGAACCTGCGACCTTGAGGCCACAAGTGGCCCTCTAGGTCCTCAAGTGCAGCCCTCTGACTGAATCTGAACCTAATAGATTAAATCCCCTTAATAAAAGGATTTGTTCTGTAAAACTTGGACTTAGTAAAAAAGTCGCACCCAAGGACCTAGAGGGCTACAAGTGGCCTTGAGGCCACAGGTTCCCCATCTTGACATAAGACAAGAGGTGAGGGGAAGAAAGATACAGGCAGATTTCAGTCACCTAAATGACAAAAATGTAACCAGCTTTTTGGCGGAATAGGACACATCTACAATTGGCTAAGCAAGGGATTTTCTAAGTCTCAGGTGAGATATCTTCAGGCCATGGCAAGAAAAGAAAGGGGATCAGCGACCCAGTAAGAGGCAGTTCTTGTGCCCTGGAGTCCAGATTATGCCAGATTATGCTTCCCACACCTTTGCTGGGAGTATTGCTGAAGTCTGTTCCATACAACATGGTCACTTTACACTATGGAAGGGGGCCAAATGTTTTTTATAGGGAGGGGCAGTATCTTGCCCAGGCACATCTGTGACCTACCTCTCAAGTCATACATCTCCAGATAGGTGCCAGTTAACTGGGGAGCTGGAAGTTTCCCAAAACGAAGAATTCAAATATGGGAGCTTCCAAAGCAGGGAAAGGGTTGGGGGTCATGGCTAGCAGGAGGAAACATGTCTAGAGTGAAGACAACATGTCCCCAAAAAGGCTAGGCCCAGGAAACCAGAAGTTTTTTTGGACTATTCAGCCTCTAAGGTTCCTTCTGGCATGATCCCAAAAGAACTGAGAATATTTCATGAATCACAGATTTAGCCAGGAGTAGAGAAGACGTATTTGAGAGCTAGTAGTCTTCTTTAAAGTATGTGGTAGATTATTAAGTGGAAGAAAGCTATCAGACTTTTTCTGCCCCAGAAAACAGAACCAGGAAGAATGGGAGGAAGTCCCAGTGAGGCAAATTTAGGTTTGATCTAAGGAAAAACTTGCTAATAATGAAAGTTACAGCTTGCATTTATATAGCACTTAAAAATTTGCAAAGGGCATTGCATACATTATCACATTTGATCCAAAAGTAGAACAAATTGTCTCACTGTAGTGGGGTTTCCCCTCAATGGGGACCTTTAAGCAAAAGCTGGATGACCACTTGTCAAATATGTTTTAAAGAGGATTACTTTTTCAGCTACAGTTGGTTTTTTTTGGTTTGGTATTTTTTTTTTGATACCAAAAGATTTATTCAGATATACATTTAGGGTATACTTAATAACCTTATGAAACCAGTAGATGCAGAGACAACATCGCATAACTGTTAACTCTAAAATCTGCATTTCTTCCCCTCAAATGTATTTTAAAAGTTACTAGACTGGTACCTGAGTAAAAAAAAAAAAAGATAATGACCTTCTCCAGTAGGTATTCTTAAAGTTTTTTGTAATTTTGTCCTTGTGACACCAAAACATCTGAATAGAAATATATTGGGAAAAAATGTGTCATTCTAGGGGATCGTATTTTTCCCTTAATTAATTTTTTTGTTTTCAACATTCACTTTCACAAGATTTTGAATTCCAAATTCTGCCCCCATCTCTTCCCTCCCCCCACCCCAAGCACTCTAATTACCCCTTCCCCAATCATCCCTTCCTCCTATCACACCACTTCCCCCTCCCCCACCCCCCTTTCTCTTATTCCCTTCCCCTCTATTTTCTTGTAGGGCAAGATAGATTTCCATACCCCATTGTTAGGCACAGTTTTACTGAGCTGGCCTCTGGTGTACTTTCTGACTTCATTGACTTTGAAACAAAACTTAATTGAAATAAAAACCTTGAACCCCAAAATTGGTGACTCTGGGAAACTCACTTGAACTCTTCAGTGATGTAGGCAGGTATCTAAGACTATTTAAGGTGAAGGGAAGGTACCAACCTGCATCGGTTTTTTCGTCTAGCAGTTCCCTATATTAATGAAATCACAAGGCCACTTGCCATCCTCGTCCCGGAAAAATTAGTAAAAAAGGGTTCCTTCCCTCTGGGAGATTTCAGTCTGTGTTGGGTATGGGTTAGTATCACACACACACACACACACACACACACACACACACGCACACGCACAAACACACATACAGACACACACACACACAGGTATAAGTTGAACAAAAAAAGAGAATCACATAGGAAAGATACAAAGTGTTATATGTTATATAAAACTCCATCCTGACCTTCAAAGACCTTAAAATGTAACAGACGTCTAGATTAAAATGGATACTTTTTTGCCTTTTAGATTTTATTCACACTATTTAGTCAGTCAATAAGTGCTTTACTTGACACTATGCTTAAGCCTTGGGGATACAAAGAAGCAAATGACACCCTGTCCTCAAGGAGCTTCCAGTCTCATGGGGGAGATAACACGTGAACAAATACATCCCACGCAAGCTCTATACAGGATAAATGGGAAATAATTAACAAAGGGAAAGCACTAGAATTAAGAGGAATTGGGGAAAGTTTTCTCTAGAAGATGGGATTTTTTAGTTGGGACTTAAAGAAAGCCAAGAGGTCAAGATGAAGAGGGAGAACCTTCCAGGCATGGGGGACAACCAGAGAAAATGCCCAGAGCTGAGAGATGGAGGGTCTTGTTCATGGAACAGCAAGGAGACCAAAGTCACTAGACTGAAGACTATGGTGGAGGAAATAAGGTGTAAGAAGATTAGAAAGGGGTTGGGGAGAGGGTAGTTTATGAAAGGCTTTTGAACTCCAAACAGAGGTTTTTATATTTGGTCCTAGAGGTGATAAGAACCACTGGAGTTTGGGGTGTGTGTGTGTGTGTGGCTAGGGGCAGAGGGGATGACATAGACCTGCACCTTTAGGAAAATCATTTCATCAACTAAACAGAGGATGGAGTGGGGAAAAACTTGAGGCAGGGCAGATCCACCAGGAGGCTATTATAATAGTCCAAACATGAGGTAAGGAGGACTTGTGCAAGAGTGATTGTTATGGTACAGGAGTAAAGGTTTCCTTGGCAATAGATTAGATGGGGTAAGGGATAGGAAATAATTGAAGAGGAAACCTAGGTTGCTTTGCCTGGGAACTTGGGGAGGAGTGTGGTAGTAACAGGGAAGTTTGGAAGGAGAGAGGGATTAAGGGTTTAGTAAAAGAGGGACATCCACAGTATCAAAGGCTGTAATGAGCCTTATTAAAAAAAAAATAAGGATTGAAAAAAGGCCATTGGCTAAATTAAGTCGTATTTGAATAATTGGAGAAATGTAAATTGTTCATGGGTAGACTGAGCCAGTACAATAAAAATAAATGATAGTTCCACCTAAACTCATCTACTTGTTTAGTGCCATACCAGTTAAATTTGATGAGCTAGAAAAAATAGTAAGAAAATTCATTTGGAAGAACAGAAAGTCAAGAATAAGAAGCAGTTTTAAAAATGTAAAAGACAGAGATCTAGCAGTACCAGATCTTCAACTGTATTATAATGTGGTAATTATCAAAGCTATCTGGCACTAAGAAATAGGATAATGAATCAGGGGAGTAGAGTGGGTATTCAATACATAGGAGTAAATGATTGTAATAACCTTGTGTTTGATAAATGTAAAGATCTAAGCTTTTGGAATAAGAACTCACCATTTGGTCAAAATTGTTGGGGAATCTGGAAAGCAGTCCGGCAGAAACTAGGTATAGATACTATCAACTGGACTGCAACCACTCTCTAACCTGTGGTTGGCTAGAGCTGAACAAAGCACGCTAGAAACAGAAGAGTCAGAAATCAAACAAATCTTCTTTACTTAATTTCAGAGTGAGGAAAATGGCTTATGAGCCCCTGTGCTTAGGAGTGGGGCTGGGGCTGAGGCAATGTGGGGAGATCTCAATACTTATACCAATG
>CM053772.1:89836112-89849279 GCA_028658325.1 Potorous gilbertii | reverse complement strand
TGCCTCAGCCCCAGCCCCACTCCTAAGCACAGGGGCTCATAAGCCATTTTCCTCACTCTGAAATTAAGTAAAGAAGATTTGTTTGATTTCTGACTCTTCTGTTTCTAGCGTGCTTTGTTCAGCTCTAGCCAACCACAGGTTAGAGAGTGGTTGCAGTCCAGTTGATAGCATCTATACCTAGTTTCTGCCAGACTGCTTTCCAGTTTCCCCAAGCTTATCAGATTGCTAAAATAACAGAAAGAGAAAATGACAAACGTTGGATGGAATGTGGAAAAATTGGGACAATACTACACTCTTGGTGGAATTGTTGGTGGATCTGACCTAATCATTTGGGAGAAAAATTTGGAATTATGCCCAATGAGTTATAAAACTGTATACCCTTTTACCCAGCAATACCACTATTATCTATTTCTCACAGTGATCAGGGGAAAAGGATGAGAAGTATATGTTCTAAAATATTTATAGCAGCTCTCTTTGTGTAGCAAAGAACTGGAAATTGAGCAGATGCCCAACAATTGGGGAATGGCTGAATAGTTATGATATATGATGGAATACTATTGTGCTGTAAGAAATGACGAGGAGATTGATTTTAGAAAAACATTAAAAGACTCACATGAAAAAAAGCAGAGTGAAAGGAGCAGAACCAAGAGAACATCGTGTACAATAACAGCAATATTGTTCTAAAGGTAACTGTAAATAACTTAGCTATTCTGAGTGATACAAACATTCATATCAACTACAAAGGACTTATGAAGGAAAATGCTATCCACCTCCAGAGAAAGACCTGATATATAGAGGTATGTATTGTCTGGTTCCATGTATATATCTATATTAAATGTTGGTCTTCTCTTATATGGGGTTGGGGGGAAGGAAAGGAAGGAGACAACTTGGAACACAAAATGTGACAAAAAAAATAAAGTAAAATAAATTTTTTAAAAATAAGAGACTGTTGAATTTGATAATTAAAAGATCTTTGGTAACTTTGGGGAGAGCATTTTCAGTGGAATGAAGAGGTTGGATGCCAGATTGTAAGTGGTTTAGAAGAGAGTGAGGAGAGAAAATGGAGGCAAGGAATTTAACCACAAAGGGGACAAGAGATACAGGACAACAGTTATTGGGGATGGAAGGAACAAGTGAGGGTTTTTTGAAGATGGAGGAGACATGGGTATGTTTATAGTTATTAAGGAAGGAACCAGTCGATTTCCAGAGAAGATGGAAATGACAGAGCTAAGCAATCTGATAGAGGAGACAGGATGGAATGGGATTACTTGTGCAGAAAGAGGGGTTAGCCATGATAAAGAAAACAAGGGTGAAGGAAGAGAGAGTGGTAGAAGGCATCTTAGTGATATGAGGAAGAAGGGAGAAGAGGGAGCTCATTGTGAATGGTTTCATTTTTTTCCTGGAAAATATGAGACGAAATTCTCAGTGGAGGTAGTGGGGAAGGGGAAGCCATGAGAGATTTGAGGAGGAATGAAGAGATTTGGACATGCTGATGTGCAGATTGGGCTAATGAGTTGATAAGGGAAGTATGGTGGGATTGTTCATCAGCATTGAGGGTTTAGTTGAGGTTGTATGACATAAATTTGTAGTGAACCCACTGAGGACATTTGCAAAATTTCCTGTCTTCATTCAGCAGCACATGTGTCAGAGTGAAGGTAGTGGGAATGATTCAAGGCTCAGAACTGGTGTCAGTGAGGTAAGGACTAAGGAGAAGAGGAGAGTACAATGTTAAACTGGTTCACCAAGGGGTCAAGATGGGGAAAAGGGAAGGGGAGGGATGAACTGGGGTAAGAATGATGCCTGAGAGAGAACTGAGAGGTTGAATGATTGGGGTCACAGGGTAGAGGAAGAGTCGGGTCTGATTAGGCAAAGTAGAGGGAGGAAAGCCATAGTCAGGTAAGGAGATTTTGGAATTCTTGAATATAGAGGTGGTACATTTGTGGGTAATGGCAAGACGAAAGGTATAACCACAGTTTTTGTTTGATTGAGGTAGAATGGAGATATAGATCATGGGAAATAAGCAGGATGAGAAACTGAGTGGTTAGAGTGTTTGATGGAGAATCAAGATGTATCTTTAAGTCCTTAAACTTACAATATGTAAGTTTGGTATTGGGGCAGGAGTTGGAGAAGACAGAAAAATTGTGAGCCCTATACTGAACTCATTGAGGAAGGAAGGGGCCTAAAGGTCTATAAATGACAGCTACCAAGATTTTGATTGGATGGTAGATATGGATTGCATGAACCTCAAAGGAGTGATGGAGGTAGAGGGAAAACCTGGAAATGGAGTTGGGTAGTAAAGATTATTCCAACTCTCCTGCCTCAACCAGTGGACTGAGGGGAATGAGTAGAAGTTCAACCAATACTGGGAAGAGTGGCCAGGGAAGCTGTGTCATTAAGAGAGAGCCAGGTCTTGGAAATTACTGGAGGATGGAAGGGGTGGGGAAGGAAAAGATTTAGAATGAAGGGAAGTTTGTTGCCTATGGAACAGGCATTCCAGAGTGCACAGTGGAAGGAGTGGGTCATAGTCTTTGGTTGCGACTTTGGGGTGAGAAGGTTAAGGGGGATGGGAATGAGAAATCAGTTGATGGGAGATGGGAAATAGGGTTTGGATGATGACCTGAAGGGATTCGTGTAGGGTGTGAACAGGTGTGAATATATTCCTAATTGAGTGTATGATGCCGCTCCTCTTTCCAAGGGGAGGGCTGGAGATCGGGTTGGAGATAAACACAGAATGAGATGGAAATCACATTGGTTAAGACAGAAGCCTTTGGGGGAACATGTGCAGAGGAGATGAAGGTTTAAGGTCAGAGGAAGGTGTGGTTCCTCTTCTCACTGTCATCCCTTAACCCTAGCATGTCTCCTGTCTTCCCCCAAACCCCAATACAATGTCCTCCTTCTTTGCTGAAGACAGTGCAGTATAATAGGAAAAGAATAAGAAAATCTGGGTTTGACTTGTAGCTGTAACGCCAGCTGTATGATCCTGAGTACCTAATTTCACCTAGGTTTCTTCACCTATAAAATGGGAGTGATACCACTTTTACTTTCTACCTCAGTGGGTTATTGTGAGGTAAGTGCTTTGCAAGCCTTAAAATGCTGTCGAAATGTGAGTTGTTGTTCTCATCAAAATTTAACTGGGTTTTCCCAAACCCAGTTCACAAGTGCTACCTTTCTGGACCATGGTAAATCATAGTGACATCATCTTCTACTATACTGAAGCAACAAGGTGCCCTGAGGTTGAAAAAAGAAACCACAAGTATCAGGAAAGCCAAACTACTACGTTCCCTGAGTTTCTGATGGAGGCAGCTCTGGACCCTGTTCCCAAGAGCCCCAGGAATACCCGTTATCTCCCCTGACCATGCCTTGTTTCTAGCTTAGTCTCTTTGTGGAGACCACAAGAGTTATGCTGACAACTTTCTCTCCAAGGGTTCCAGCCCCTCCCTTAGCAGCTGTAGCTACTGTAAACAAAGAAAATAAAGTTATTGACACAAAATCCTTGATATTGTCAAATGATTTAACATCAGAAGTAGATATGGTTTTATCAATGTAAATGAGATTAAGAAGATGGATGACAGGACCAGCCAAAATGGAGGAGTAGGAGGAAACAGCAGCCCAGTTCCCCTAAGCACTCCACCAGTGATCTCAGAAAGGTGCCTGACCAGTGAGTGATGGTAACTCTGAGGAGAAACCTTAATGGGTCACCTTTCCAGCACAAGGTTGAAAATTTACCCCACAGGCAAGTCAACAGGAATTTATTAAGCACCTACTATGTTCCAGGCATGGTGCTAAGTGCAAGAGATTTAAAAAAAGGCAAAACCCAAAACCATTTCCTGCTCTGAAGGAGCTCAGTTTAATGAGGGGGACAGCTAAATAACTACATACAAGCAAACTTGGAGATTATTGTTTGTTCTTCATTTGGAAGAGGATCAATGACATCACAGGGTGATGTTTTGACTTGCCTGTGAATTAGATTTAAGTGAGGCACAGTCAGCCAGAATAAAATCAGGACAGCTGAATATGGTGCAGGACTCAGTGGATGATCTTGCTGTCTTCTATATCTAACCAAGTTGTAAGCCCTCCATAACATCTGTTTCAGTCACCTTCATGACTGTTGGAACAAATTGTTCTCCCCTGCCCAGTCCTCTTGGGGAAGTCATCACATGCTTGAGGGAGACATCCCCCTAACTACTGATGGGTTTGAGGGTCTGAGGCCTGTTGGTTACCTTCAATGTGGTTTAGTCTGAGATGGCTTTTCAGGGTGTGGCTACAGCTTCTTCTAGCCACAGGTGACAGTTGGGTGATAGGTGGATACCAAAGGTGGATGAGCAGCCCTGAAAAGGGCTCAGTAAGCCCTCACCACACCTCTCCCTGAACACCCACCACACCTCACCCAGGAGACTAACATCAAAAGCATTTATAAGCAAAGCCTTAAAGGACATTGACCATGAGATCAACTAGAATTCCTAGAAGAAGTGAAACAAGATCATATGACAAATTAAATGAAAATGCTAGAGGAAAAAAATGGAAAAGAAATGAGAGTTTTGGAAGAAAGACTTGGAAAGACAGTTGAAAGCTTAGTCCAAGAGATACAAAACCTTACTCAAATAAGGCAAATTCCCAAATTAGAATAGGCAAAATAAAAGTTAATGACTCCATAAGACAGCAAGTGTTAAGTAAAAATATTTTTTCTTTCTCTTTTTTAATTTGTTTTCAACATTCATTTCCACGAAATTTTCAGTTCCAAATTTTCTCCCCATCTCATGATTTTCTTGCATCGCTCTTATTTCTCTTCCCAATTTTTCCTCCACTTCTCATACATGTTTTTCAAAGTCCTTTTTGAGCTCTTCCATGGCCTGGGAGCATTGTATATTTATTTTGGAGTTTGTGGATGCAGAAGCCTTGACTTTTATGTCTTCCCCTGATGGTAAACATTGTTCTTCCCGTCTGAAAGGATGGGAGAGAATACCTGTTCACCAAGAAAGTGACCTTCTATAGTCTTATTTTTTCCCTTTTTTGGGGGCATTTTCCTAACCGGTTACTTGACTTTTGGATCCTTTGTCAAGAGTAGGGTATACTGAGAGCCTGTAAGTTCTCAGTTCCTCCAAGGTGTTATAATCAAGGAAGAGGAGTTTGCTCCCTGACTTGGCTCATGATTGAGATTCAGATCAGCTGCTCAACTGCCCCAGGGTCTTTAGGTGGGGGCTGGCAGCCACTCAGGGCTGAGGTTCAGATCAGCAATTCAATTCCCCTAGGGGCTTTATCCAACAATGGAAGCTGGCTGTAGCTACAGCCCACTGCTGCTGCTGCCACTGCTTCAGGGGCCGTTGCCTGGAGCCTGGGCTAGGGGAGAATCCTGCTCCCTTATCATGGAGGTAAAAAAACCCTCTCTTTGACCTTTGGTGCTTGTGGGTTGAGGGATCTGTGAACTGCTAGTGCTCCTGGGGATTCTGCCCCTGAGGCCTGCTTGAGCCAAGCTGCCAAGGCTGGGCTGAGCTCCACTGGGCTCCACATCCCGGTGTGACAGACTTTTCCCATCAGCCTTCTAAGTCACTCTGGTCTGGAAATCTCCTCCACTCCATCATTCTGTGGCTTCTGCTGCTCTAGAATTTGTTGAGAGTCTTTCTTTACAGGTATTTTATGGGCTGTGGGGAAAGAGGTCAAGTATGTGCGTCTTTCTACTCTACCATCCTGACTCCGCCTCTAACAGTCAAAATATTGAAAAAGTAGAGGAAAATGCATATCCCACATCAAAAACAACTGACCTGAAAAACAGATTGTGGAAAAAAGATTTAGGAATTTTGAGATTAGTCATATGATCAACAAGATGGAGGTCTAAATATTTTCTCTGATCCTCACAACCTCTCAAACCTCTGTCATACACAAAGGTAAAGCAACTTCAACTCCATGGTTTTTTAGCACAGTGGTGTCCAAATCAAATAGAAATGGTGACCCCTAAACTGCACATAAAGATCCCTGCAGGCTATGTATTGACTTAATACCACAAATTGACCTTGTCTGTGTTTTATTATATTTTTGTTTATTTTGTTAAATATTTCCCAGTTACATTTTAATCTGGTTTAGGCTGCACCCAGGAATGTTGTGGGCTGCATGTAGTGTATTTGACACCAGAAACCCAATAGATAATTGAAAAAAAACCCAAACAAACCATGAACTTACACCTACCTTGTGCTCGCTTAGCACCCCCTCCCCCACTGCCTGCTGCACTGCAAACAGCAAGAGTGCATCAGCCAACTCACAGCCTTCCAACAAAACACAATCAGCACCCCTTCCGTATTTCTAGTGCCATGGCAATCCAAGTTCCACACTGCAGAAATTAGCTGAGACTATAATAGTTAGCCCAGCAAACCCCAGCAAAGCTCCAGCTTGCAAAAGATCTCTGTGGGAGAGTGGAGGAGCAGAGGGAACTGGGCATGGAAAAAGCTGGATTTGAAGAAAGATACAGTTCCACACCATGCACTCCAACTCCCCCACCCTCTTTTACAACTCCAACTCCAAATGACAGAAATCAGTCCTGGTTGCAGTACCATGAACTGCCAGGCCAGGGAACTGAGGAACACAGGGAAGAGGAGAGGACATCATGGGAGTGAGGTGCTATGGAGGTGCTCTGTGGAACTCTACTAAATATGAGGGAAAGAGCTCAACATCCAACTGGGGCCAATTGTATCCCCCAAAATTCACTTGGGAAATAGACCTAGGCTAGTGAACTATGAATTACCCAATGTGGAAGGAGACTAAGACACCTTAAGATTTAGCCTCCAGGGAAACCATCATCTTAGGTAAGGGAGTAAGAAAGTGAACAAAAAGGGAAAATAAGTGGGGGAAGCTGAAAATACCAAAGATTTCAAGAGGAAGGAACAGGAAAAACATTAACAGCAGAAGGAAATATGACTTCCATACAGGAAAAACATTAACAGTGGAAGGAAATATAGCTTCCAGATCTAGTAAATGAGTTTAGACTTCTATGAATAAATGCTACAAAACAAAGGAAAATGACTCAACACTTGATAAGACAAAGGACCCTGTAGATTTGAGGAGAACATGGAACCACAACATACTATTCCTGAGTGATCTGAAAGAGAAATGAGAATTGTGAGAGCAGAATTATGGCCTGCATGGTAGAAATTATTGTCAGAATAGAAAAACTTGAATCTTTAATGGTAATCCTCACCAAAGAAATAAAAGAGAGGACAGCTGGTTAGGAATGCAAATACATAGATGTGAAGGACAATCTAGCAGCATAAAAGCAAAAACAATAATAAAAGAAAACATGCTCTCTAATCAGGCAGAACATCTTAATCTTGAAGACAGGATACTTAAAGATATCTTAAGAATTTTCAGTCTCCCAGAAGAACATGATAAGTCAAAAAATCTGAATACCATAATGCAAGAAATAGTACAAGAAGCCACCCAAAACTTTTGAACACAGAAAAGAAAATACCAATTTAAAAAATCTTATTTCACCTCCAGAAACCCCTCTTCTGTTGTCCCTTAAGCTGCAAATTCCAAGACATGTGGTAGTAAAATGTTAACAATTCAGTTCAACAAGTCCTCCAGAAAACCTGGAGAAAGACTTAAATGCCAGACAACAGAAGACTATTCCGTACCCACCAGAAAACACTGAAGGGAATGGAATAATGTGTTCCGAAGAGCTGTGGAGCTCAGATGCGGCCCAGGCTAATTTACCTTGCAAATCTGAGTAATCAAATGAAAAAAGATGGACATTCAATAAGAAAGAAGTATTTGAAGCATTCTTAGAAAACCAGACCCGAAGAGATTATTGTTTTCTTTTTTTAACAACCCAGACATCAGAAATGCTGGAGGAGAGAATGAAGGAAACTGCTAAGGACATCAACATCAACTGAGATTGGTTGGGGAAGGAGACCTTTTTTGGTGGTGGGAGTGGATCCCATTTATGAATGCTCCTATGGGTGAAAATAGATGTTCTGTGAAGGGAGATGGGGATCCTGTGTTGAATGTTGCTTGAGGGATTTAATGCTTGAAAAGACCACTCATCTTGCCTTGGGAGTGGAGCAATTGGAACTCCTGAGTGCAACTAATTGTCCCTGAGGAGTGGTAGGGCATCCATCCACGGAGAAGATTTTGAGGTAAATGGGGAAGAAAAGATAACTCAAGGGCAATTATAGTTCAGTGGAAGGCCACATGATCATGGATGTAGGGGGAGGTGGTCCTGCCATGGGGCAATGTTGTCTCTATCAGCTGTAGATATTGGTATTTTTCTGGGAGTGAAGCACAGTGGAAAAGGGGAATCCACAGGGAGAGTTCTACAAGACAGGCAAAAACTTCTTAGAGAGGAAAGCCCAGAATGAATACATCAGAAAATTTGATTCCATGAGGAACAGAGAGCAATTAGATAAGTACGGGGGTCATGAACCAGGGAATGAGGGTGTAGAATAGACAGGGAGGATGGATAATGACGAGAGTAAGAGAAATAGATGCATAAAAAATGAAATAAAAAACTAAAGAATAAGACTAGTTGAAAAGGAGGAAAGGAAAGGGAAATCTACCTGACTGAGAGGAAAATAGGGGGAAGAATTAGCCAAATGAAAGCAGGAAAGAAAAAAGAACCAGTAAACGAAACTCAAAAGTATAAGGGGTAACAAACAAAAAAGGAGGTCAAGGGTAAGTAGAAGAAAGCCAGTGGGAATGGGGTCACCTTAAAAAAAGATTAAGCCAAACCATCAAAACATAGTGCTGTATTTATATCAGAAGAGAGGGATAAAAATCATAATTTAAAAAAAAACAATTTGAGATGAATGGAGGAAAATATAAACCTAATTTATAAATGTGAATGGATTAAACACTACAATAAAATAAAAAAGTGACAGACTGGATAAGAAAACAAAGCCTTACAATATTGCTTATAAGAAACACATTAAAAAACATAGACATACACGAATAAATCTGAGGTGATGGGGAAAAATTTACAATGCATCAAGTGAATCCAAAAAACCAAGAGTTGCAATGGTGCTCTCTGATCAAGCGAAAACAAACATTCAAAAAGAAAAAGGAAAAAAGAAGAAAACTACACTGATCCATAGTCAACAAAATAATATGAGTAATACACTTATATACTCCAAATGCCTTAGCATCCAAGTTCATAAAGGAAACATTAATAAGTTACAGGCATAGAAAGTAACACAATAGTGACAGGAGACTTTCAATTTCCCTCTCTCAGTTTTGGAGAAGTCTAGCAGAAATATAAACAAGAGAAAAAATATGAAGCAACAAGTTGCTCGAGAAATTAAACCTAAAGAAATTATCAAATCCTTTAGATCAAACTGCAAAAGAATCTATTTATTTATGACCACAACATTGAACTTTTATAAAAACTGACCATGATTTAGGGCACAGAAAGGTTGCAAAAAAATATGAAAGGCAGAAAGAGTAAACGCATCCTTGTAGACCGTCATATAATAAATAGTCATTGATTCAGGCATCAGAAACAAAAGATATCATCCCAAATGGAGATCAAACAATGAATGATTGAAAGATGAAAAATCATTCATTATGAGCAAGTGGGACTTATGCCAGGGATACAAAGATGGCTCAACATTAGGAAAGCAATCAACACAATTATATTAAAGACTAAAATATCCAAAACACCGTGATCATCTCAATAGATGCAGAAAAAAAGCCTTTGACAAATCACAATGCTCTTTTATGCTAAAAACCCTAACATGTATAGGTAGATATATCTATATTTATCTATCTATCTATCTAGAGAGAGAGAGAGAGAGAGAGAGAGAGAGAGAGAGAGAGAGAGAGAGAATGAATGGCTCAAAGAAACCTAAGGGAAGATGATGAAATAGCATGCCAAAATTTTTGGGATGAAGCTGAAGTCATCTTTAGGGGGGAAAACCACATCCTTACAAGCATACATTAACAAAATAGAAAAGGAGAGGATTAATGAACTGAATGTGTATTTATAAAATTAGAAAGCCAAAAAATAAAAAGATGTAAAATAAGCACAATAGAATAGATAGTAACAATTAGAGGAGAAATAGATAACTTAGAAAATTTTAAAATCACAATAATGACAAAAGAAAACTAAAAACTGGTTCTTTGAAAAGACAAAAAATTGATAAATCTTTAGCTAATCTGATTAAAAAGAAGACAGAAAATCAAACTAATAAGACAACAGATGAATAAAGTGAAATCACAACAAAACTCAAAAGAAATAAGAATAATCAGGATGTATTTTACATAGTTATATGCTAATAAAACTGAGAACACAAAAGAATTGGAGGAATGCTTTCAAAAATATAAGCTACTCAAACGATCAGAAGCCAGCTAGAGATTTTTAATAACTGAATCTCAGAAAAGGGAATAGGACTATCTAAAAAGGAACTACTGAAGAGAAAAACTTCTTAGTAGATTCATGGGAGAATTCTATCAAACTTCTAAAGAACAATTAGTATCCATACTTCACAAATTAGTTTCAAAAATTGAGAAAGAAAGTACCCTACCAGGACCCTTTTATGAGACAAGTATAGTTCTAACACCTAAACCAAAAAAAGATAAAACACAGGAAGAAAACAATAGGGCAATATCATTAATGAATATTGACTCAAAAATTTTAAACAATCTCTATCAAAACAGACTGCAGCAATTTATCTAAGAAATCATTCATTATGAGCAAGTGGGACTTATGCCAGGGATACAAAGATGGTTCAACATTAGGAAAGCAATCAACACAATTATATTAAAGACTAAAATATCCAAAACACCATGATTATCTCAATATTTGCAGAAAAAAAGCTTTTGACAAATCACAATGTTCTTTTATGCTAAAAACCCTAACATGTATAGGTAGATATATCTATATTTATCCATCTATCTATCTATCTATACAGAGAGAGAGAGAGGGAGAGAGAGAGATTTTTAAATATCAAAGTAAAACCAAAAGCAAGCATCACATGCAATGGGGCTACATCAGAACCTTTCCCAAAAAATAATTGGAGAAATATTAAATGCTCCAGGATAGGCCAAACTAAGTATAATAAAAATGACAATATTCCCTACATTAATCTACTTAGTGCCATGCCAGTCAAACTATCAAAGGATTACTTTATAAAACTAGGAAAAATAATAATGAAATTCATCTGGAACTACAAAAAATCAAGAATCTTGAGGGAAATAATGAAACAAAGTAGAAAGGAAAGAGACATAGAAGTACCAGATTTCAAACTATACTATAATACGACAGTCATCAAAACAATTTGATACTGGTTAAAAATTAGAAAGGTTGATCAGTGGAAGAGACTGGCTACAGAACATCGGAAAGCAAGCCATTTTAGTAACTGGCGTTCAAATAAATCTAAAGACCTCAGCTTCTAGGATCACAATATGACAATAACTCTGGGAAAAACCAAATAGTAACCTGGCAGAAATTAAGTTTAGACCAAGGTTTCACACCATATTCCACAATAAGCTCCAAATAGATATATGACCTAGATTTAGAAGGTCACAGAATAAACTAGAACAAGGAAGAAATTACTTTTCAGATTTATGGGTAAGAGAAGAGTTTATAACTAAGGCATAAAGAGGATCATAGGAGAGCAACTGGATAATTTTAATTGATTTAAAAGGTTTTGCACAAAGCCAAATGAAGCTTAGAAAATAAAGAGCTAACTGGAAAAAGATTTTTATAACAAGTTTCTCCAATAAAGGTCTCATTTTCAAGACATGTAAAGAATTTACTGTATTTATATTGATAAGACTTAGAACTATTCATCAAGGGAAGAAATCTAAGCTCTCTATAGCAATATGAAGAAATTCTCCATATCACTAATATGTAGAGAAATGTAAATTAAAGGAACTCTGAGGTTCTAGTTCATACCCATCACACTGACAGATTTGACAAAAAAAAAAATGGAAAACAGCAGATGCTTGGAACATCCATGGGAAAAAGCCATCCACATTGCAGGTAGAACTATGAATTGGTACAGCCATTTTGAATTGAATAATTTTGAAATACTTAACAACTCTGATTAATGCAGGTCCACCATGACTCTCGAGGATTGATGATGAAAAATGTTATTTACCACCTGGCAGAAGGGCAATGGACTAACATGCAGAATAAGACACATTTTTTGACGTGGCCAATACGGGAATTTGTTTTACTTGACTATGATTATGTTCAATTGTTACAAGGATTTTATTTTTCATTTTTCTTTCCTTTTTTCATTTTTGGGAGGGAATAGGAGGAGGGTAAGAAAAACAAAGCTTAGATCATTGAAAAAATAAAATTTAATTTAAAAAAAGATGTATTGCCATCTGTTTTGCCATCATTCCCTCAGAGCCACTGGGCCTTTCTGTCCATTTGGTTTACAGCTGAAACCTCCTATATCTCTTTTGTTGTTCAGTCATTTCAGTTGTGTCCCATTCTTCATGACCCCATTTTGGGGTTTTCTTGGCAAAGATACTGAGGTAGTTTGCCATTTTCTTCTCCAGCTCGTTTTACAGATGAAGAACTGAGACAGACATGGGGAAGTGACTTACCCAGGGTCACACAGCTAGTAAGTGTCTGAGGCTGGATTTGAACTCAGGAAGATGACTCTCTTTCTGATTCCAGCACTCCATCTACTCTGCCACCTAGCTACCCTCCTATATATCTATATGTATTTCCTAATAAGTTTCATTAGAGCAAGGATTATCTTCTTTTTTCTATTTGCATTTAGCAATTACTTTTTCACACAGTAATTTTTAATAAATTATTTTTCATTCATTGAATATTAATATTAATTAATATTATCCTGTTTTGTGACTTCTCATAGGGGATAGGGATAGGGATTGATCCTGTTGTTTCTTTGGTACCGAGGACTCCCTAATTAACAGATTCTCTCTTCTAATGTAATTCAACATTTTCTCGCGAACTTAGAGCCTTTGAGTTGCCTAAAGCATCAAGTGATTTGTTGATGGTCACAAAGCTAGTAGGTCTCAGGGGCTTAACTTGAACCCAAGTCTTCCTGTTCTGAGACCAATTCTTTATCCATTATGCCACAGCCACCTCCATATCATCATATATGTATGTGAAATTTATGTGTATGTATAGATGACTATATATATATATATATATATATATATATATATATATATATATATATATATATATATATATATATATAT
>CM053772.1:89797887-89836012 GCA_028658325.1 Potorous gilbertii | reverse complement strand
TATGTGCCAAAAACTGTGCTAAGCACTGGGGATGCAAATAGAAAAAAGGGGGGATTGTCCCTACTCTCAGGGAGCTCGCAATCTAACTGGAAGGGAGACAACCCATGAAGGAAGGCTCTGTTGTAAGGGGATGGAAAGACCCGGTGATAAGAGAATGAGAAGGCATGAATGCATTTGTGTTGGTCAAGGAGGATGGGAGGACACACATTGAGGAGATCACAGATTCCTTAAACAATGACTTGTTGTTTGTTAATTACTCATGTATTTATGTTGTAGGTCCCAGAATAGACTAAAATCCACAGGTTCCCCGCCCCTGGGCTTGAAACTTCTAGAAGATAGGGTTGTGCCTGTTTGTGTGTCTTGCTTCTTCCATAATATCTGACATGTAGAGGGATTTAATAAATACTTGTTGGTTCATTGATGGTAGCCAGTGGACACAACTGTACTGTTCCTTTCTGCTCATTAAGCTTCTCGAGGATACCAGGCTCCTCTCTAACTGGAGTGTCAAGAAAGCTTGCTCAGGATAGATCATTAGAGATTGTACCGTGGGGTTGTTCAGTTTGCAGTTTTTAGACCTTTTGTAGATCCCAACATACTCATTTTTCATGTTGAACAGATTTCAACTTGTCTGGATCAAGAATATAGAGGGTGAGGAGTAGCTGGGTAGTCAGTCCATAGCTAGAGCACCAGCCTTAGAATCAGGAGGGCCTGAGTTCAAATGTGACTTCAGCTATGTGACCCTGGGCAAGTCACTTAACCCCGATTGTCTCCAAAAAAGACAAAAATAACAATATAGAGTATGCTTACAGGAGTCATCAACCACGTGAAACAGAAGATTGGACTTGAAGTCAGGAAGTTCAAGGGTTCAAATTCTGCTTCAGTTGCTGACTGTGTAACCCCAAGTAAGCCACTCTGGGTCTTAGTTTCTACTTCTGACACATGAAGAGGTTAAATTTTAATGACCTCTAGGGCCTTCCCTCCTCTAGGCCTGTGATCCCATCGGTTTCTGAGGTCCCAAGGTTGTTCTAAGGATCAAGTAAAATAATAATTGTAAAGTGCTCAGTACAATGCCTACCAATTACTAGGTACTATATAAATGTTAGGTATTGCTGTTCGTATTGTTATATTTGTGAGGCAGTACAATGTAGTTAGGACTTTAGACTTACAATCTGAGGGCCCAGGTTCAAGATTCAACACTGTCCCTCTACTAGCTATCAGAGGGGCAATATGATGTAGTGGATAGACGCTGGGCCTTGAAGGCTTCTGACACCTACTGACTATGTGAACTTGGGCTAATTACTCATCCTTTCAATATCCTAGACAACTCTTTAAGACTATGAGTTACAGAGAACAAATCAGTCTGCTTTAGTAGATGGAGTTTCTTCACGTAAGAATTCCTAGGAAAGCACGAGTCTAATCCTTATCTTTTCCAACTATCTGACCATAGGCAAGTCACATAAACTCTGTGAACCTCAGTTTCCTCATCTGTAAAATAGAGATTGTAACATCTGCCCTACCTACCCTATTTGGAGTGTTGTGAGAATCAAATAAAGGTCACATAAATAGAATCCCTTTGTAGATGACCAGATCAAGCCAAGTCAACAAGCATTTGTTAAGCATCTATAATGTACTGGAGACTATGCTAAGTGCTAGTGACACAAAGAACTCATGGTCTAATGGAGAAGACCATATGAAAACATGTATGTCCATACAAGATATATGCAGGGTAAATCGGAGGTGATCTCATTAGCTTTAAGTGGGATTAGAAAAGGCTTCCCACAAAAGATGGGATATGAGCTGAATGGAGAAGGAAGCATGATAAAGAGGAGGCACATTCCCAATAGGAGGGACAGCCAGGGAAAATGTGTGGAATTGTGACATGGAATAGTGTACAGGTGGATGAATGAGGAGGCTGATGTCACTGGATTGTGGAGCTCATAGAGGGGAGAAAAAAATGTAAAAAGATTGGAAAGGTAGAAAAGGGCCAGATTATGAAGGGTTTTAAAGCCAAATGGTGGATTTTGTATTTGATCCTGGAAGTAATAGGGAGCCACTGGAGATTAATGACATGGGGTTGACATGGCAAGACATGCATGTCTATATTATGTTGATTGTTGGCATTATGTTGATTGTAGCCATCTCCTGCTATTACTTGCCTTGGATGGATGCTGTTTGTCCTTCAAAGACCCTTGTCGCTTAATCAGCATCTGAAAGCTTGCGCCAAATTTCTTTCCCCAGTTGCCACTGAAGTGGACTCCAGCTCTGCTTTTTTCCTTTCCTGCAGATTTGTTGGGTAAAACCTTAAACAAGGGGCAAATAAAACGGAGAAAGGTTGGTGAGGGGACAAAAGAAGAAGAGGGAAAATTTGTAGCATAAACACAACACTTATGTATGGAAGAAAAATATTTCCTTTGAACAAACAAGACTCTCCGAGCTGCTTCCCAGAAGCACTATTATCCCAGAACAACACAGCTTCCAAAAAAAAAAAATATTAAAACGAAAGAAAGAAAGAAAAACCCTTTGCAGTCTGCAGAACAAATGCATTGAAAATGTTAAAGGGCATTCATGAAAGGGTTGGATGACTGTTATTGCAGCAGGGGGAAAAACAACATTATTTTGCTCTGCAGATAAAAGGAAACAGAAAAACGGCATATTTATAGCCAGGGAGCCTGAATTCCTTGTTAAGCCACCATTATCAAATTAATGTCAAAATGCATCAAACAGGCACGAGTATTTCAGGCCCCTTATTCAAAGTGCTTGCAAATTGGGTACAAATACATTTGTTTACAGGGGCTGGGGCTGGAGCTAACTAATTAGACATTGTAGCATTTTCGATTTGGGCAATTACATAAACAATCTGTTTTGAAGTATAAACAGAAGTTGTTGTTTTCTTACAGCCCTTTAAAAATATATAGGTACCTGTATTTTGGTGGGGCTCCATTCGAACCCGAGATGTTTTCTTTCTTAGGTGAGGTGATGTGGAGGTAGAGAGGAGTGAAGACAGGGAGCCTTGCAGTAAGGGGAGGAAAGCTTGTCACTGACCTGAGGAACATTTCATTTTTGTTACCAGAATACCTGCAGATGAGGAGTGCAGAGTAGGCGATGTGTCTGTGCATCAAGGTGAGAAAGTTTCCAAGTAGCATCCAGACCTGGAAGGTTGGTATATTGTCTTCTTTTATTTGTGGTTCTCCTAGAGTTTTTAGGATGAAGGCCAACAACAGCTTATTTAATCCAGGGGAACAGCCTCTAATTCAGTTTAACTGCTTTTAATTCAGACCTCCATGATTTAGAAGCCATGGTGTCATGAAAATGGGTTGAATTTGTAGTCTGAGGACCTGGTTTCAGATTCCAGCTCTCTCATCTCTGCCCTCTTAGACAAGTCACTTAATGTCTCTGGGTCTCAATTTCATTCTCTATCCAACTAGGAGATTAGATTCCATGACCTGTGAGGTCCCTTCTGGTTCTGTCTATATCTGTGATCCTTTGGTCTTCTGAAACAAAGAATTCCTTCCTATGGATCCCTGAACCGTGGTGAATGGCTTAGTATTTAAGCTGATGATGTTAATAGGAAGTTTCTTACCTTGCACTAATGAAAGATCAGTTTTATCTAGATGTAGGAAAACAACCCACAAGTTTCTACTGAGACCAAAAGAGAACTTAGCCCAAATTGGAGTATTTGAGTTTGGGAGTCCAAGTGTAAGTAAGTAAGGATATTGTTACCCTTCTAGAGTTTAGTTTCTCAGGATCCATGACCATGGCAATGTCTATTTTTCAGGTGTTACATAGTAACTCCCAGAATAGCCCCAAAGATCCTAGGTAGTAATTCCTAGACTTGTAATAGTCCTCCTGATGCTGCATCTTAAGATATGGGGTGACATCATTGACATTTACTATGCTTGCACCAAATGGCAGTATTGCTAAAGTAAACCGTTGGCAATATGCCTCTTTGTTTGTTGCCCTATAAAGCACTGGTCAGTGAGTGGGTAATCTGTGTGTGCCTCAACCAACCCTTATTGAGGCTTGAGGGGTTTAGGGGAGTGCATAAGCTGTGCCTGACGGTTGGCCCCATCAAGACGTAGGGATATTCACACTGGCCCTTCAGAGATGGGTGATTAGGGAAGGCTATAGGATTTGGTGCTCCCATTATCAGCAACCCTTTGAGTAGATTAGATTAGAATAAAGTAAGATTTAACCCCTCCGAACCTGTCTTCCTGTCCTGCCTGTCTGACCAGAACAAGTGAACCTGTTAGAGGCTGGAGTCCAAAAAATCCAGTGCCTCCTGTGTATTATCTGTGAAAGTCGTTCTTTGCAACCTAAATAATTCAAGCCTCTTTTTCTGACGTTTTACAAGATGAGGCAAAGTGATGAGTATTTATTAAGCACTTACTAAAAATTATCAAATAAATATTAATTAAAAATGCAAAGAAAAGATGGTCCCTGAATTCAAGGAGCTTACTTTTTAAAAATAATATTTTATTGTTTTCTAATTGACATGTAAGAACAAATTTTAACATTCATTTTTTTTTAAATTTTGAGTTCCAAATTCCCTTCCCACCTTTCTCTCCTCCCCCTCATTGAGAAGGCAAGTAATTTGATGTAGGTTATACATTTGCAGTCATGCGAAAACATATTTCCATATTAGTTACATTGTGAAAGGAAACACACACACACATACACACACAAACCCCAAAAAAGAAAGTTTAAAAAAAAGTATGCTTCCATTTGCATTCAGACTTCATCATCAGCTCTATTTCTGGATGTGGATACTATTTTTTTCATCATAAGTCCTTCGTAATCATCTTGAATCTTTGTATTGTTGTGAATAGCTAAGCCATTCACAGTTGTTCATCTTACAGTCTTAATGTTACTGTGTGCAGTGTTCTCCTGGTTCTGGTCGCTTCACTCAGCATCAGGTCATGGAAGACTTTCCAGGTTTTTCTGAACTCATCCTGCTCATCATTTCTTATAACACAACAGTATTCCATCACAATCATACACCACATCTTGTTCAGGCATTCCCCAATTGATGAGCATCTCCTCAGTTTCCAATTCTAAAGAACTGCTGTGAATATGTTTTTATAAAATCTCTATGGGATAGGAACCTACTAGTAGTATTGATGGGTCAAAGGGTTTCATAGTTTTATAGCCCTCTGAGCATAATATATTTATATTTATATAAACTTATATTTCTATAAGTAATATAATATATAATATTTATATTCTTAAGGGGAAAGACAGCAAATAAATGGGAGCTGAAAGGGGATTGGAGTACATAGTACCTGAGAGGAGCCATAGTGTGAAATCTGTGGAGTGAGAAGCACAGCTTGGAGGGGGTGGAGTCATTATTTAACCATCCTTTGGACAATGTTGCTAAATCTGTTTACACCAGCCAATCAGCTAGCATTTACTGTTATTAAGAATAACTATGTAATAATAGTTTAACATTTTAAGGTTTGGCAAGCATTGTCTCGTTTACTAAGTGCCTACCATGTAGAGCTAAGTAATAAGGATAGAATGACATAATTCAATTGGAGAAAAAAAAAACATTAAGCACCTTCTACGCAGCAGGTACTGTGGTAAGAGCTGGGGATACCAAAAAAAAAAAAAAAGGCAAAAATAGTCCCTGCCCTCAAGAAGCTTTATAATCTAATGGGGGAGATGACATGAAAAGACCAGTGTGTGACCAACATACTGGCACATCCATAAAGCTTGTCAGCCTCTGTGTATAGATTTCAGCCTCTGAGATTTATAATCCATTTGTGGCCCTGGCCTCAGAGGCTGGGGCTTGATGCAGATACATCAGTGGATTTGTCTGCTGTGGTCCCCTGCTGTGCCAAGCCACCAGATGCAGCATTCCAGGGTCCTTAAAAGGTGTCCTCTGCACCCCCAGTTTGTGATCATCCTACCTCAGCTCCACACGAGAGCAGCCTTCCAGCAAACACTCTAAGTTGATTTGTCTGCCAACATTCTTGGGAAAATTAGACTTCTGCAGCAACTTATTATTTGAACCCAGCTCTACAAGTATAAGCCTTTCAGATTTCAGCAGCCCTGAACAGTGCCCTGCAAAGCAAGGTTATAATAACAATAGTACCGTATGGGTACGTGTGTGTATGCATGTGTGTATGTTTGTGCATGTATGTGCATGTCTGTGTGCATGTATGTACATGTGTGTGCATGCGTGTGTGTCTCTGTCTCTCTAATCACTTTAAGATTTACGAAGCACTCTCCTCCCAAGTACCTGGTCAGGTTTTTAGTGAAACCATGACCATCCCCATTTGATAGATTAGCTAACTGAGATGATATGACTTGCCCATGGTCACACTGTTAACGAATGATTGTGTCAGGATTCCAACCCAGACCCCGACTCCAAGTTCAACATTCTACGACAACACACCGAGACTCACACATTTCTCTGTGTTCCAAGGACACCCTCATGGAAGTAGATAGGAACATGAAGATTAGTCAGTTATTCTTCCACTCTGTAAGGAGGAATGGAGTTGGCCCCAATTCCGACAAATCCTCCGTAGTTAATAAATAGCTGGAGTGGGGATGATCTGATTTCTTTAAATACAGAACTTGATGAGGATGCAATTTCTGGCCCAAATCCAAACCTAAGATTCTCCCTACTCAGACCTTTGAGAACTGGACCCAGCCAAACCAGGGCAGAGGAAATAAGAGAATGCAATCAGGCCAAGAAATCAGCGTGTCTGTTAGGTGAACAATGCCCAGCCTCCCAGCATACTTACAAGCGAGCTGCCTGGACCTGATGAGATGGCAAAGAAGGGCCTTAACGTGATAGATTTTGCAAAACCCCTGATCAGAGAATATGTGCCCCCCTCTTAAGAACAAAGTATCAAGTTTCCAGTGTCTGTAGGAATGATGACCCTGTGGTCCCCTCTTCTCATCATTTCAGATAAGACGATCTTCTGGCTCAGAGCAACTTTCTACACCCGGTGATGTCAGTGAGCGCTTGCCAGTTAGGGCGAGCTACGCCACAGAAGTGGGGAACACAACTTGAATAGGGTCAATAAAAAGCTTGTTATTTCCCCTGGATCCTGGGCCAGGGAGGGTGCCAGGGGGTTGTATCTTCTCCTTTGTAGTGGAGTGGAGGTAGTATCTACATTGGGCACAGATCTGTCACCAGATCTGTTTTCTGGAAGGTAGACTTTGAGGTAGTACCAATGAGTGAAAGTTTGGAACCCTGCAACAGGGGCACATGAATTGCTGAGAGAGAGAGAGAGACAGAGACAGATAGAGACACAGAGAGAGAGACAGAGACAGACGGAGGGAGGGAAGGGGAGGGATGGAGAGGGAGGGAGGGAGAGAGAGAGAGGGAGAGACAGAGAAACAGAGAGAGAGGAAGGAGAGAGAGACAGAGAGATGGAGAGAGAGACAGAGACAGGGAGGGAGGGGAGGGATGGAGAGGGAGGGAGAGAGAGAGAGAGAGAAAGAGAGGGAGAGAGAGAGAGAGAGAGAGAAAGAGGAAGGGGAGACAGAGGGAGAGAGAGAGAAGTGGGGAGAGCACACTCATAGTAGTCAGTGAAAGCCTTATGAGATAGTAGGACGGGTTGAATCTTTGAGAGTTGGTAGTAGTATATGAATAGGCTGAAAGGAGGGAAAAGGCATGAATAGTATCTCACAGAGGAGGAATGTCTAAGGTGAGCAACCTTCTTTCTCTTTCTCTCTCTCTCTCTCTTCCTCCCTCCCTCTTTCCCTCTCTCTCAGTCTCTTTATTAAATGCCTACTATATGTGTATGTAAGATGAATTTTAGTGTGTGTAAAGTGAATTTTTGTTATTATTTCTCAAAGTTCAGTTTCCCAGGATCCGTAGCCATAACAATCTCCGGTACCCAGGTACTAGATATGAGTTCCCACAGTTATGGTTTAAAACATCTCTACCATGCTTGCACAGAGTTATATAATGGCAAATAACATAAACATCCGCTGCGTCTGCTCAATGAGATACAGGGATGAGGTGATGTAACGTTGTGAGACTATTGCTGGCAATATGCCTGTTTTGTCTATTGACCTATAAAACAGGTGGTCACTAGACAGTGAATGAGAAACCCTTAGGATTGAATGCACAGATGTTATGCGTGCCTCAGCTGGCCCCCATTGAAGCTTGAGGGGATTTAGGGGAAGTACAAGTTGTGCCTGTCTCGATTGATGCCGTCGATGTAGGGGTAGTTGCCAGCCCCTGTAAGAAGGGTGATTAGGGTACGTTGTAGGAGTTTGTATCTGTTATCAGCAGTCCTCTTCTGAGAAAACTAGACTAGAGTAAAATGAAATTATTAACCCCTTCTTAGTATCTTTCCTGTCTGACCAAGAATGAACCTGTGCTATCAGCCCTCAGGTGTGCTGTGTTTATCTGTCTTAGTGCCAGGGACTTTACAAGTAGCTTATCATTTTGTTCTGACAACAACCCTGAGAGGAGGTAGGTGGTATTGTTACCCTCATTTTACATTTGAGGAAACAGGGACAGGCAGAGATCAAGTAACTTGTCCAAGGTCACACAAATAATGTCTGAGGTAGGATTTGAACTCAGATCTTCCTGACTCCAGGCCTGGCTTAATATTCTCTAGTGCCACCTAACTGCCTCTGAAGCCCTTTGTAAAAGCACATAGCAGCCTATGAGTAAAAAATTTTAAAATGGTCAACCTGATAAACTCTCATTTCTTCCCTTCAAATCTGAGACTTGTAGCCTTTAACCCACATACTGGGTTTTAACTTAAATTTTAAGTATTTTTCATTTTTTTTTGATTGTTGAAGAATCTAAAATCAAAACCTAAAGTTCACCCACAAACCTGTGGGCACAGGAAGTTCAGTAGGACCTGTGCTGGGGTATCCTACTCAGCTTTCATGGAGAAGCATTGTAATTAACTGTGTGTGTGTACACGTTTGCATGAGTGTACATGTGTGCACTGCCTGGTATAATTGTAATTAACTGTGTGTGTACATGTGTTTGCATGTGTGTACATGTATACATGTGCCTGGTCTTGATTATACCACCTTTCCCAAATCACATCATATTTTTTTCTTGAGGGGCACTGTATTAAAGATGGAAACATTTATGGGGCTTGGAGTCCAGAAGACCCAAGTTTGAGTCTTGGCCATTCAATTCCTGTCTATGTGACATGGGCGTGTTACTTAATCTCTCTTCTTTCATTTGTAAAATGGGAATAGCATGTTCTCACCATGCACCCCCACTGTGTGGTTGGGGGCTGAGGTAGGATATTGTAGAGAAATCGCTTTGTAAATTTTAAGGCACTTTAGGAATGTTGATTGCTTTTGGCAGAAGACAAAGAAGGCAAACCATTCCAGGGTTTTGAATTGAAGCTGAGAACGAACTTGGAGCTCGCTTCCAGGTGCCATTATGATCCTTATTTTACAGAGGACAACACTGAGGCTGGGAGAGGCTTGCCTATGACCTTGTAGGCACTTAGAGCATGGATTTGCTTTACTGTCCCCTTTTTACGGTTAAAAAAACAGAGGCAGGTGGAGGTCAAGTGACTCAAGCACAGTCATACAAGCTAAGCTAATAAGTGTCTGAAGCGCAATTTGAACCCAGGCAGAGCAGAACTGTTTTTTGAGCTCCGGCTCCAGTGATGCGTAGTAGTTTATATTTGCATAACATTAACATTATAACATTCAAATTTTCTCATTTGCTCATCACAACGATCCTGCGAGAATGGAAGGGCAGATATTGCTGTTATTATTTTAAAGATGAGAAACTGAGGCAGAGCTGCTTGAAGCGACTCACTCCAAGGTCACTTAACTAAGTCATGGCAGAATCAGGACTTGGCCCCTTCCAGAGGAGGTCCCTTTTACCTTTAGATCTGTGATCCTATATAATATTCAGCATTCACCAGAACAGTGAGCTAGGCTCAGTACCAAGATAATTCAGCAAATCTAAAGCAGGTAAGTGGTACAGTGGCTAATGCACTGGACCTCAAGTTCAGATCTGACCTCAGATACTGTATGACCTTGGGCAAGTCACGTCACCGGTGCCTGCCTCAGTTTCCCCAAATGTTAAATGGGGATAATGATCACACCTATTTCCTGGGGGTGTTGTGAGATTAGAATGAGATAATATTTGTAAAGAGCTTGCAAAAAAGTGCTATAGAAAGGCTAGCTGCTGCAAAAGAAACTTGGGCGTTAAAAATCTTCACAGAAAAGGGAACATAAAGACGAATGTGTGTTCATCTTTCGTTGCCGAAGTCCATGCCATCAGAGAAATGATGATGTGACTTGCCCTGGACTTTGTTTTGAGTGAAGGGGGGCATCTGAATTCATCAGCATGAGTGGAGATGACCCAGGATGGAGGCAGTTGGGGTTAAGTGACTTGCCCAAGGTCACACAGCTAGTGAGTGTCAAGTGTCTGAGGTGAGATTTAAACTCAGGTCCTCCTCCTGCACTGGTGCTCTATCCACTGCACCCCCTAACTGCCCCACATAAAAATGTATCCATACTTGGATTGCCCTCCCTCCTCTAATTTTCACCTCCCCAAATCCCTAATTTCCTTACGAGTTCAACCCAGGGGCCACCTCTACAAGAAGCCTTTTGCCCATCCTGCCTACTACTAGTTCTCCTCCCTCTGAATCACCTTGTATCTACCTGAACTCAGTTACCTGAATGGGCACCCAGCTAGCTGGGTAGCTCAGTTCCTCCTCTCCTGTCTGTCTCCCCCTCCCCCTTCTTCTCCTCTCCAAAGGAAGGTAAATTTGGATGGCCAGAAGATGCCCAGTTAGCTTGGGTTTTAGCGGCTAGATCCTCTCCCCTCCACTCCCGTTCCCTCCCCTTCCTTTCCTTCTCCTAGCCTAACTATACTCTGGAGCTCACACACTGGCCAACACTAGGCCCCTGCCTAAGGGCTGGACCCTCCTGGCTTAAGAGTGATTAGTTGAATAGTAACTGTTGCTGTTTCCCTCCTAGCCTGATGTCTTTCTTTTTCTTTGCCTCATTAAAGGCGCCATGCCCTGGCTACTTCTTAAGCAGGCCTATTCAATGAATGAGCATTACCTCACCCTAAGTGAGTACCTAAATAGACCTTGACCTAAAAAGGGGCTAAGGGCCTCCAGTGCATCCTGAGTCATCTCCAGTCATCCTGACACATTTTCTATCCCTTCTAGAGTGTAAGCTCCTTAAGGGCAGGTGTGGTTTTATTTTTGTCTGTGCATGCCCAGTGCAGCGTACAATGCCTAGCATATAGTAGACACTTAATAAATGCTTGTTGGTTAGTGGTGAGAGAAAGATGCCGGCTGAAAGATTGTTTTGCTCTTTTAGAGATAGTTGTCTGTCTTCTGCTGCAGCAGCCACTTATAGAACCCAGAACTTCTCTGGGATTTGGCCCTTAAAAGACCCACCATTTTGCATGTGGTCTTTTCTTAGGAAGGACCAGCTCATTGATGACTACTGCTCTCATGCTAACCCTGGAATTTGCCAGCAAGCTATAGCACTAGTCTTGGAATCAGAAAGTTCAGATTCAGCCGCAGACACTTACTAGCTGTGTAACTCTGGGCAAGTCACTTAAATCTGTTAGCCTCAATTTCCTTACCTGTAAAATGAGCTCAAGGAAGAAATATATTTTTAAATGGCAAACCACTCCAATATCTTTGCCAAGAAAACCCCCAAAAGGGGTCATGAACCCTTGGACACAACCCACCACTGAGCAGTAGTAACCATGGTGCTGATGCCTTTCAGATGCTCTGTACTAAGGACTGCATACTTGACTCGAAAAATATCTTTGCTGCAACACTCAAGTGATAGCTTCAGTTCACTGAATCTGCACGCATCTGCAGCAACATGAAAAGAGCACAGTGGATCTATTTTCAAATTCTGGCTCTGCTAACTTAGAAGGCGTGTGACCTTGTGCAAGTCACTTTCTGAACCTTCATCTTCTCTTGCACAAAGTGGAGATAATGGTACATTTCTTATAAGGTTGTAAAGATCCCAGTGAGATAATATATGTAAAATGCTTTGTAACCTTAAAATACCACCTAAATGCCAGCTACCTTGTTCAGGTGTGGGCTGAATTAGGTGACCCCCGAGGAGTCTTTCAACTCTGCGCTTCTGGGATCCGTTGGTCATTATCATCATTACCCAGAAAAGCCAGAGATTTTACGGAGATTATTTAAAACCCAGGAATAGAAACTAGGCTGAGACTTTACTGACTCTCAGTCAAGTAGCTCAGAGTAAGAAGCCATCCCCCCGCACCCCCACACCACCTCCCATGCTGAAATGTAAGGAAAAAATAGTCTCACTTCTCCCTTTTGTGTTTCCTTGAGCTGTAATAGCATGCTTGTTAAGGCACCGAGGTACCATGGTGATAGGTACTGTATAAATAGATGGATAGAGAGAAGTCAGCTGAACCTGGAGGTGAAATTAATTCTTTGTAACTCATCATCACCCATTTGCTGCTTTATTTTTTGTCAGTATAAACCAGTAATACAACGGAGCTGTATTTTTTGCACATAGCACCTTTGAAATGTCCAAGAGACTTCTAGATTTTAAGAAGTAAAACCCCAGGATTGGCAGAAAATGAGAGAATGACACTGCAGAGGCATTATATGTCATCAGCCTCTGTAAACAGCTGCTCCTGCTAAGCTTGCGAACTAACTGTATCTGTGTTCCAGTGTTTGGGAAGATCAGTGCATGACTAGGTGTCCTTTCCACACTGCATGTGAATTTATTGTATGTGAATTAGAGGAAAATGAAAAAGGAAAAGGAAAGGGGGGAGAGAGAAGGAGGGGGAGAGGAGGGAGAGAAAGAAGGAGGGGAGAGAGAGGAAGGAGGGAGGGAGAGAGAAGGAGAGGGAGGGAAAGAGTGTAAGTGTGAGCAGAGGAGGAATTGGGAAAGGATTTTGGTGTTTTTTTCAACTGAGGTAAAGGTTATTCTGTAGAATATCTGGAAAGCATTGCAGAAAATGTCACAAGGGATGCCTTGGGGCTAAGTTGCTAAACTCCAGTGAGATTGCTAAGATTTCTCCATGAGCCTACGCTGGAGAAATTGTCAAATGATCCTAGAAGATAGTGAGCCAAAATCAGGTGACTCAGAGCTGGTGTTTTGGGGTGCGGTTTCTGAAAGCACAATTCACATTGGATTTTTTTCTGGAAGTCATCCCACGGCTGCCCAGTTCGCTTTACCTGCTGATTAACCGTCTCTATAGGTTTATCCCACATAGCTAAATAGATAAAAATATTTAGTAAGCACCTACTGTGTGATGGGTACTGAGCTAAGTAGTTGACCTTTCAAATATAAGCAAAGTAAGCAAGCCTGTTAGTTCTCCCCCTCAAGGGCAAGATAACGCATAAGCTTATCTATCAGAGCAGGGGAACCAAGGAAGGAGTCCCCGTTACCAGAGGGATGGAGGTGCAGATAATGGTCCCGGTAAAGTGAACAGAGGGCGTCCTGACCAAAAAGGCATTATTCTTGTGTCCTAACTATTCTCAGTGTCCTAACAATAATTGGTAATGGAGTCTGGCTCTTGGCATCTCCAGAGGGCTATTTCTCACATATTGGTCAACCCACTCTTATATATATGACCTTGAGCTGGGGATGATAGACTAGTATGGAGCATATTTACGGAGATGGGAGCTGAGCCAAAGAATGATGTTAATGTCCTGGGAATCTATTTTAAAAGCCTGATAATGTAATTTAACCAAATATTATTTTCTTTCATCCATTCAGCAAATATTTATTAAACACATAAGTACTAGGGGGAGTTAGAGGAGTTGCCCAATACCACTATTAGGTCTATAGTCCAAAGAGATCAAAGAACAAGGAAAAGGACATATGTGTTTAAAAATATTTTCAGTAGCTCTTTTTGTGGTGGCAAAGAATTGGAAATTGAGGGAATGCTGATCAACTTGGGAATGGCTAAACAAGTGTTGATAAGTGATTGTGATGGAAAATTTATTGTGCTTTAAAAAATGACAAGAAGGAAAATTGAAAACAAATAAATTTGGAAAAAAAAAGAAATGACAAGGAGGGGGATGGTGGTTTCAGAAAAACATGGCAGGAACTATATGAACTGATGCAAAATAAAGTGAGAAGAACCAGGGGATCATTATGTACAGTAAAGGCAATGTTGTAATGATGATTCATTGTGAAAGTTTTGGCTACTCTGATCAAGTAATTATTCAAGACAATTTCAAAGGACTTGTGATGAAAAAATGCTATCCACTTCTAAGGAGAGAAATGATGAACTCTAAGTACAAATTGAAGTATAATTTTCTCAGTTTATCTTTTTTGCTTTTTAAAAAATATGGGCTAATATGAAAATGTTTTGCATGATTTGTAATATAAATGATATATTGCTTCCCTTCTCAGTGGATTTAGGAGGGGATAGAAGGGAGAGAATTTGGAAATCAAAATTTCAAAAGAAAAGAATGATAAAAATGAATACAATTAAAATAAATTTAATTTAAAGGTTTTTTTTAAATTAGGGGAGCTGTCTTATCTGCTGGACTCTGGTTAGCCCTCCCCATGGAGCCAAAGGGCACATACTCAGTTCCAAGGGAAATGTTCAAGTCGAGCAGAGCTGTTATCACCCCTTGATTGGCAGGACAGATGCACTTTCCATGGAGCTGGGCATGCATGTTTTCATTCCACTGGGGCTAGGGTGTGGGAAGATTCATATGCACACATGGCCAACAGGTCAAGGGATTCCTCTGGTAATTTCTGTCACACAAATTGTGCAAGGTTCCATCTTAGACACCAGGGAGTTATATAGAGAACATGTGATCCCTGCCTATAAGAACCTAAAAGGGAGATAAGACATACACAGAGGTAGTGGAATATAGTGAAAATTGTCTAATTGTCTCCCACAATTAGCATATGAACTCCGTGAGAACAGGTTTCAATCTCAGAGGTAGCTAGGAGGCACAATGGCTAGAGTACTGGACTTGGAATCAAGGAAGACAAGTTCAAATCCTACCTCAGATGCTTATTAGCCCTGGGTCCCTTGGCAGGCCACATAACCTCAGTATGCCTCAGTTTCCTCATTTGTAAAGTGAGGACAGTGGTAATAGCGCCTACCTTCTGGGCTTGTTTTGAGGATCAACGTTTTGTGGGCTTTGGAGAACTCTGTAAGTGCCAACAATTATTGTCTGTCACTTCCTCGTTACATTCCCAATGATTAGTCACTACTTGTCACACAGTAAATGCTTACAAATATGCATTTATTCTCCCATCTATTCAAAATGTAGCAAGGGCTGTTCCTCACATGTAGATGGGGATGTTGTGTGGTTCTAAGGGAGGCAGAACAGATATCTCTAGCTTTCCCTTCCCTATTCCCTCCCCAATGCAACTAACACAAGGGAGATTTTATGACCTACCAGGAGCCAGAAGCTATTCTGCTTTCATGAGAGAGACAGAGAGAGAGACGCAGAGAGAGAGAGTGAGAGACAGGGGTGGGGGGGGACACAGAGAGAGAGAAAGGGAGAGACAGAGAAAAAGAGAGAGAGAGAGAGAGACACACACACACACAGAGAGAGAGACAGAGAGAGAGAGAGAGAGATAGAGAGAGAGAAAGGGAGAGACAGAGAGAAAGGGAGGAAGGGAGAGGAAGAGAGAGAGACACAGAGAGAGAGAGAGACAATCAGAGAGAGAAAGGGAGGGAGGGAGAGAAAGAGAGAGCATTAGATCTCACCCAAGGGGAAATTCCCTGTTGTATTTTGTGTGGCAAGGCGGGGATAGACATGATGGAGACTGCCTCCTCTTCTCATTCCCCTTCTTCCCAGTCTGTTCCTTCAGCAGTCTCAGGTGGGGCTGGGCTTAGCCATCTTCTCTGTCCAAGCTGAAAGCCAGAAGTCCAGAAGCAGCTGCAGAACCAGAAGAATCTGAAGAAGGCCTGAAGAGACTCATGAGCTCAGAAAGACTGAACTTCTCTCTCCCACTCTCGCCCACTCACTTAGGCCCAGGGTATTGCTCTCCACCCAGGAAGAGGGAGCCCCACTGCACCAGTGATTACCTCCTCCTCCTCCGCACTCTCTTCTTACTGATTTCTCTTGTTTTTTTCTCCTACCTGCCCAACTGCTCCTTCCCAATTTCTTTTGTTGGATCTTCATGTCATGCTCACCATATGTATCCCCCAAGGCTCTGTCCTGGGCTTCTCTTTTTTAAAAATTAAAATTTTTTTCAAATAACAAACATTTTCTTTCCCTCTCACTTCTGAATTTCCACACCTCTGGAAGAAAAAAGTAATGAAAAATAAAATCCTTGGATCAAGGAAAATAAATTTTCACATTAGTCATATCCAAAAAATTATATATGTCTCATTCTGCACCATCACCTCTCTATCAAGAAGGAGATGCTTTGCTTCATCATTGAGCCTCTGGAATAGTGATTGATCAGCGTTCTTAAGTCTTTCAAAGTTGTTTGCCTTTACAGTGTTATTTTTGTCATATAAGTTCTTGTCCTGGTTCTAACTTCACTATGCATCAGTTCTTACAAGTCTTTATGGTTTCTCTGAAGTCATCCCTTTCGTTATTTCTTATAGCATTTCTTATAGTACTCAATTATATACATAGACTATAATTTATTCAGTCATTCTCCGATTGATGGGTACTCCTTGATGTCTAGTTCTTTGCCACTACAGAAAGTATTATGAGTATTTTGTCTATCTGAGTCCTTCTTTCTTTGATCTCTTTGGAGTATAGGCCTAGCTGATGTATCAAAGGGTCATACCCAGTTTAGTGACTTTGGCCATAGTTCCAAAATGCTTTTCATAATGGCTATACCAGTTCACTTCTCTACCAACAATGCATTAATGTGCTTGTTTTCCCACAGTCTCTCCAACATTTGTAATTTTCCTTTCTTTCATCAAGTTTGCCAGTAGGGTTTGAAATGGAGTCTCAGAGTTTTAATTTGTATTTCCCTAATTATTAATGATTTGGATCATTTTTTTTCATAAATTGCTGAGAGCTTTTACTTCTTCCTTTGTAAACTTTCCTGTGCATATCTTTTGACTATCAATTGAAGAACTACCCTCTTCCTTCTGTTTTCTCTCTCACTCTTCTCACACCAGCTCCCATGGGTTCAGTTATCATCTCTATGTACATAATTCCCAGATCTACATATCTAGCCCTAGTCTCTCTTCTGAGCTCCAACTCCAACCCTCTGGAACATCCACTTTCAAATGCCCAATAGGCAGCTGGTAATGCGGAACTGGAGCCCAACAGAGCTAAAGTCAACATGTCCAGAAAAGGACTCACTGCCTTTCCCCCTAAAATCCTCCCCTTTTCTTAACTTCCCTATTACTGTCAAGGACAATGCATCCTCCCAGGTGGGAGGTTCTCCATCTTGGTTCCCTTTTGTGTCTTCTGATTCTTACTCTACATATCCATCAGTTACAAAGTTTTATCATTTTCGTTGTTCTAGCATCCTGTATATATTGCCTTCTTTCCTACTCATGCAGTCACTGTCTTAGTTTAGGCCCTTATCACCTTTTACTGTGGTTCAATCATGTCCAAACTGATTTCCTTGCATTATCTTTCCCTACTCCCAATCCATTCTCCAAACCTTTTCCAAAATGATTTTTCTTAAAGTGCATGTCTGACTATGTCACTCCCTTACTAACTAGTAGCCTTCTTAGATCAAATATAACCTCTTCCTTTTAGCATTCAAAACTTTTCACAATCAGCTCCTTTCCTATCTTCTTATATATTACCACTTTCCTACTCCTTGCTGTTCCATACATGTGTAAAAACCAATAAAAAAACACAAGATTTGGGGTGCCTCCATATTAGATGATCTGGAAATGCCCAGTTTAAGCCCCATACACATGTGATATTTGCTTGGAATGTTCTCCCTCCCCTCCTCTGCCTCTTAGAATTTCTGGTTTCCTTCAAGACTCAAGTCATGGATCACCTTCTGTAGGAGACCTTTTCTGATCTCCTCAGCTGCTATTGCCTTTGCCTTTAAGGTTACCTCATATCTCCTTTCTTTGTATATTTCGTGTGTGTGTGTGTGTGTGTGTGTGTAGGTATATATATGTATATATAGTATGTATGTATATATGTGTGTGTCCTCATATCTTCTTTTTATGAATTTTTTTGTGTGTGTGTATACGTATGTGTATACTTTCTCCCACATTATTAGAATGTAAGCTTCTTGAAAGTAGGGAATGTTTCTGTTTTTCCTTTTGTCTCCAGTGCTTAGCACAATGCCCAGCATGTAGTAAGTGCTTAATAAATAATGATACTCAGTAGCATTTACCCAGCCCTTTAATGTTTGCAAATGACTTTTCACGTGTTATCTCATTTGATCTTTCTGACAGCCTGTACGCTGTTTTATAGATGAGGAAACTGAGACCAAGAGAGATTTGGTCACTTGCTCAGGGACACAGAGTCAGTAAATGTTTGAGGCAAGAATCAAACTTCGTGACTCCAAGACTAGTTTTCTAGCCCCTAAATCATCTCTCTCTCCCTGTAGAATAAATGCTTCTTGACTGATGATGGATGGATGCCAAATCACTTCATGTCTCCCCCATAAAGGGAGGGGGGGGACTAGGAAGAATCACAGCCAAACAGGACAGCTTTGAAAGTTACATGCTGAATTTATTAATACTTAAAAAGAAAAGCAAGCCCTACATAATGGATTCACAGCTTCATCCCCATCCTGTTCTACAATGTATGTGGAAGTGATCATTTTATGTGGTATTTGTTAGGTTCAGAATGGAAATAAAAATAAAAGAGGGGGCTGGATTAAATTACCTCTAAGGCCCCATTCCGCTTGAAAGCTATGAGTCTATGTGAAGAGTTAAGAAAAAAAATAACTCTAACGCAAAATGAAAGAGGATAAATGTGCAAGAGAAGGCCACACAAGATGCTGTGGGAGTCTGGGGAGGGCAAGATCTCTTACTAGCTGGGAGAATCAGGGAAAACTTCAGGAAAGAATGCTGTTGGTGCTGAGGCAGGCTGCCTGAAGAAGGGACAGGCCCCTTTCCTCTAAAGCAAGGGTTCTTTTCCTGAGGTCAACAGATCCTCCCTCCCCCAAGGCATCTATGAATTTATGTGGAGGAAGGATTACATCTTAATTTTCCCTAATTTTCCACTGAAATGTAGCATTTCCTTCAGTGATTCAAAAACATTATTCTGAGAAAGAATCCATAGACTTCACCAGACTGTCAAAGGAGGGTCCATGACAGTAAGAAGTTTAAGAACCTCTGCTCTGAAGGATAGGATGGCATGAGTTTCAAGTGAGGCTGGATCTCCTTCCATCATACAAGCAATTTTCTGCTCCTCTTTCTTGGTCAGTGGGGAAGGCATATTTGTGGGGGAACTCCCACCTTCTCAATGATTTCTCCTTAATCTACCAAGGGTAAGGTAGCTTCGGCTTTGAGGCCGCATGTGGCCTTCTACCTTCTAAATCCTTAATTATGACCTAAGATCTAGAACGGCCTTAAGATCGCAGGTTCCCCACCCTTGGACCTATTCTTAGGGGACACAAGGGGTGAGGATAGGGAGGTTCTGGCAACCAAATAGCAGGTTTGGTTAATGGTTGTTAAGATGACCAGGAAATCAGGCCTTGAGGAATGCAAAACTTCTTACTCCAAATATAGAGGGTTCTGAGTGTGCCCTTTTCTGACTGAGATAGGAGCAAAATCATAATATAAATGTGGGATTTACACATACTAATGTTTATATTAAGTGTGTATGAGGGGGGTCTTCAGGTATGTAAACTGAGTTACATGAAAAAGAGCATTGAGCAAAGCTGGGGAGACCAAAGAGTTATTAGTGGGATTGTAGAGCAGGCGAGAGTGAGAAATGGTGCTGGAGGTCTGAATGGGGAACTTGTGTCAGGAAAGAGAAGACCAGGTAAGGGAAATTCCTTTGAGGGAGAGACCAAGGAACAATAATTCTCAGAATGTCATGGAGCTGCCTAAAGAAATCTGACAGAAAACTCCTTGTCTCCTCAGAAGCCAAGGGATCCTGGGAGCATTTAGGCACTTGCGTGGACTGAAAGTATATATGTGAAACTAGGAGAGGAAACAAAGCAAATTGTGTTAAGCTGAATTAAGTGATGAAGCTGGGCACCCACCAGCACCTGGCAAACCTGGATGTCCTGCTCTGTCTGGTGCTTCATGTTAGCATGGAAGTATTGCTGGGGTCCTACAGGTTTATACCTGCAGAGTGTGATCTCTGAGAGGTTCAGACGTATGACTTGAGAGCGCATTATGATGTTTTGCAGTGTGAGCACTCACACTTCACACATTGATAAACAAATCAGAGCTAACTTATTGTTTTGTTGATTTCTAGTTTTAAGAAAGTGATAGAGAAAAGTTTCAAAAAAGCAGATTAAACTTAAAAGTACATGGTGGTGTTTCTGTTTGTTTTGGAGAGCCTGTAGTTTAAACATTTACCAGAACATCCCTGAGCATTATATTATTAAGTTCAAGACCAGCAACAGACTGAGAAGTTTGTGTGGCTGTCATCTCTAGTTAAGTGTGATGAGGCTTATCACTCATAGACTGACCACAAGATAATCAATTTTTGGCCACAGGGACCCCTACAAGGGTGAGGAGGAATTATAGTCTGTACTCAATCATGACTGTTTTGAAGTGTTGATGGTCACAGCTCAGAATGGTCACAGTTCTTAATTTATTCAAGGTCAGGTATCTCTCCACTACCCTGCGTTGTCTCTCAAAGGTGAGTTTTGTTGGTGGAGAGAAAGCTCAAAACGGAATCTTGTTGGGTGTCAGGGGGCCACAGTAGAGGATCAACTTGGGTCAGTGTAAGGAGGCTGGATGCTCAGAGGGGAGAAAGAGGTATGTGAGGGAAAGGAGGCGAACAGAGAGCTGGGAAAGAAATACTTATTGCGCAATTTTATCTCGGGCTAACTCTGCCTATGGAGTTCAGGGGAAAGAGGATAGGTAGGAAAATGATTGTACCATATGATACTGTATCATAATTAATAATAACAACTAGCATTTGTGTAGTGTTTTAAGATTTATAAAACACGTGATAGGTGTTACCTCTTTTGATCCTCTCAATAACCCTGTGAGGTAGGTGCTGTCATGATCCCCATTTTACGGGAGAGGTAAATAAGGCAGACAGAGGTGAAATGACTTACCCAGAGTCACTAGCTAGTAAATGTTTGAGGCAGCACTTGAACTCAAACCTTCCTGATTCCAGGTCCAACTCCGCCACCTAACACTACTAGGTAGGTAGTAAAATTGTTGCTTTATAGCAACTGCCTTTCTTTTCTCTGAATGCAGATCATTCCCACGGACAACCCTATGCTTCTACGTTTCCCTGGGGACCACTCTGGGTCTTATATTCCTGGGTAGGTAAAGATGAGTCCACAGGGCTGACTGGGACTATGGAATATAGTCACAGAGCTGAAAGAGACCTTGGAAGTTATCTAACTCAACTTCTTCATTTTACAAATGAGAGAACTGAGACCAACGGCAGCTAAGGAATTTGTCCAAGGTCATATAGGAGTGATTGGCAGATCCAGGATTTGAACCAGGTACTCTGACTCCAAGTCCAAAGTCCTTCCTAGTGCATTATTCCAAAAAGATAAACGATCTAATATTAAAAATATATATTCGCCATTAAAATTAGGGGAAAATTTATACACACACATATGTTATAAAACTTGTCATGCTTTAATAAATGCTTTGCTGACTACAAAGGAGACAATTTGCATAATTCTGTGTCTGGCTCAGTCTTGTTTCTATACTGAACATGGATCAAAGAGACTCTGAAGAAAATTTTTTGGGTAGAAAAGGGGTTAAAGATGTTTAGGCATTTTCATATACTCTAAGCCAGGGATTCTTCACCTTCTTTTAAGTCCTGGACACTTATGGCAGTCTGGTGAAGCCTGTGGACCACTTCTCATGTTTTTAAATGCATTAAATAAAATATATAAGATTAAAAAGAAAGCCAATTGTATTTAAATAGTCATCAAATATTAAGAAAGAAAAGTTCATGAGCCCCAGGCTAAGAAAACTTATTCTAAGCTCTCAATTTGGCTCTTTGAGCAGCCTTGGCTCAGGAGGAGAAAGTGAGGCTGGTGACCTTGCCCAGCCCTCCCTCATGTAAATCAAAGTCAACTGTAAGTCATGTTGTCATCTTGATATCATGGTCCTCTTCGACACCCACAGCAACCATAACAACAACTGCTTTCCCATACATTATAGGTAGCCAGCCTAGATGGTTCAGCAGCCACATACATCTTTGAAACACAGATTGCTATGAAAGAAGAAAAAAAAAACTTCCTTCTGACTTTTCTGTTCCAGTAAGTCTCCACTCTAAGCATATGGCTGTAGTTTAAGGCCAAGAGCCAGGATCCATGCTGGTGGTCAGTGGCAGCAACTGACCATGAAAACCAATAAAGAAAGATGGCTAGAAAGAGTCCTCTGGTTAGGGGAGTACCACAGTTTTTCTTCCTTCAGTGTCAGAAGCACAGCTACTCTTAGCCAGTGACCCACTCAGTTGTTAGAATGCCCAGGTTGTCTAACTAAACCATATTAGAAAGTCAGCTGTAAAAAATTAGAGAATAGAAAGTTATATCCTTTAAACCAGGGGGCAGCAAACTACAGCCTGTGGGCCAAATCAGGTCCTGTTTTTGTATAAATTAAGAATGTTTTTTTTACATTTTGAAATAAAGTTTTATTGTATTTAAAAATATAAAAACAAGTTCTCATCTGGGAGGGGCTTCAAAAACAAGTAGGGGAGGATTTGACCCTCTGTCATAATTTGCTGACCTCAGGGATGAATTCATAACCAGTGATGTGACAGAAAAGATTATAAGGCAAAATAGATGATCTCAATTATATAAAATGAAAAAACCTTGTGCACAAGTAAAATCAGTGCAGCTAGAATTAGGAGAAAAAGTAGGCTCTTGGAAAAATCTTTACATTAAATATGTCTCACAAAAAATACCACACCCAGAATCTATATGAAATTGACATGAATTTGTGAGACTAAAAGTTATTCTTCAATAAAGTAGCCAAAAGATATGAATATGAATAGTTTCTAAAAGAAAAAAATGCAGACTAAAAAAAAAGCCTGAAAAATTCTTTAGAATCACTAATACTCAGAGAAATGAAAATTAGAACGAGTCTGAGGTTATTATTCTACGTCCATCAAATTAGCAGAGTTGATAGATGAAAAGGATGGAAAACTTTGCTGTTGGAGAAGTGGGGTGGGGGGGAGACAAGCATCCTGATACATTGCTGGTGATGCACATCTGATAGTGTGAATTATTCCAACTGTTCTGGGAAGCCATTTGAAATTATGCAAGAAAAGTTTCTAAATTCTTCATACCCTTTAACCTGGAGAACTACTCTTGGGATCATACCCTATGGAGGTCAACGACAGCAAAACAATGCCCATTTGTACAAAAATGTTTATAACTTTATCTGTAATGACAAAAAGCTAGAAACAAAATGCATGGCCAGTGATTGGGCAACCAACAGAACAAGTTGCAGAATGGGAATGGAAGAGAATATTACTGCCCTCGGGAATGACGCAAATGGAGAATTCAGAGGAGCAAGGGGGGAAACTTGTGTGGAGTGAGGCAGCGTGCAGAAAGCTGACCCAAAAAACCAATATCCACAGTGACTACAACAACATAAATAAAAACAGCACTAAAAAGTAAGCAGTTCAGATATCGCGGACAGTTTTAGTGCCATGCTGCCAAAGCTGAAGTATCCATCTTCCCTTTCTGTTAACCATTGGTTGACGGCAAAAGTGGAAGGTCTTACGTCCTATCAGTCACATTCACACTAGTGGGAGGTTTTTGCTGCACTCTTTTCAAGAATGAGCTTTTTTTGGGGGGTACCTAGGGGAGAGCTAGGAGCTAGTTCAGAAGTATGTGTTCTGTCAAAGCAAAATGTACTCCACTCATATTTATATTTATGTCTAATAGGTTTTTAAGTTGATTTTTAAAGTTGATTCCTCTCTCTCCAAAAATGACAGTTTGGGGGTGTTTTCAGCTCTTTTAGGGTCATAGTTTTTGAATCAGAACTAATCTCCTTATCTTACAGATGAGGAACCTGAGGTCCAGAGAAGATAAGATTTGCTGGAGACCAAATTAGGCAATGATTAGCAATCAGCAAGCATTTATGTGTTTGCTTATAGGGTTGGACCTGGAGTCAGGAAGACCCCTCTTCCTGCGTTCAAATCTGACCTCAGACACTTACTAGCTGTGTGACCCTGGGTAAGTTATTTAACCCTATTCGCCTCAGTTTCCTCCTCTGTAAAATGATCTGAAGAAGGAAATGGCAAACCACTCCAATGTCTTTGCCAAGAAAACTCTAAATGGGGTCACAAAGAGTCAGACACGATGGAACTGGACTTATGTAACAAAATGTGTTGTCAAACCAAAAATTTACCACACTGGCTGCCTCTGAAAATGTGTATCTCATTGCAGCTTGAGTTTAATCACCTCTCAAATGAGATATTTGGGAGGGAGGGAATACTTCACCTGGCACATAGCAGGCATTCTATAAATGCTTATTCTCTTCCCTTTTCCTTTTCTTTCAGGAGACATCACTAGACTTTCGGAATTGTGGTTGGTCATTACGTGGATCAGTCTTTCAAAGTTGTTTTTACAGTGTTGTTTAAATTGTTCTGGTTCTGCCTTCTTCATTCTACATCAGTTTCTTTTTTAAAATTAAGTTAAAATTTTCAATGCATGAAAATCCACCTTTTCTCCCTCTTACCCCACCCCCATTGAAAAAGGAAGAAAACAAAACCATTTAACAAACATTTATTAAGCACCTACTATGTACTTCGTAGAGAGACAAAGACAAAAGCGGAAGTCTCATCCCTGGAGGAGCTAATATTCTATCACGAGGGAAAATAGCAAAACTTGGATATAAACCTGGGGCCCCGCTCCATGACACTGGCCTGTCTTCCCTGCAGCAGGAGGAGGGGAGGTTCAGGCCAGCCCTTTCAGACAAATCATCCTCCCAGAATCAAGTCAATTTTCCCTTCAATCTGTACCCTTATTACTGCTATTTTAAAAGGAGAAGACAGACTCAGCATCAGTGTTTAAAATCCTTCCATGGGGAAACTAAGAATAGTAATAAGCAATAATAGCAGCCCTCTGCTTTGGCACTGCCCTCTTCCCTGGATCAATCTTAAGGGTGCTCAAGTATGATTAGCTCTGCCCTGAAAATGGAGAAACTGAGGCCAAAAGGCGTTTAAGTTGTTGACCCAAGGTCACCGAGTAAGCCAGCCTTCACATTGCTCTAAACATCAGCTTTTCTCATTTCTAGACTGCAGTTTATTTTAACTTCTCCAGTGTTTCTTCAGGGGAGAGCCCTTAATGTGTTTCTGTTCAGGAGGATGGATGGGCTGAGCTCACCGTGGTCCTGATGCATGTATGTTCTTGGGGAAAAGGTTTATTCAGTGGACATAATGTTCTCATTTTTTCTTTATCTTCCTGTCTCCCAGTTGGGGGATGGGAGTGGGGGAGAGGAGGACAAATCAAGACTAGCTTTCCTGGGAGTGAAAAGGACATAAATGCATCTTATAAATATGTAAGATGTCTTCTTTCCAGAGGACAATGAGCAGCCATGAGCTCCCCCTTAAGAGTCCGACGATTCCCAAAAGGCCAACAGCTTTTCTCCTGATGAAGGGAATTTTCTCAGATGGCATTTAATTTTTCTCCCTGTCATACAGTGTTACCCTCTTTTATGTTGCCTGGAGCTGCCATGCAAGGTACACATAACATTCCTTCTATACTCCAGGCAGATAAATACATTTGTTGCACACAGAATAAGGAATCAGGACAGTTGGCTGCTAGGAGACCGGAATTGGATTAGTGGGGAGGGATTTGGGGAGAGAGAGGGCTGTAGACTTCAATGATAGTGGACATGTTGATGGTTGGGGTCCCCAGCCTGGGTATCTGAGCCTTCCCCAGTATAGACTTGCCTCATAGCAGTGACATTCTCTCCTTTTCTCTTCTTTCTTGTCTTTTTTTTTAAAGACTCAGTTTCCCCCTTTTGCTCAGAATGAAGGTATAAGGCTACTCATGAGCCCAGCCCTACTACTAATGAGCACATGATCTTTAAACTGGGCCACTTTGCCCCTCCTTAGGTAGCTTGGTGGTCTCCTGCTTGCAGGGTCTTAATATATTGAAAATGAGCTTGGTGGGGAAAAAAAAGAAAAAAATGAACTTAGTGCAGATACCCCGGTGGCAGAGATAGACCACTTCATCTTAGAGATCCTAAACTTAAGAGACCCACCAGCCTCAGCCTCAGCCTCTCCAGTAGCTGAGATTACAGGCAGGTGCCACCATGCCAGCTCCAGCTAGGTGAAACAATGGATAGAATGCTGGGCAGGAGTCAGAAAGACCCAAGTTCAAATTTGACCTCAGATACTGCCTAGCTGTGTAAGTCACATAATCTCTGTTTGCCTCAGTTTCCTTATCTGTAAAATAGGAATAATAGTGGCACCCACCTCCCAGCGCTGTGAGGCTCAAATGAAATAATTATAAAGCACTTAACAGAGTTCTTGGCACATGGCAAGTGCTGTATAAAAGTTGTTACTGCTACTATTGTTAGTATTTTTTTTCCAAGAAGATCCTAGTTTGCCCAGTGAGGAGGTGGGACTGGAAATAGTGGGTCGAAGTTGGGTGTTTTTCTAGGTCTATTAAAGAAGAAATTAGATAAAGGGCTTGCTTAGTGTTGGGGATGGTTTAAGTTTAGTGTCAGTAGTCCTTCAGTACGAAGCTAAGAAGGAGGTAAGCCCTGGTCTTAGTCAACATTCAAGAGCTCTCTCCTTTTCTTCCTCTTGGATTTGGGTGGGACAACTCAATCAGTCAGTAAACATTTATTAGCATCGGCCAGGCACAGTGCTAAGCCTAGGGGATACAAAGAAAAGCAAAGACCATACCTCCTTTCAACCTAATAAAGAAGACATGCAAACAACTACATCCAAATGTGTTATAGTTGGGTCAGTTTCTCATTGGAACTCCATGTATATAACAGGGAATTACTTCCACTCCCTTATTCCAAACTCCTTTTTATAAAATGAGGATGGATTAAATGATCTTGAAGGACCTACTCTACTCTAAATCTTGTGATTGTGATCTACATAACACAAGCAGCCTGGCATGGTGGACAGAGAGCTGGCCTCCAGGCCTGGGAGACTTGGCTTCAGGTCCTGCCTCTGAGAATGGCTGTATGGCCCTGGACAAAATACCAAGCATTTCAGTGCCCTTGGTAGTTCTTCAAGGCAGGTGTTATACCTGTATTAGAACCTGCCTGTATATAAACTTTATATTACTGTATAAATATCATAATATATAAATAGTAAATATGCAAATATGTTATGAACAGAACAAATTCTATAATATACAAATTTATATGACTATATAAATTTAATACACAAATGATAAATATGATGTTATGAATTTATATAGAGCACATAAATATATAATGTACTAATAATACAATATATACATACAATACAATATAATACATGTATATAAATAATATGTATATAAATATTGTGTGCAAACGATAGAAAATTATATAATATAGAGGATTTAGAGGGCCTTAAAGATAATTTAATCTGTTCCCCTTATTTATCAGAGATGTTGGTAATAAGGGACAGGGAGTAATTTGATTCTGCATCTTTGGCCTTGTTTCTCTCACATACAGGTCAAGTTTCAGTGAAGTTGGAAAGGTCCATGGGTAGAAGGAGTTTCCTCATTTGGCACTTTGCTATACTAATAAAATCACAGGCCCAGTTCCTATGCCTTGTATTATTGTTGACCAGTTGTGTCTGACTCTTCATGACCTTGCGGATTACACCATCTATGGGGTTTACTTGGCAAAGATACTGGGGTGGTTATGCCTTATATACAATACAGTTATCCCTTCCAGGTCTTGGTGGCTAGGGGTGTGGTATCCCTATGGTCTGGAAAGTTCATGTAAAATATTTTGGCTCTCCCTTTGTACTAGAAAAGAAATCTGAATTATTATGTTATTAAAAGATAAAATATGTTGATATTATATGATACTATACATATATCTTATGCATTTCTGAGTTTCTAAATTTTTTCTGTTATCTATTGGCTTTTGAGTGTCAACTGTGGCTTCCACAGAACTTCCTCAATATCCCTAATTTTTTATGCCGAGACATAATATATTCAAACTACCGTGGAGAAAGTTGGGATGTGGAAGGGATAACTGTTAGTTCATTTTATTCTCTGATGCAGGGTGGTAGGAGGGGACATGCAGATGGAGGTAGGTGGAGTGACTAATGAATATCTAAAGTACAGGACAACTTCTCAGTTCTAGAATGATGGCAGTAGGAAAAAAATGTTGGAATTTGGATGCAGAAGACAAATCTCAACTCTGCCACTTAAGGCTATTTAGCCTGAGGGAATCATGCCCTCTTAGGGGCACTTGGTTTGCTCATCTATAAAATGGAGGGATTGTCTTAGATCACTGATACCAAATTCAAATAGGGAAGGAATTCAACTATACATAAGGATTCCTACAGGCTCATTTTGATTTAGAAAATCACATTTTAGCATTATCTGTGTTTTGTTGTATTTTTATTTATTTTGTTAAATATTTCCCAATTGCATTTTAATCTGGTTTGGGCTGTACTCAGGAGTATTGTGGGCCTCATGCAGCCAGTGGGTTGCATATTTGACACCCTTCGCCTAGATGATCTCTAAGGTTCCCACTAAGATTTAAAACATGTCTCAGGTTGTATAGTGGAAAGAGTTGAAGTCAAATTTGAAGTCAAAGGAGCAAGGTCCAAGTCTTGGCTTTCCTGTTTACCAGTTGTGTGACCTTGGCCAAGTCAGTTAATAATCTGTCCCTTCATCTGTAAATAATCTGAGCCTTGGTTTCCTCCTCTTAAAAATAGGGATTTTAATACCTGTACCTACCTCAAAATTAATCATGAGAATGCATTTCTGAGGGTTTAGATTTCAAGAAACCAAGATTTGTGCTCAGTTGATCTATTTATGGATCTCATTGATAGTATGCAAACCACTCTGACATATTTACTTATATAAACAGAGTACCAGAAGACATGTGTGTCACCCACCTCACTGCAATCCCAGGTCCCTGCTTGGACTTGATTTGGGGAATGAAGCCACACACAAACACAGCTGAATCACAGGTAACCAGCTCTGCTCAGACCCATTCTGTGACTTTGTGAGAAGACTCTAGATGGCCTAAAGATATTGGAGGGCTGTGAGTTTTTGTTTATTTTTTTTCTACTGAGGTAGCTAGGCGGATCTGAAGTTCCAACCTACATGAACAGAATCCAGCCACCTTGGAATACTCAAATCATGAGTAGGTCAAATGAAGCTAAACATAGAGGTTGGTAGAATTCCTTTCAATCAGAACCTGTCCACGTGAAATTCATTAGTCACTTTGCCTGTCTCCACCTGCTCGTCTCCCTCTGTCTCTATGTGAAGAAACTGATGTGAATAGCCTGCATAAGAGGATAAAATGAGATAATGATTATATAATCAAAATATATGTGTGTATCATGTTTTATAATATATAATAAAATATATATATAAATATATAAATAAAATATAAAATAAAATTTATAAAATAAAATATATAAAAAATATATAATAAAATGGGGGTCCACCACCCCCATTGTAGAAAGGAGGGAGTCAGAGGCATGGGGGTAGGGCAGGAGGAACAGGGTCGGGGGCGGGGGTGGGGGGGGGAAGGGGAGGGTGGGCCGCTGGGAATTGCCCAGGTCCCAAAGTCAACGAGTAGGAGAGCTGGAATTCCATCTCAGGTTCATTATAACCTTTCTAGGTCTTAGTCCCCTCATCTGTAAAATGAGAGGGTTGGATTAGATGTATTATATAATGTCATATGTATCGTAATATACTATATTAACATTATGCAGGGTATTCCAAAAAGTGTTAATGCAGTTTTTAAACTATTAAAGCTAAATTTTAAACTTTCTATTACAAGATACTCTTCATCATGGAGCACACTAGCTGACATGGAGAATTTCACTACTATGAAACTGAATGATCTCAATTTTTTAAAGTTTTAAGTTATATTTAGACTTAAAGTCACCCTAACACTTTTGAGATACCCTGTATATAATATAATCAGAGTGGGAAAGGGTCCTTGGAGATCATTTAATTCCACCACCCCCATTGTAGAAAGGAGGGAGTCAGAGGCATGGGGGTAGGGCAGGAGGAACAGGGTCGGGGGCAGGGGTGGGGGGGGAAGGGGAGGGTGGGCCGCTGGGAATTGGCCCAGATCCCAAAGTCAACGAGTAGGAGAGCTGGAATTCCATCTCAGGTTCATTATAACCTTTCTAGGTCTTAGTCCCCTCATCTGTAAAATGAGAGGGTTGGATTAGATTACTGATCTCTACATTCCCTTCTAGCTTTAAGTCAATTATCTTCTGACTCCCTAACTCCAAATGGAGTGTTCTTTAAATTATACTCCATCACCTTTCTTGTGAGTCACCGATGCCCCTTCCCTTCCCCTCAGCTGAGAGTTGAGTCAGTATGTGCCTTATGTGCCTAAAATCTGGCTAGGGAATTCCTATCATTCTTGTTAGTTAGATGACATAGACAAACATTGCTTTGCATAGCAAAAGGGTGGAGGTGATGATGGTGAGTATTTTTTAATTAAATTTTTAAAAATTAAAATTTTACCTCAGCCAATTTCAGAAAAAAAAAATCTAAACACTTATAGCAAATATGCCTAGACAAGTAAAATAAATTCCCACATTGTCCGTGTCCAAGAAGCACCTCTCTGTCAAGTATGGGGTGATTCTTATGCTTTTTGGTTCAAGACACCAGTGTTGTCTTCCAGATAAGTGTCATGTCTCACCTTTATATGGCACCTAGTACAAGACTTATGTTCAATTACTGAATAGTATTTCTTCTCAAAGTCTTAGTTCATTTTACTGTCCTAAGACTTTAAGGAGACCTTCTATTTGCTATCTTCTGTGTGCCCAGACCTAGCTGCTAGCTGTCAGGTGTTAGCTTCTCTCAGGCTACAAACAAATAGAACAGCAGCACACTTTTATGGTACTTTGCAGTTTTCAAAGCACTGGTGCTTTCCATCTCATTTAAGCCTCACACCAACCCTAAGAATTATGTGGTACAAATATTATCATTTCCATTTTACTAATGAGGCAGCTGAAACTCAGAGCAGTGAAATGACTTGTCCATGGTCCCAAAGGTAGAAGCAGAACTAGAATCAGTTAAAAACTGACCTTGTCTTGTTTGTGGCTATCCAGCAGATTTGATTAGCTATAAGAAGCAGGAAAAGAAAAAGCCTCTTTAGGATGTCCACCTTGTTTGAGATAAAGACCACACACAATGAGTGGGATGTTGCCATTGCAATTTTTTCCAAACACTTTGAATTCCCTCACTTTAAGTCTTCTGGTTCTAACATATTTCAATCTCATAGTAGTGAAATTCTGCAGGTCAGTTTTCTCCAGAATGAAGGGTATTTTGTGGGAAAAAAAAAGGCAGTATTATATAATGGATAGGATAATGGTCTCAAAGTCTGAAAAACCTGAGTTCAGATCCCACCTTTGACACATACTGGCTGTGTCACCCTATTTTATCACTGCAAAATGTTAGACCTAGAAAGACACTGAGAGGTCTAGTATAACTCAGCCCCATAATTTGGCAAATGAAAAAATGGAGAGACCAGAGGAGAGCAAGTGATTTGTCCTAGGTCACTCAGCTAGTAAAGCAATGCGCCAAGATTTAGCCAACAAAATGCAGAGCGTTTGCACTGCTTATTAGTAATAGATAGTATGGTATTTATTAAACCATCCACAAAGTCTGACTGGTTTACACTATACAAAACAAACAATTAAAGCAGCCACCTTGAACTCAAGATTTTCATTCTAGGGTTGCACCAGGCAGACCAACAAGCTGCCAGAAGACTTGCAAAGGCTGCTCTGTTCTCCTCTAGCTCTTGTTTGTAGCCTCCATCAGAGTAGCGTAAATGGAAATAATTTTTCCTTACTGAAACAGATGGCCTCTCAGTGCCAACCTCAAGCCTTTGCAAAAGTTTTCAGCCTGGAATTTGCATTTAGATGCTGGTGGTTTCAATAAATATTTTACCTCCATTTCTTCTCTGATCACTAGGAAGTCAACCCAGGGAAGAGAAATTCCTATGAATTTTGAAGAGGAAGAATGAATCCACATGTTAGGCCCACACAGACTCTGTCTATACTTACATTTCCCACCTAGAAGGGATTGCTCGATAGCTTTTCATTCATCCATCTGTTCATTCGTTTCAGTGAGCATTTACTAACTGTGCTAGGTCCTAGGCATACAAAGACAAAAGCACTGCCCTGCTCCCATGGAGCTCGCATTCCACAGAGAAGAGAACGAGATGTGCTTAGATAAGTGACAAGAGCACGAGTCTGCAGCCAAGCCTGCAGCACTGTGTGTGCAGCTGCCTATGTGGAAGGGCATTGCAGATTGGTGTATAAGGGACAAAGCTGGGACCAGAGATCCTTGGGAGAAAGACACATGGGTTCCTGAGAATCTTTAGATGAAAGGCACATGGATAGAGGAAACTCTAGAGCAGAAGTGGGGAACCTGCAGCCTCTAGGACCCTCTAGGTGTGGTCTTTTGACTGAGTTTAAGTTTTAAAGAACAGATCCTTTTATTAAGGGGATTTGTTCTGTGAAGTTTAGATTCAGTCAAAGGACCACACTTGAGGACCTAGAGAGCCACACATGGCCTCCAGGCCACAGGTTCCCCACTCCCTGTATCTAAAAAGGTCTATCCATGCTACCTGCAAGCCATGTCTATACATTTAGGCAACTCATTTGGACACATACCCTTCATAAATATATCCAAATAAACACAAAGTTATTCAGAAAGGGGGCTAACAACTAGGGAGATTGGGAAAGACTTTGTGTAAGAGATAGGCCTTGAGGGAAGTTAGGAATTTGCAAGGTGGGGTGAGGAAAGAGTGCATTCCAGGTGTGGAGTCAGGAAAGGAAATATTTATGGGGAACAAGAAGAAGCCGTCATACTCATAGCATAGATTTAAAAAAAGTTTCTGGAAACATCTCTGCAATCCCAGCTGTTCCTGCTCAGGATACAGCAATGAGCAGTTTATATGGGCCCCAGACTCTTTGCTGGCCAAAATCTCCCACCTCCACAACAGTGAATTCATTTGTAAAATATCTGAGCCGTTAGTTCTCAAATATTTTCCTTTTCAGAAAGTGTGCTCACAGTTAAGATGCTCCAGTGTGAGAAACTGTACCACCCTGTAACGCCTCACTTGCCAAGGTCAATACAGCCCCAGTATCTCCCGACCAGGCCATGCCGTCAAGGCAGCTGTCGCTTCCTTATCATCACCACTAAGCCCCCAAAACAAACTCCAGCCAAACTCAGAAACAGTCCCACCTGTTTCTCAGTTAGTTTAAAAAAGAAAGAAACTAAGTAAGATGAGGAAAAACCCTCCCTGGAAGGGAAAGATAAGGCCTTGGATACGCCAGAATGATGCCTGCTGGAAAGAAATCTCTTTTAAACCCGTGCAAGAGAACTTTTAGCTTATGGGCTATTTTTCAGCTCTTTTCAAGTTTGTAGTTGGCTGAAGACATGTGAAACAAATTGGATAGCAGCTCAGCTCCCGGCACTGATGGGACACAGTTTCTCCCTGGCTGCCCTTGGCGAATGCTTTTCCAGAGGAGGCTGCGGATGCGGGTGGGCAAGTGGATGCCAAGCCAACCAGGCATGAATGGTGCTTTAAGAAGGGTTTGGGGGTTCAGGTGAGGCAGGAATTTCCATTCTCCCTCCTCTTATCCTCCTTCCCCCCAACTCCCCAAGGTTTGCCCCAGCTCAGCCTCTCAGGGGCCAGGCCCACCAAGCTGACATCTTCAACAAAGCCCAGCAGATTATATTTTGAGCCTGGGCCATTGTTAGCCTGTGTTTTTCAACCCTTCTGTTTTGTTTTAAGTGCAGCAATGGGGCCCCCAAACAGTTCCAGAAAATTGTTCACTTTCAGTGTTTTATTGGCATGTGGAAATGGTTTTGTCTGGTTTTTAAGTCTGGCTGATTGCTAACCACCCCTTTCCCGCCCCCCCTTCCCGTTTCCACCATCCTGCCCACTCACAGAAAAGAGGCTGACGACTGCTAACATATAGCACAGCCCAAGCTTAATCACCCTTGTCTCTGTTGTGGCTCTCTTATTGGGAGACATACTGGCTGGTTTCCTTTTCCTACATGTAGTCATAGAATAAATTGTTGTTTTGGATACAGACGTCTTCTCTCTCGCATTCTTTCTTCCTTCTTTCTTTCCTTTCTTTCTCTCTTTCTTCCTTTTTCTGTCTTTCTCCTTCTCCCTTCCCTTCCCTTCTCCCTCTCCCTGTCCTTGCTTCCTTTCTTTCTTCCCAAGACCCTTTGCGCTGCTGGCATAGTCTGGTACTCTGACCTAAGGTTATCACCTCTTCCAAAAAAAAGTATTTGCTATTTCAGTTTAAATGCTCTGTCTCGCTTTGCTTTTCCACCAAGCTGAGCCTCTGGAAGCTTATCTGTGAAGGACCTTGAAGATCATTTATTGTTGTTTCCCATCAGAAAATGTCAGTTCCTTGAACTCAGACACTTGATTTTTATTTTGTGTCCCTAGCGACCAGCACATAGTAGGCACTTAACAAATGAGTATTGATTGATTCCTCTGGTCTAACTTTCTAACTGATCTAACTAACCTGGAGCTTTCTCCCTTTTCATTTCTGCCTCTTAAACTCCCTAGCTTCCTTTAAGTTGTAGCTAAAACCCCAGCTTCTACAAGAAGCCTTCCCCAATGCCCCTTAATGCTCCTGTCTTCCCTCTGGGATTATCTTCAGTTTATTCTGTGTATATTTTATTTGTGTGTAGTTATTTGAAAGTCATCTCCCCCATTAGACGGTGACCTCCTTCAGAGCAGAGACTGGTTTTTTGCCTTTCTTTGTATCCCAAGACCTTAGCATGGTTCCTGGAACATGGTAGATGCTTAATAAATGTGTACTGACATGTTGGCTCGAATTAACCAAGGTTACACAACTAGTAAGTGCCTGAGTCAAAATTTGAACTCAGGTCTTCCTGGATCAAAGTCCAACCCTCTATCCATTGTACTACTTTGTCTCAATATCTAACACCCCACTTGTTCCAGGATGAAATGAACCCTATCTCAGGCCTCCCATTACGTTTTTGCTATTCAAATCATGTCCTAAATAGTTTTTCCACCTCCAGTCTTTCCCCTCATCAATCCATCTTCTACACAGCTGCCAATTCTTAAAACACAAGTCTGACTATGCTGAAGAAGCACCCTCTTCACTTGAGGCTAAAAATGCAAATTCCTCTGTTTCTTAAAGTCCTTCACAATCTGTCTTCCCTTTACTTTTCAGACTTATTATACAGTATTATCTTTTGTACAGTTTGCATTCCCGCCAAACAGGCCTACTCAGTATCCCTGCTATATGACATTCCATTGCTCTCACACATTTCTCTGGGCCTTTCTTTGTCTGGACTATCCTCCCAGACCTGGAACGCTGCTCCTCTCCTCTTGTTACTTGGAAACCCTGGCTGCCTTTGAGACTGAACTCAAGTGCTGTCTCCTTAAAGAGGTCTTTCTTAATTACCCTAATGGATAGTAATCTACTCCTCGCTCAAAGTAATTTGTATTTATTTTCTATATGTCTTGTATTTACTTCTCGGCCATACATGTTATATTGTCCCAGCAGAACACAAGGTCCTTGAGGACAGGGACTATGTCATTTTTTTACTTGATCCTCCGAACCTAAAATGGTGCTTGGCATGTAGTAGATGTGAAGTGAATGCTTGTTGAACAAATGAATAAATAAATGAATGAAAGAGTGAAGGCAGTGATAGAAATAAGGGAGGAATTACACAGGAATGCAATCTGAGAACCTCTGTCTTCAGTCTGCTAACCACTGAAGTATATAAAAATTCATCAACAACTGGCTCTTTGTGAATGGAGTGTGACTGGTTAGAACATAAGCTCTTTGAGGACAAGGCTTGTCTTGCTGGTTTATATTTGTATCCCTAGAATTTAGCATGGTGCCCAGCACACAGTAAGCATGTGATAAAAGCTCTCTCTAGTATCCATCCATCCATCTATCCATCCCTCCTTCTATCCCTCCCTCTATCTCTCTATCTAATCATCCCTGTTGTCCATCATCCATCCATTTATCCATCTTTCATCTATCTGCCATTTTTTGTCTCTCTCTTCCTGTCATCCATCCATCCATCTCTCCATGTATCTCTCTGTCATCTATCCATCCACCTTTATCTATCTGTCTGTCTGTCATCCATTTATCTATCATACATCTTCTATCTCCCTCCAGCTTTCTATCTCTCCATCTACCTGTCTATAATCCATCCATTTATCATCCATCTCTCTACCTAATCTATGAGTCTGTATTTCTGTCCATCTCTCTATCCACCTGTTCATGTGTCTGTCTTTCTGTTTATGACACTGTCAGTATACCTTTTTATCTATCTGCTTACTTGTACCCCTTTCAGCTCCACAGAACCTGCCAGATCTTGTGCTCTGCTGAGAGAGACAAGAGGCTAATGTAGGTTTTACTGAACTGTTATATGTCATTGCAAGAGACCTCTATGAAGTGGGAATAATCTGTAAATGTTTGTCATGTAAGAACAAAACATGTCAATAAAACTTGAAAAAGAAAGAGAATCGTCTCTCCACTACATGAGGCTTCAAAGAAGGTCCTGAAGAAGGGATAAAGAACAGCTGTTCTTCCTTCCTTTTCCCAAGAGGACCAATGACATCATAGGTATGGTGGCATCATGGGATAAAATAGTGGATGACAGGGGATGGCTTGACTTGCCAGTGAATTGGATTTAAGTGCAGCAGAGCTGGGCAAAGTCATCAGCCCCTCTCTAACAGTGATCAAGTCCAGGGGCAGGACAATCAAGATGGCTGAAGATAATAAATGTTACTTTTATTAACAGTAATACCAGGAGTCTTCCTCCACTCCTCCTCATCCTCCAGCCTTTCCACCTTTTCATTCATCCTTTTTCAACTAGCTTAAATCCCACCTCCTCCAGGAAGCCTTCCTTGGACACCCCACCCCATTCATAGGCAAATAATTGCATTCCTTGTACACAAAAGAAGGAATCTGGACAGCTGGCTGCTAGGAGACAGGAAATGGATTAGTAGGGAGGGATTCAGGAATTTTCACCCCTTCCTAAATTAATAATAAAAATAAACTAATTACCATTTATAAGGCACTTTGGCGTTTGCAAAATGCTTTTCATAAGCCTATCCCAGATGTCTTAGTGCAGTTTTAAGTTTTAATAGCTTGAAAGATTCAGCTTTAATAGTTTACAACTGCACTAAGACATTTGGAACACTCTATACATTCCTGCATTTGATCTTTGTAACAGTTCTGTGAGACAGGTGCTACAGTTATCATTAGTATCATGTTATAGATGAGGAAATGAAGACTGGAAGAAGGTAAGTGAATTGGCACAAGGTCACATAGCTAGCAAATGTCTCACAGTCTGTATTGCTCATTTGTCACATATGACACATGAGCCTGACATTTGTTGCCTGACCTTGTACCTCTGTTCTCCTCTGTGCATGTCTGACCTACCCAGCCAGATTATAAATGTCTTCTGTGTGTATTGGTGTATTGGGGTGGGGGGAGGGGACAAATGGAGAGAAAACTTTTTACATTCATTTTCACATGTCTTCTGTGTGTTTGAGCTGCCCACAATGGGGACCTTAGATATATTAGACGGTGCTACTAATCGTTGGCACTCATAGCAGGAGAGGAATGGTACAGGAGAAAAAGCTATGGAATTGGAGGACCCGAGTTTAATTCCTGGATCACTAGCAGGGTGATGTTGGACAAGTAACTTATCCTCTCTAGATTTCATTGTCCTTGCTTGTAAAAGGAGGGGATTGGACAAGATGGCCTCTAAGTATCCTTCTAGATCTATGATCATATGTGTGCAATAGAAGTTTTTAAATAGAGTATTTTTTCCTGGATCTGTGCCTCTTTGGTAAGACAATTTTGAATTTCCAGGTTTCCTTGTGTATGTGAGGATATATATGTTTCTGATTGTTTTTTTCAATATAAATTTATTTATTTAACTTTTTACATTCATTTTCACAAAATTTTGGGTTCCAAATTTTCTCTCCATTTGT